>SJXQ01007417.1:239925-326393 GCA_006408695.1 Aepyceros melampus | reverse complement strand
TCAAGAGGGAGGAAATATACGTATGAAAGTGAAGTCGCTCAGTCATGTCTGACTCTGCGATCCCATGGACTGTCGCCTACCAGGCTCCTCCATCCATGGGATTTTCTAGGCAAGAGTACTGAAGTGGGCTGCCATTTCCTTCTCCAAAATATATGTATACTTAGAGCTGATTCATGTTGTTGCACAGAAGAAACCAACCTAACACTGGAAAGCAGTTATCCTCCAATTAAAAAAATAAAAGCAATAAGTAAAAACCAAACAAAAAGAAGAGCATCTTATTTGAATACGTATCCCCAGCATACAACACAGTCTCTAGCACACAGGGGATTTTTGTTAAACATGACGCTCTGATGCTGTCACACAGGATGACTTTGGAGAGATCACACCACTTCTTTGAGCCCAGCTGTCCTCACTCTGAAGGTGAATAAGATCACTTAAGGAGATTGGGGAGAGGGAGATAAGAGGGCTCAAGATCTAAGTCTGCAGATGAACAAGAGACGGGGAGAAAAGAGAGTCGCAAGGAAGCCTGGCAGTCAGCGGCACCAGAAGCAGGAGCAACTGTGCGAACGCGGTATCTTGGAGGCAAGCATTTTAAGAACTTAGCATTGATCAACTGTCAGAAGTCAAGTAATTTAAGAAATAGTCCAAAGTGACCATTAATTTATTGATAAGAAGCTGCCATTGGACTTGGTAGGAGAAGACTGTGGCCTGGTGGGTGCAGCAGCCACACCGCAGTGGGTTGAGGTAAATCCGTGGAGCCGCCAAGTACAGAAAGCGCTAAAGAAATCTGAAGGTGAAAGTAGGGGAAGGATTGCGCTTCTTTCGATGCTGCTGGAAAGGAGACAGGGGAGGTCACAGATAGTGAGAAGAGGGAGGCTGTGGGGCAGCTGTGGCATTCGGGAAGGCAGGAGAGCTCGGCAGGTAAAACCTCATGGACAGATATTATTTGCAGACTTTTTGATGATGGTGGTCATTCTGATAGGTGTAAGGTGACATACTGTAGCTTTGATTTGCATTTTAGATGGCCCATTTTAAACACGCTATTTCCAGGAATCATGAAATGAAGCAAATAATTAAATGACCAGAAAGTAAATGCAGATGGTGAAAATTTTTCTCATGTTGAACTTTGAACATGCGTGCGTGCTAAGTCGCGTCAGTCATGTCCGACTCTCTGTGACCTCATGGACTGTAACCAGCCAGGCTCCCCTGTCTATGGGATTTCCCAAGCAAGAATACTGGAGTGGGTTGCCATTTCCTACTCCAGTCCGGGGGATCTTCCAGGCCCAGAAATCGAACCCACCTCTCTTGCGTCTCCTGCATTGGCAGGCAGATTCTTTACCACTGAGCCACCTGGGACGGCTCAGACCAACTAAGCAACTTTGTTTTCTAAACAAAGCAGGCTTTGCTTTCTTAAAAAAAAGCAGACCAACTAAGTAACTTTGTTTTCTAAATAGCTACAGACTGCACACCCAACATTGCTTGCACCTGGGCGACGACTGCTCCTTCCCCTCCACCTCAGCAGGCCACCGAGACATTCTACCCTTGTAGCAGAAGGAAAGCCTAAGGAAACTTAGCAAGGTGGTAGGAGCAAGCCATCTGCGAGGTAAGGGGAAGCTGAAGCGTGTGGTGACTGTAGCAGAAGCTCATTTGTTAAGGCTCTCACAGGTTGAAAGGAAAAGGCACAGAGGGGCTGAAATTACGTTGCAGGGAGGCGTAGGATCCAGAAAGAGCACAGGAGAACACCTCAGCAGCTGACCAGTCGCTCTGGGTCCCTTAGAAAACTGAGAGGAACGACAGGCCTCAGAATTGGATGGATAATCTGAGTTCATGTAAGCATCTGTCCTCACTAGGAGAGCGTCTGATTGGCTGGGTCTGCTGCTATTCGCTGTACTGAGCATCGCTACTGGGAGAAGTTCCACTGTGCCCCCTCTGAGGAGGAGGAATCTCTGCCTTTACCCTGGCTACCTGTGATGCCTGCCTGGGGAGCAGCATTGGCTTCTGCCAAATGGCACAAACCACAGACGTTTTACGTGGAAAATGCTTTTTTGGGACTGCTTTCCTCAGAAAGGTCGAAGGGCTTGCCAAGAGTACAAAGCACAAAAGAATGCTTTTCAGCTCAGGAGAAATAGTTTGAATCAGCTGCCGTGGAGAGTGAGAAAGAACCGAGAGGAAAATACAGGATGAAGGACCCAGAGGAGGCTGAAGACCGCAGGTTCCTCTTGCTAAAGTTAGAGTCATTTTTTTCTATTATGACTTCAGGAGGGGAGGGAAGGCAGATGGTTACTGTTCTCTAAATCAAGGGCTGGGAAACTTCTTTCATAAAGAGCCACATAGTAAATATTTAGGCTTTCTGTCTTGCATGCTGCTTATTTTTACAACCCTTTGAAAAATATGAAAACCATTCATAGCTCTCAAGAAGGTCAAAACAAATTGGCCTGAGGACCATATTTTGGTAACCAGATAGTTGACAGGATCTTAAACGGGAGAGAAATCACGTGCAATCTATTAGAGAGAATGCAGTTACTGCCTCTCTTGCCAAGGCTATTTTCTTGCAAGAGGCTTGACAAGTCATTTTGAAGTGAGTATGTGAAAGAATCATTTTCTTCCTACCTGTGTGAAATAAAAGTCATACTCTTATTGCAAGACAAGAGAAATCAAACCAAAACATCTCTGCCCTTTGGCATCCTCTCACCCCTCACTGTGCATTGTACATGTGCATTACCCATCACCAGGCCTCCCCACTGGCAGGACTACCTGCTCATCTGTAGAGAGCAACATTCTCCCAGCATCAGCAAGATACTCCTTGGAAGACAGCATTCCTTCCTGAGCTTGTAAGAAGTCACATGACCCACCACGATGTGGCTTAAATTTGGATTATGTAAACTGTCAATAATAATGTCATTTGATGTAACACCCTCTGTCTCAAAAAACTTAGATAACTGTGCCGTGACTTCTAACAGAGCACTTCTCAGAGCTTTCTGAGATGCTCTTCCTGGGTTAAAATCCTCAAATTTGGCTCAAGTAAAATTTCCCATTTCTTTCTTAGACTGACTGATTAATTTTTCTCTATGTGAGTGAGAAAGAAAAGGGACAAATGCGCAAGCCTACGACTAAGTAGGCTTATTTTCGAAAAGAGCTAAGGCAGGTGCCCTTCAGATGGGAGGAGAATTAGAGGAAGTTATATGATGTCTTTTTTGTGTCCTAGATTTTCCTCAATGCATCTTTTCCTCTTTGGGGAATTTATGGATTAGACAAGAAACAGGTTTTTGGAAAATGGTCTGAAAAACAATTCAATGAAAAGAAGCAAATATATCCCATGATTTAAGACTCCTAAAGTGTTTAAGAAAATTAGAAACACAAGCTCCAATCTAGATAGTGAATAATCTCAGTGAGAATGGAGAGAAGAGAGCATCTGAAGGACCAATGTGGATACAGACTTTCCCTAGGAATTCAGAATTTTTGAAGATTTATATGAAAGGCGAAAGACAATACATTCTTCAAAATGAATGCAACATCAACAAAAGCCTACATGAACAGTGTTTGCAAAACTAAAACCAAGAACAAATCAAAAGTTATATTCGCCCCCTTAAGAAGCTGAAGATTTTGGTTAGAAGTCGTGGTGGGTTGAGTGGAGGTAGTGATTAGGCTGGGCCAGCTGTGTATTTGGAGGACCCAGCACAAAATGAAAATGGGAGTCTCCTTGTTAAAAAATTATGAGCAATTTTAAGATGGCAACAGCAGAGCAGTAAACCAAGCACAGGACTCTTCGCAGTGACCACTCAGGTGCACATTGAGGAAGCCAGCCCTGGGCTGACGACACAAGCCTGATCAAACCCTGCCTCAGCCCAGCCATCTCTGCTTTAAGGTTGTCAAGGGAGCTATGCAAAATACTGCACCAGGCGGCGTGCTCAATGTGTCTGACCCTTTGCCCCCTCATGGACAATAGCCTGCCAGGCTCCTCTGTCCACGGGAGTTCCCAGGCAAGAATACTGGAATGGGTTGCCATTGCCTCTTGCAGGGGGTCTTCCTGTCCCAGGGATCAAACCCTCATCTCCTGTCTCCTGCATTGCAGGTGGATTCTTTGCCACGTGCCACCAGGAAAGCACACCACACCAGATACTTCTTCATTTTTCAGTAGTTCCTGTAACTGCCTTCAAAGGGCTCTCTGGTAAACGCAGCAGCAGGACACATTTGAGGCTCAAGACAGAAATCTCTCTGCCAAACGGGAACTGAGAATGACTGAGAGTTTATGTAAACAGAAGAGAGAAAAAGAGCAAATGACAAGGCACCAGCTAAATTAGAGAGAAAAGCCAGCTCTAAAGACTTCTCCCTGTGGCCAAAGCATCCTGTTCACTATTTACAACTCCAGTCAGATCAGTAGCATCTCTTCTAGGAGGGGATCAAAATTGGAGGTGAGAAAAGGACTTTCTTCACTTCCTTTACCCCATCCTGAGGGAAAGGGCTCTTAAAAAGTATATTTGAATTGAAAGAGGAACAGGAAAAGCACTGTTCTTTGTTGCTTTTGTCAGGGGAGTGTGTAATTTCCTCGGTTCTGTCACTGCAGTAAAGATTTTAAACGGCAGGGTTCCAGCTCCGTTACAGCTCTGTCTTATTAGGAAAAACAAAGGATAGTACACCCTCGAGGCATGAGGGTGGGCCAACCCCAAAGGAGAGGCCTCAATCCTTCTAGGCTTCCTCCTTTTATACGTTTGTCTCCTCCCTCCTGAGCCTGCCCTATGCAAATTGGGCTAGCCAAGTGTGTTTGTTTCACCTGAAGTTCTCAATCCTGTTTGCGGATTTCCTTTTTTTTTTTCTTCCATTTTTGCGGGCTTTTTCTTTTGTCTTTTAGCCACCGCCATTTTGGACTCCTTTTTCCTATTCTAACTACCTAGCACTTTGATAAAGTAAGCATAAGTGCTAAGAGATAACAATAAGTAAGTAAAATAGCCAATTGTTTTTCTTCATCTTTTCTGTAAAGCAAGGTTTAGTAATCTGCAAAGTTTTAAAAAAGAAAAAGCAATGGAAACTTAATAAAAATCTGTAAGAGCATCAGATAATAATGCAGATGTTTTAAATGAACACTTTAAAATGTTTCCAATGCAGACAATTAGTGTCTGGAATTAGACAAAGTGCATTCCCGGGATACTGTAGGAACTGGTCCTTGTGTTCTGGGTCATTGTAACTGCTCTTTGAGAAATTATAGGACATGTGAGGAGGAACAAAAAAAAAAAAAAAAACTGGGGAAAAAGATCTCCAATTTTGATAAAAAGAGGAAAAAATTTAATTCTCAAAACAGGGACTGGTAATGTCAAACCCAAGTTCATGTGCCCAATGCATAGTGAGATCAAAACAGACCAAGATGTCGGAGTTTGGAGCAGAGAAAGGCTACCAGGCAGTACTCTTCATTCCAGGAGGAAAAGGGAAGTAAGCAATTACAGGGGAAACTGACTTTGGGTTGGCCCATTGGTTACCAGGGAAACTAGCAGAGAGGCATGCCCCTCACTGCCCCTTTGTTAAGCTATCAAGGTAGAGATGTTCTGATCTCAACATAAGAAGTTGCGGCCAGGACAAGTATGTAGAACAGTCCGTTGTGAGTAGAGTGTAGGTGAAGCAGGCACTGGTTGGCAGGTAATGTAGGGAGAGAAGAGAACAGCCACCTTGGGCGGCCTGATCATACACATGGGAACTCTGCAAGTTCCACCAGCCTGACAGTGAAGACACAACAGCGCATCATCAGAGAGACCTGGCATTTTAGATTGAATTCAGGTATTTTGGAAACTTGAGACACACGTTTTTGAAAGTATCTATGAACTGGATTTAATTTCCCTATTGAGAAGGAATAGAAATGGTGATGGGATAATGACATTAGAGATCAATAGGAATGAAATTATTACATAAATTGATGCACAAAATAAGTTGAAGAACTCTGAAACTAGCATAACAGGAATTCCAGCCTGTGGGATATGTGTATGAGCTGTAAAAAATGCGAATCTTCCTGTAATCCAAGAAATATCAAAGTGGTGGTGATATAAGTATAAAAGTGCCCCACCTCCCTTCATTCAGATTAAAAATTTAAAAGTTCACTCCCAGGTAAAATCCAGGGGGAAAAGTCATCTAAGTTTACCATTCAGTGTTCACCAAAAATAGAGGAGCATCTTAGCTTTTCTCTTCAACTAAAGTCAAGGGGCTGTGTACATGTTGTGTGGAATTAGTATGTGGAGTTCAATGTTGCTTTTCTTTTTTTGATTGCACTGGGTCTCCGTTGCTGCGTGCTGGCTTTCTCTGGTTGTGACTAGCAGGGCCTACTCTTGTGGTGGGGCACAGGCTTTTCTTGTGGTGGAGCACAGGCTTCAGGCAAGCAGGCTTCAGTAGTTGCAGTACACGACTCTTGGGTCCGTGGGCTACAGTAGTTGCAGCACACAAGCTCAGAAATTGTGGTGCAGGGGCTACCTGCTCCGAGGCATGTGGGATCTTCCTGGACAGGGGATTGAGCCCCTGTCCCCTGCACTGGCAGGCAGATTCTTAACCACTGCACCGCTAGGGAAGTTCCCAGTGTTGCTTTTCTTGCTCAGTGATTTTAGTGAAATTCAGTAGTCTTGCATGGTTTATTTTTTCTTTTTTCTAAACTGCATTCCCATGCCTCCTGAAGGCATGCCTCTAGTATTGGCTATTATGGTGTTTCAGAAAGTGTTTGAGACATTTGTTTATGTACAACCCAAAATGTTGATGTTTTGAACAGCTATCAACTACTGCATTCCTTAATTCTTTCTGCTCTTTGTCACAACTGTTATCTAAAGAACTAAATAAGTATTGCATGAAGATGTGCCCTTTTTCTCTTAGTTTAAATAAACACCAAGGTACTGGGAAAAAAAATTCGAGTGGAAAAATTCAGTAAGTCTCAGCGTGATCTGCATTCCATTAGGTATGACTATGAACATTGAATCATAACTTTTCAGTTGTAATTTTATGTTCACAATATATTTGAATACCTCCTAATATTTTTGAAAGAAATGTTTCAAACATGCATATACCTATCCACAGATTTCTTATGCTCTTTTTTTTTTTTAATTTCAGCTGTACAAGAAGATGGAAAAACTAGCACTATGAAAGCCTATATATCCTCTACCTAGATTCAACACCCATGTTTTTGATCTTCTGCCTGTAGTATTTTTTTTTAACCGAACAATTTGCAATGCTTCATGACATTTTTGCTTCTTTTTCTTCCCTTTCCTCCCAAGCTTTTTCTTTTCTTTTTAATATTTATTTATTTTGCTGCACCAGGTCTTAGCTTCTGCACACGATCCCTTTGATCTTCCTTGTGGCATGCAGGATCTTTAGTTGCGACATGTGGGATCTAGTTCCCTGATGAGGGATCAAACCCGGCCCCCTGTGTTGGGAGCCTGGAATCTTAGCCACTGGACCACCAGGGAAATCCCTCCTCCTGGGCTTTTAATTGTCACTGCTCAAGACCCTTCACCAACTCTGCCTTCTGTTTGCCTCTTGAAGTACTCATTCTAAATGGCTCCAGCTCCATCTCTAATTGTCCCTTATCAAAGGACTACCAAGTATCAATAAGAACATGGAAAGAAACTGCTTTGTGTGGGAGAACTCAAGAGAATGTTCTGGCCTTTGGATGTTGGTTAAAAACCTCTATGCTGAAGCTATTCAGAGGAAGGAATGTAGGTGAAAAGAAAAAATGATTATGCATGTTAGAGACTCAGGAAAAAGATCTGATGGTGACTGAGGCAGAATATCATCTTTCTCAATTATAATATCATAGATGTCTTCTATCCATGATAAAGTCCTGTCTCCCCTATCTCTACACATGAAGTGGACGATTGCAAACTCCATTAACACAGTACACAGTGTAATCCCGAATACACAGTGTACCTTGATCTCAGCTCCTGGTGCTTCACAAAGCTAATCAGTCTGTTTTGCTTGAAAGGACTGTATCTAATCCTTTAAGCATTAGAGAATGGGGTGCTAATCCAGAAGCAAAAGAGAAAAGCAAGTCCAACTCTCTGTGCTTCCTGAATGGTAGGTAGGTACATTCTCCATTCAGGAGTCCATTGCTATTAAGGAGGTAATACCTGTGTTGAGAATTAAGCCCAAACTGAGGTGAAGTGGACCTTGAGATTAGGAGAGAAAAAAGAACCAATACACAGTGTTGATACATAGATAAAGAACAAGGAAAGAGACAAGCTGAGTCCTTCAGTAAGTTTATGTGTGTGTGTTTTAATGGAATAAGAAAATTGGATAGTTAAATCGACAAAATGCAGAAGAAAAATTAATGTGTAAAATGGGCATTAATTAGCAATATATTTGTTTATCATTGGAAGAAAGTTTTTAAAAAAGGAACTACTTTAAAGCAAGATAGTTTTTTTTTAATTTACCAAATATGGTAAAACTGTAGCAGTTCCAGATTTAACAGAAGTAAAACAGATGATGTTATTAGGAAGTCACAAATGCACTGGTTTTAGATTTTGTTGGCTTTTAAAAATAAAACAGTTGCCCTTTTTATTTTCCATTCCACATTACATATTAAATTCCCTCAAAAATCTAGTTAAAGGATACCAATCACAATTTTTTAATAATCAAATAATCTTGATGGGGCTTCATTCTTATGAATTTACTAAAATAATTAAGGAAAGAGGAAAGAGTCCTTAAAAAGATATACCCTGTGACTATAGTCTACTTTTGATTTAACCAGAGACTAAATTAATTACTAATCTTTTATGCTTGATTTATTATGAAATGGTAGCCCAGTTGTAACAACTTTTTCTGACTTTATATCAAAAGACGAACACATGTGAAATCTCGGGCAGAAGTCTGTCCCTCCTTCATGAATAGGCCATATGTCTAGTTCCATTATCAAAGTGAAAAGCCATCTTCTTACCAATATCCCAAGTAAGAAAAATCTCCCTTGTATGTCACTAGAAGTCCCAAGTGCTTACATTCATCCCAATCCCCATCTGACAATACAGGAAATATATACTGTAATGAAAAATAGTTGGGAGATGAAAAGTGACAGAAAGAGAGAGGCTATTAAGTTGTGTGGATTCAATCATTTAATAGCCAGGAATAAAATAATTTCTTTTTATTTGCTCAATCAAAAGTAGTGGAGATTACATTTAAAATTGTAAAGATAAATACTAAAAAGAGCAGAAAGAGGGAAGAAGTGTTAATACACTGATTTCACAGTGCTGATAGTATGGGGTCAAATGGTCATGTCTAAAGAAAGAATAGAAGATTAAGTGTATTATATAAATGTATACTTATACAGGTACCACTAAATTGGAGTTTGGGACTAACATTTATACACTACTGTATATAAAGTAGCTAATCAACAAGGATCGACTAATAGTATAGGGAACTATACTCAATATTTTGTAATAACCTATAAGGGAAAAGAATCTGAAAAAGAGCATATATATGTGTGTGTATATATATATACACACACACATACATAGAATCACTTTGCTGTACATCTGAAACTAATATAACATTGTAAATCAATTACAATTGTATTCTAAGATAACCACTAGAACAAAAATGCAAATATGTATTTCCTTATAAGAAAAAATACCCACCTGCACCCACATCCATAGCCACAGAAGAAAATGCAGTCCAAGCAGTGAAAGATTTAAACAGTAACAAAACAAAA
This sequence comes from Aepyceros melampus, assembly GCA_006408695.1. Taxonomy (NCBI): domain Eukaryota; kingdom Metazoa; phylum Chordata; class Mammalia; order Artiodactyla; family Bovidae; genus Aepyceros; species Aepyceros melampus. Next base: position 316,729 of record SJXQ01007417.1, on the reverse strand, counting down.
CACCCCAAATGAGCCCCCCCAAAAAAACCAATTTAGAAAACATCACACAAAATATAATGCAGAATTAAGACCAAACATACGTGTGTATGGACTTGCCTACCCAACAGGCCTCTTCCCTTTTTTTTTGTGGGGGTGCCCACCCTGCTTTTGTTGTGGAGCATGTACCCAGCCTATGGGATGAGTCACTATTGCTAAGCCAAACATGGGTACTTTGTGTCCTTTTGTCAGCACCCGTTACACCTAAGAGTAGCCAGGAGTTGACTGAAGAAAAACGTACAACCTAAAAGTTTCAAGTTCTGTTTTAATCAGGGACCTTCCTGAAGACTAGCACTCAGGAGACAGCCTCTCAGATAGCTCTGATCAATGTTCCAGAGAAGTAAAGTAGGAGCCAGGATATATAGGACTTTTTGTTGGGAAACAAAAACACCCCCCACCAAAAAAAACCCCATGTAGTCAAACAGCAAAAGATAACTGCTAATCACAAAAAAAAAAACAGGCATTTCAAGTTCATGATTTTGGTGCTTTTCTGTGTGTAGGAAGATGCAAAAGTCTGGGCCATTGACATTGTTCCTTAATGTGTATCTTAGCTGTCTAGGGCTAGTGTCCTGCTCTTCTCCATCTTGAACTCTCCTCAGGGTAGGTAGATAGTTTTTTGTTGTTGTTTTTTTTTTTTTTTGTATGCACAGGTATATGACCCATTTGTATAGGCAATGAGATTTAAGGGGATATCTACTGCAGGGCTACTGGGAAATATCATTTTTTCCCCCTGATAAGAGAAGCCCCAGGAGGATAAAGGCTTTTACCCTATCCTTTGTTTTCTGCCTTCGAAGGTGCTTGTGATGTTAGGAGCTGTGGGAACCATCTTGTGCTCATGAATCAACAAGAATAAGGGCTGGCCGACAGAAGGAAGGAGCCTGAGATCTGATGACATTGCTGAATGAAGGCCAGCTACCGAGTTGCAGGGTGACTCATATCTTTCCTTACAACTGTCATTTCTTTCTTCAGGCCTATAATACAAAGAGGCCATGATTAATCTTGCTTAGCAAAATTATTCCTCTCCAAAGCTTTTAACCATGTAATGCCTTTGCAGACCTTTTAGATATTTCACTTGCAGGACAGAAGAATTGACTTTGTACTAAAAATCTCCCTAGCAGAGAGTCTTCCCAGCTTCGGATTACATAAATGACCTTTAGCTTGTGGCATAGAATTCCAGAACACTGGAAATGGCAATGCAATAACAGAAAATGATTCAGGAAGGAGCTTCTTGAGGTCACACACATGGATTACATAAACTGCTCCAAGCAGCTCTTCTTTATTCTTCTAAATGCTCAAGCTCCTGTTAGTCACTGGGTATTACTATTGCTTGGTGTCTCTTAACTGATTTCTTATTGATGTCCACTAAATTCGTAATCTCTCATAACAGATCTTTCCTCAAGCTCCCTTTCCACTCAAGGGAGTGGCTATTCATTGACTTCCTAGTAATCCTCAAGCTCCTACAACTATTCTAATCCTTATTTCCTGTAATTCTTCACAGCCACCTTCTCTCCTAGCTCCCTGGATGTCTAATCCACATTCCTTCTGAAATAAATTCATCCACAGTGCTCACACCCTGTCAATGCAACCCTAGAGGACTTCACTTCTGCACAGGCTTCTTCCTGGTTTTCCTGCTTCATTGGTGCCTTTCCCCTTTTATCTTGAACTGTGTGACAGGTCTCTGTGGGTGATCAATCCCCACTCCCTCCTCGCTCTTCCTCCCTAGGGCAATCTAACCCTTAAACTTGGGACAAGTGCCCTCGGGTTCTTTTCTCTCTTGTCTGCTCTCTTACCCACTGCATACTTGGCAGTCTGGTTTCTTTCCCCACAGCTACACTGAAACTGTTCCCTTAAAGATCAACAATGACCTCTTTTCAGCTAAATCCATGATTCTTTTCTGGTTCCTCATTCTCTTGACCTCTGTATTGCATTTTTAGAAAACAATTACTCCTACCCTTAAATGCTCTCTTCCTTGGCTTCCGTTCTATTTGCTAGCAGTTCCTTCTCTTTTTCTGTCAGGAGATAGTGAAGGACAGGGAAGCCTGGTGTGCTGCAGTCCATGGGGGTGGCAGAGTTGGACATGACTGAGTGACTGAATACCTCCAACCTTCTCTTTGTATTGCCTTTGGTTCCTCCTGCTGTCCCTTCACTGGATATTCTCCTTCCCCAGTCCCTGACTCCCTAAATTCTTTATTCTTTCAAGGTCACATCAGCTTCCCTACAGCCATTACTGTTGAGGCCATCTGAGCGCGGGATTGGAAAAGGATTTCCAGACGCAGAGTATTTCAGAAGGGAATGAGTTGATTAAGAACAAAGAGCAGAGGTTAAGTGGGCACTGGGAGCACAGCGAGCTGACACCTCCTGACAGACCAGGGAGAGTCGACAGTTTGTGTGGGTTAATAGCCAATTTTTACAGTCTCAAGACAAAGAAAATTCCTGCTGGAAGGTTGGCGTTAGGTGATTGGTTGGGATGTTATAGTGTTGGGAGCCAAGAAACTTGTTAAGTTATTCTCAGGTACTTTTTGCAAGGTTACAAAGGGGCTCAGTCAGCTACAAAGTGGTTCTGGCTCCACTTCTGAGGCCTTGGTGCAAGGCCTCACATCTGTGGCCTTGGGGCAGGACTCAACAATTACCTTAATTGTAGTCCTCCACTGTTCGGTCACTTCAGTTGTGTCCAACTCTTTGCAACTCTATGGACTGTAGCCCTCTAGGCTTCTCTGTCTGTGGGTTTCTCCAGGCAAGAATACTGGGAATGGATTGTCATGCCCTCCTTCAGGGAACCTTCCTGACTCAGGGACTGAACCCAAATCTCCTGAATCGCAGGCAGATTCTTTATCGCTGAGCCACCAGGGAAGCCCAAAGGCCCCCACTGCTTACTGCTTATTTACTCTTGGACGTTTCACTGGTACTTCAATTTGAACATATCTCTTGTCTCAAACTGGTGCCCCTTCCCATTTTCTTGCCTCTGGTCATGCCATCATCATTTTCTTAGTCTCTGCTGTTTGCCAGAAACAACAGAAATTTAAGGTGGCTTCAGTTCAGTTCAGTTCAGTCGCTCAGTCGTGTCCGACTCTTTGTGACCCCACGAATCGCAGCACGCCAGGCCTCCCTGTCCATCACCAGCTCCCGGAGTTCACTCAGACTCACGTCCATCGAGTCAGTGATGCCATCCAGCCATCTCATCCTCTTTCGTCCCCTTCTCCTGTCCCTAATGCCTCCCAGCATCAGAGTCTTTTAAACAGCGGTAATTAATTTTCTTAACTGCTCTGGAGGCTAGGAGTCTGAAACCAAGGTTTTGGCAGGTTTGTTTCTCTTCAGGGCTCTCTCCTTGGCTGGCAGACAGCTGCCTTCTTGGTGTGTTTTCATATGGTCTTCTCTGTATCCACACACCTCCCTGTGTCTCTCCCTTTTTTAGGACACCAGTCCTATCAGATTAGGGTTTACCATAATGACCTCTGCTGCTGCTAAGTCGCTTTAGTCGTGTCCGATTCTGTGCGACCCCATAGACAGCAGCCCACCCGGCTCTTCCGTCCCTGGGATTCTCCAGGCAAGAATACTGGAGTGGGTTGCCATTTCCTTCTCCAATACAGAAAGTGAAAGTGAAGTCGTGTCTGACTCCTAGCGATCCCATGGACTGCAGCCTACCAGGCTCCTCCATTCATGGGACCTTCCCGGCAAGAGTACTGGAGTGGGTTGCCATTGCCTTCTCCGTCCAGTTGCCAATAATGACCTCATTTAACCTTAAAAACATCTTTAAAGGCTTTACCTCCAAATGCAGTCACATTCTGATGTGTGCTGGGAGTTAGAACTTCCATATATGAATCTGGAAGGAACATAATTTAATTCATTATAGTCACCCAGGCCATAAAACTTTGTTGTCCTCTTGACTCATCTCCATTATATTTTATCCAGACATTTAGTCTTCTAGACTTTTCCTATTAAATGTCTAAATCTATTTCTTTACCACCATTCTCAGTGCCATTCTCAGATCCTAATTAATCTGATCTCTAGGGAAGAAGCCTTTCTTTTTTTCTTCCTTTGAAGGTGGCTTATTTTCCCTCATCTCTGAGTGCTTTCTGCATCTTCTCTTTTCCTTAGTACATCTAATGTTATCTTGCTTATCTTTCAGTTTACCTTTTCAGTCCAAAGATTCATGGCTATCATTGCTCTGGCACATTTTCTTCAATGATTTCTATGGCAACTTCTATGGTTGCACTTTCTCTGAGCTTTCTTTCTGGAACTCCCATTGGTTAGATCTTGGTTCAATATTGGACTTCTATTTCTTTATTTTTCACTTTATTTTTTATTTGTTTTTTTTTTTCCTAATGATATTTCTTTCTAGAAAACTTTTCAGTTCGGCAAGCATATTTTTAATTTCCAAGTCATTGTTCTTGACTTCCTTGTTTTCCATTGGTTTCTTATGTATAGCATCCTTTTTTTTACATTAGGTATTCATTGTCATCTAGAATACCTCTGAGAATATTAATTGGAGGTTTGAAAAAAATCTTTTCCTGTTACCTAAATTGGTTCTTGTGAGGTCAGCTTTTATTTTTGCTTAGTCTTTTTTTTTTTTTTTAAATCCTAGTTTATGCAGCTAATTTCCCTGTGTGTCAGTGATGTGGGGGTGCTTTTTTAAAAAATATTTGAAAAAGAGGAAATAGGCTGACTATTTTTCTCTACTGTTATATTTCAGGCTGTTAGTTAATTGCCCAGAAAACAGAAGAGATTAACAGGAAGTTCTGTGTTCATGAGCACAGCTTGCTAACCAGTTACAAGGAAAGGATAGGGAGGGAGCCAGAGAGAGAAGGGTTTACTTGGTGTCAGCTACTCATCTTAGCATTAGTTCATCAGTATTTACAGATATTTCTGTTTATTGTCTTGTTCTCATTTCTCTTAGCTTTTATAGCTTTATTCACTTAAAAAATTATTTACTGGGCTTTCAAATTGTGTTTTGTAGGGGAGGGGAGACAAAATGTGCTCAGGCTGCTATTTTGAACCAAAGCATCTATCTACTGGGGCTTCCTTGATAGCTCAGTTGGTAAGGAATCCACCTGCAATACAGGAGACCCCAGTTCGATTCCTAGGTCGGGAAGATCTCCTGGAGAAGGGACAGGCTATCCACTCCAGTATTCTTGGGCTTCCCTTGTGGCTCAGCTGGTACAGAGTCTGCCTGCAATGCAGGAGACCTGGGTTTGATCCCTGGGTTGGGAAGATCCCCTGGAGAAGGAATAGGCTACCCACTCCAGTATTCTGGGCTGGAGAATTCCATGGTCTGTGTAGTCCATGGGGTCGCAAAGAGTCAGACACGATTGAGTGACTTTCACATCTATCTTTTAAAAATTATTTCCTGCTCTTTCAAAGTGGGCATCTTCCACTACTGTTAGGTTAATATCCTTACTGTCTCATGGATACACCAAGCTAGTATCAACCTTCATGCCCTCAGTTGGGGCATTTCTTTTCCAGAAACTTCCTTCTTCTCATCCCTCTCTTCTCCCACCTAAGCCTAATGAAATTCTTCCCCGTTTTGAAGCTGATTTGAGTGCACTTCCTCCATGAATCTCATCTGTTTAATCTAGCTTTCACGAACCCCCACCCTTTCATCTTTCTACTATCCAACTCCGTACCTGTCACTCCAATTCAGCTTTAACTCTAAGTATAAACAGAAGGGGGCTCAGTAATACTTATGGTTAAACCCTGTAGGCATAAAGCATGAGAAGTGGAAAAGAGCAAAGTGAGGATAGAGAAATAAAGGAACTGGGGGAGGAAGAAGAGGTTAAACAATAAAGAAAAACTGTGGTGCAGTATGGGTACTTTCTAACTTATTCCCCTGGTTCTTAACTGTGTTCCCAAAATAAGGATAATGATGGTTACCTGGTCAAATCTTATTTTCCAAACTTGTAACTCATGTTAGGCTTTCAGTAAATATTCAACTATTAGGCTGCAAATAAGTACTGACCTCCACAGATTCGAGCTAACATGAAATTAGGGTAAGAGGTAGCTCGGACGATAAAAAATCTACCTGCAATGTGGGAGGCCTGGGTTTGATCCTTGGGTGGGGAAGATTGCCTGGAGAAGAGAATGACTATTCACTCCAATATTCTTGCCTGGAGAATTCCATAGACAGAGGAGGAGGGCTGTAGTCCACTGGGCAGCAGAGTCGGATACGACTGAGCAACTAATTCTTTCTTTTCAGAGGAGAAATTAACTATTTTCTTATGCTCCCCTCCACCCCCTGAAAAGACCTCAAAACTAACAGAATTTATCCTTTCTATATCATTTCTGTTTAAAACTTATGTAAATGTGACTCTCTTGTGGATGGGAGAGTTGTATGTACCAGAGTGGGTGCTGTGGATAAACCCTACGGAATAAACCCTGTGGAATTTTATTGCCCCATATTATCGGTTACCTTAGATGGTACACCTGTAATGTCGAAATCTGGAGACCAGACCCCTGGTGTGCTGCTTTTAGGATCATACTGGACAGTTTCAGAACTAGATCTCTAGGCATGGATTGACTTAAGTCTAAACTTGTTCTGTATAGATGCTTATTGTGTGTATTAAACTATTAGTCACACATATGACCCATACACAATGAAGGCCCATGTCTGATAGACTTAATAGCATTGATGAAGGGAGATAAAATATTTGAGAATTCCGAAACAGGTAGTATGCTTACCAGCCATGATTGTAGTTATAGAGCAAACCAAGCCAGAGGTGTTTCCTTCCTCCAGGACACATTGTTGTTTTCTTGGTCCATCTCAGGGATACCTGACACAGACCCATAGCACACATTTGTTCAGCTTGTGACCAGGTGTCTCCAATTCTATTTCATGGTAGCGGAAACGGACAACTTCATTTTTTTTACCTCAACATCTGTTCCATCTTATTTTTGTCATGATTATTATCAGTTCAGTTCAGTCACTCAGTCGTGTCCAACTGTTTGCGACCTCATGGACCACAGCACGCCAAGCCTCCCTGTCCATCACCGACTCCCGGAGTTTACCCAAACTCATGTCCATTGAGTCAGTGATGCCATCCAAGCATCTCATCCTCTGTCGTCCCCTTCTCCTCCTGCCATCAATCTTTCCCAGCATCAGGGTCTTTTCAAATGAGTCAGCTCTTCGCATCAGGTGGCCAAAGTATTGGCGTTTCAGCTTCAACATCAGTCCTACCAATGAACACTAAGGACTGATCTCCTTTCGGATGGACTGGTTGGATCTCCTTGCAGTCCAAGGGACTCTCAAGAGTCTACTCCAACACCACAGTCCAAAAGCATCAATTCTTTGGCACTCAGCTTTCTTTATAGTCCAACTCTCACATCCATACGTGACTATTGGAAAAACCATAGCCTTGACTAAACAGACCTTTGTTGGCAAAGTAATGTCTCTGCTTTTTAATATGCTGTCTAGGTTGGTCATAACTTTCCTTCCAAGGAGTAATCTTTTAATTTCATGGTGAAAGGAAATTAAAGTAAGTAGTGGTTGGGCTTACTCCTTGGAAGGAAACAATTATCATAGTAGTATAAAAAAATTTCAGTGGTTTCATAGTTAGGACACCAAAAGCACAAGTAGCAAAATTGAAAACAGAGAAAATGCATTTCAACAAAATTTAAAACTTCTGTGTTTCAAAGACCACCGTCAAGAAAGGGAAAACCCACAACCTGTAGAATGGGAGCAAAATTGGCAAATCATATATCTGATAAGGGACTTGTAGCTAGAATAAAGAACTCCTCAATAATAAAAAGACAAGAAACCCAACTCCAAAAATGGACAAAATCTCTGATTAGAAATTTCTCCAAAGGAGACAGAAGAATGGTCAAAAAAGTGTTCAACACTATCAATCGTTGCTGTTGCTGCTAAGTTGCTTCAGTCGTGTCCGACTCTGTGCAATCCCATAGACAGAAGCCCATCAGGCTCCCCCGTCCCTGGGATTCTCCAGGCAAGAACAATGCCATTTCCTTCTCCAAGGCATGAAAGTGAAAAGTGAAAGTGAAGTTGCTCAATCGTGTCCCACTCTTAGCGACCCCATGGACTGCAGCCTACCCGGCTCCTCGGTCCATGGGATTTTCTAGGCAAGAGAAAATTGGCTCCACCCCACTGGAGTGGGGGTGCCATTGCCTTCTCCGATGAATTGTTAAGGAAAGGCAAATGGAAATCAACATTGAGATAGTCACTTCACACCCAGTAGGATAACTATAATAAAAAAGACAGATAATAACAAGGATGTGAAATTAGAACCCTTATACACTGCTAGCCAAAATGTGAAATGGTGTCACCACTTTGTAAAAATAGTTCGGCAGTTTCTCAACTGATTAAAGTTAACATCTGTCCCTATAATTTTACCCAAGGGAACTGAAAATAAACATCTACACAAAAACATTCACATAAATGTTCATAGCAAAATTATTCTTAATAGTCAAAAAGCGGAATAACCTAAAAGTCCCAAAACTGATGAATGGATAAACAGAATATGGAAGAGCCATACAACGGAATGTTATTAAGCAATAAAGAAAAAGCACTGAGACATGCTACAACAGGGATGAACCTTGAAAACATTAGGCCAAGTAAAGAAGCCAGTCACAAGGACCATGTATTGTATGATTCCATTTATATGAAATTTCCAAAACAAGAAAATCTATGGGGACAGAACACAGAGTAGTGGTTGGACTGGAAGAGGAAGGAGCCGAGTGATTGCTACTGGCACGGGGTTTCTTGTTTGAGTGATGAAAATGTTGGAAATTTCTGGTGATGGCTGTGAATATAGTGAAATCAATCGAAATTTATACTTTGTCAGTACACTTTGTGGTGTGTGAATTATATTTCAAATAAAGCTGTTATTAAAAAAAACTCTTCTAAGGAGCTGATCTTCTAAGGAGCTTTATTTTTTCGGGCTCCAAAATCCCTGTAGATGGTGATTGCAGCCATGAAATTAAAAAATGCTTACTCCTTGGAAGAAAAGTTATGACCAACCTAGATAGCATATTCAAAAGCAGAGATATTACTTTGCCAATGAAGGTCCATCTAGTCAACACTATGGTTTTTCCAGTAGTCATGTATGGATGTTTGAGAGTTGGACTATAAAGAAAGCTGAGCATCAAAGAATTGATGCTTTTGAACTGTTTGTGTTGGAGAAGACTCTTGAGAGTCCCTTGGACTGCAAGGAGATCCAACCAGTCCATTCATTCTAAAGGAGATCAGTCCTGGGTGTTTTTTGGAAGGAATGATGCTAAAGCTGAAATTCCAGTACTTTGGCCACCTCATGCGAAGAGTTGACTCATTGGAAAGGACTCTTATGCTGGGAGGGATTGGGGGGCAGGAGGAGAAGGAGAAGACAGAGGATGAGATGGCTGGATGGCATCACTGACTCAATGGACGTGAGTTTGAGTGAACTCCAGAAGTTGGTGATGGACAGGGAGGCCTGGCGTGCTGTGATTCATGGGGTCGCAGAATCGGACACGACTGAGCGACTGAACTGAAATGAAGGAGCTGATCATGGATACAAATCAAGCCCAGATCAAGAAGACATGAACCTTTTCTATTTTAAAAATATTTCTTTAAAACCAGTGTCCTAAACTACCTGAAATCCTCGGTTTTATCCTTGTGAGTTTTTTGCAGTTACTATGTGATTCTGAAAATCAATCAGGGAAGCACTAGTAAAATGCTGTATTTATTAAGGCTTCTCTGGTAGTTTGGACAGTAAAGAGTCTGCCTACAATGGAGGAGCCCGGGTTTGGTCCCTGGGTCAGAAAGATTCCCTGGAGAAGGAAATGGCAACCCATTCCAGTACTCCTGCCTCAAAAATCACATGGATGGAGCAGCCTGGTGGGCAACACCACATGGGGTCGCGAAGAGTCCAACACGACTGATCGACTAACACACAGTAATAATTTGGAAATCCATAAATCTTTTAGTTGCAAACAATTTATTTTGAAGGGTGGGTACAATTAATCTTTTGGTTCATGGGTTAAAAAGGGCGGGGGGGGGAGTCATTACAGGTAATCTATTTTGATTTTACCAAGTGAAGGGCAATAATTTGGGGAACCAAGAGTTCTAAAATTTCATCACAGAGTAGCTCATAAAAGATTATTTTGTCTTTGCTTTCGTTGAATGTTGACCTTTGTGGATTTCTTATTTATATAGCTTCGTTTTATAGGTACATTGGAGCTCTGAAAAATGGGACTAATTGCTCTTTGGAGCCACAGATGTGATTCGAAGACGTGTGGGTCTGTCCTACACATACGGTCTTCATATTTTGAGGAAACACCTAACGGACAGGTCCCAGGGTGTAAGGTCCTGAGTGGCGAAATGCCATAGAAATTGTGTTCTCCAAGTAGGGTTAAAATGATGCCCGGGGCACGTTCGGCAGTTTTCCTCCTAAGCCACGAGAGCAACGCTCCAACGGCGTCTCTGACCTTCTTCGGAGCTTGAGGACCAACCCCCCCTCCCACCTTCTCTGAGCACGTGGAGAGGTTGGAAACAGAGAGCCACGTGAAACCAACATAAGCCATTTTCGGCGGCTTAGCCGTTTCCAGTCCAGGTTTTGGAAACGAACGCTCAGCTGCACGAGACCGCGGGGCAGACCCATAAAAGGCCTGCCAATCAGTGGTTGAGAAACAAAACCGCGACCAACTGAAGGGAGCATCTCCGCCTCCCCTCCCGACAAACACTTCCCTTTTCCTCCTCCCCCCCCCCCGCCCCACCTTCGCNCAACATAAGCCATTTTCGGCGGCTTAGCCGTTTCCAGTCCAGGTTTTGGAAACGAACGCTCAGCTGCACGAGACCGCGGGGCAGACCCATAAAAGGCCTGCCAATCAGTGGTTGAGAAACAAAACCGCGACCAACTGAAGGGAGCATCTCCGCCTCCCCTCCCGACAAACACTTCCCTTTTCCTCCTCCCCCCCCCCGCCCCACCTTCGCATTCTCCCCGCCCACCAGCTCTGCCCACCGGCCCCGCCTCTCCCGCGCCCCGGCCGAGTCTGACGGGAGCACGAAACGAGGGCAGGGCGATTCCATCCGGGTGCTCCGTCGGGGAGGGCGTGAGGGCGTGGCTTTATGACGACTGCGGGGGCAGGGCGAGGAGCCAACGCCGGAGCCGGGCCCTCCTGACAGAGAGGGCGGAGGGAGATTGGGTCGGCCCTTTCCACGCCCCCATAGAAACTGCATTCTGGACAAGAGGGGGAGATGTCTAATCTCAAACTCCCCTTTTGAGGCGGGAGTGTTAACCAAGAAGCTTCAGCTCGGAGAGTCACCCATTTCAAAGCTTGCGCACACTCTCTGCCCCTGCTCTTCCTCCTTGAGAACCAAGTACACCTCCCCCTGGCCCGTCTTCTCTCCCCCTTCGCCCCTGCGCAGATGGTGGCGGCCCGCGCGGTGCGCAGCCGCAGAGCGTTCGGGGCGGTGCCGGTGAGGGGCGGGTGACGCAGCGGCCGTCGCTGCCATTTTAAGTTGTTTGTTCTCACTTCTCGTCTCAAACGCGACTCAGCCCCGGACCTGGGAGGCGTCGAGGCCGCCGCTGTCGCTTCCGCAGCCACTGGTGGGGGGGAAACCAGGCTGTGCCACCGCGGACGCTCACCCTCCGCTTCGGCTTCTCCCCCCTCCGGGTCTCCTCGACCTTCTTTCCGAGAGCCGGAACTCGATCCGTGCGGAGAAGAAAGACTCCAGAGCAGATGCTTGAACTGAAATAACTTTTTATTTTGGGGGGTTTTCTTCGCTGGCAGACCCCCTTTAGCGCAGGGCTCCCCCCACCCTTCCTCTCTCCCCCTCCGCCGCCAGTACAAATCCAACCCCCCTCCCCCTCCTCCTCGTTTCTCCTCTCTCTTCTCTCGCCGTCGCCGCCGTCCCCGCGTTCTTCCCGTCCGCCGCCGCCCGGGGCGCCGAGCCAGACTATGGGTCCCAGGTGGGGGTGAGCGGCGGCAGCAGCGCGGGCGGCCCGGTCACAGTGCGCACTGCAGCGGGGATGGAGGGGATCAGTTGGCTGGTGGTTTTCTCTTGACATGGCTCCTGCCCGTGCTGCGAGCAGCGCCCCCACCGCCGCCGCCTCTTCCGCCGCCGCCACCGCTCCGCCCGCAGGCTGCGGCTAGAGGGCCCGAACCCCGCCCGAGAGTCGGTCCGCCAGTCCCGGTCTCCGCGGGGACAGGGAGGGGACTTCCCCGTCACCCACCCCGCCCCAGCCGCCTCCAGCCCATCCCCCCTGTTCCTTCGGGAAGCCAACTAACGACCCCGCCCTTAAACCATCCAAACTCGGGAAACATGGTCTGTTCAACGTGAGAGCTGAATCCGGAATCCGGGAACTTAGTTTTTCTTTTTTTCTTTTTTCTTTCCTTGGGTGGGGTGGGGTGGGCATACTTTAAAAAGTAATTAATATTAACGCAATTATTTTCTTTTCTTCCCACTGATCCTTCCCCTTTACCCTCTCCCGCCTCCTCTACCTGGGCGGGGATTGTTTCCACGATGAAATGAGTGAAAACCCGAGTGATCCAGTGTCTCCCGTGGTGCGAGTGAGTCGCTGCCGCTGAAGGCAAAGGTGGGGGTGGGACCTCCGGGGGGTGGAAGGCAGGTGGTCCCCGGGCACTGCCTGGGCTTTGGGAGAAGGAACCCGCCACCTTTGCCTCAGCAATGCTCACAAGAAGATAAGTCTCACTCCCCCACGGTCTTGCACGCGGGCAGATTCATAGGGAACGGTCCCTCGGGGAATGTAGGACTCATTGCAGAACTTGGGGTGTTGGGATCCCGGGCATTAATCGGGTCTAACCACAGAGCCGGAATCATCATTATATCGTATTATATATACCCCTTTTTCTTCTGCCATCATGATTCTCCTTGGCAGCAGCATTAGCAGCCGCCTGATGGTGAAAATGTGGGTGATGGGGAAATTGGTAATGACTCCGCTGTTTTTTCTTATGGCTCCTTTGGGCAGCAGCTGCCCCCCCCAGTATACACTGTAGTTGATTGCAGGGAAACCCTGAACCTCTCCCCTTCTTTCTCTACCGATTTTGCACTTTTCTCTTTGCTCACCACCAAGTGTAATCAATAACACGCACTGATAATACATAGCAATAGTGAAATCTGAAATAACTAAGAATTAATAGGTACTACAGCCATGAATCTGGCTGAGTAAAGTTCAATTGGATATTTCAGTTTCATTCACCTACCCTGTTTTGGTTTTGGGGGGAGGTTATTTTGGTGGCTTTTTTTTTTTCCATTTTGATATTTGGAAAGTAAGGATCACAGTCCCCCTCCTCATTTCTTTTCATTATTCCTTCTCTAAAAAGAGAGAAAAAAGATCCGGATGGATTTTAAGGATTGGACTGGTGTCAACTGTGTTTTATTGCACACCTAAATCCTATTAATAGGTTTATCCGTTCCCCCACCTTTATTTTGGCAGTTAAGCCAAATGTGTTTTCCAAAAAGTTAGTTCAAGTATTTTCTCTTTCCTTCCTTCCTTCCCTTCCTTTTTCCCATCTGACCCCAAACCATTCTTGTCCAAACATGACTGGACAGCAGCTTTTGTTTCTTGACCCTGTAATATGACAGTCTCCTAATATTGCCAGAGGGTGCAGTTTTTGGGTTGCGGTCGTGATTTTAGTTATACAATCATATTAGCAGGAAAAAAAAATGACTTGTTTCTGTTGTACTTGAGTCTTAAGAAAAAGTGCCCATAGTTTAGTGACAATTTCCAAAGGCTTTAGTACCACCTGTTATTTCAAAATGGGGGACCCAAACTCCCGGAAGAAACAAGCTCTGAACAGACTACGTGCTCAGCTTAGAAAGAAAAAAGAATCTCTAGCTGACCAGTTTGACTTCAAGATGTATATTGCCTTTGTATTCAAGGAGAAGGTAATTTAAAGTTCTTAATGTGATTTAGCACAAGGTTTTTTGTAAGTGTATGGTTAGGGTTAAAGAGTGGTGGACAAAAGTCTCCATTTGTATGCTTTAACTTTGACCCTTAGGTAATTAACCTCAGTCAAAGGAGTTAGGGTGTAACCATGAATGAAAGGCTTGTGTGCTCATTGGTTTGGAAATAATGTAATTCTAAAGCTGAGTAGGATCCACTTTTAGTTAACATGGGGTGAGTAGCATTGTAAAACTCGCATTTTTATTTTACAGTAAATTTTATTTACGTGGAGTTACATAGAGAACTTGGTTACTGAATTTAAAGATTATTTAGGTATATAGAATGTTTGAAAGTAGTAATTGGAATCAAAATGTTTACTTGCTGAAAGCTTTCTGGTTAATCTACCTGCTGTGGTTTACCTTTTCTTCTGGTGCATCTAGTGGAATAGAATGCACTTTTATTTTTAGGAGCAGTTGATTACTGCAACGGTTAATTTGTCTTTAGAAGTACAGCATGACCAAAAGAAGTGTACAGTTTTTTGGTGTTAAGAATTAGTCCCACAGTAAAACAGCAAATAATGAGTTGTGAGTAGTCACGGAAAACGTGATAAAAACTTTTGGCAACTGAAAATAATGGATAGTTTCTTACATAATCAATTTCTGTTTGACATGAGGTTAGGTTTTGAATATTAAGGAAACACTGCTTTGATTTTTGTGCTTAAGTTATGAGCTAATTTCACATCAAAAACACCATCTTGGCATGGTATATCTTTAATTTGAAAGTTTCTCACGTATTTATTCCCACTATTAAAGTTATTAGTATTTAAGATACTAATACGAGTATAGCTGCTAGGTATAGCATAAAAAGTGGTTTTGAAAATGGTTTGTTTTGAAATGATTGTCTCAAGATTGAATATGATGGGTTTGCTTTTTTCTTTTTTTGTTAATTGCAGAATTGATAAGACCAGATTTTAATGGACACTATTACAATGTAGGTTCACTAGAAATATGACAAAAATAGACTAGATCTCTGAATTTAATTTATCAGATGCTGCAGATTATACCACCTAGCTCTTCTCACACCTGTGGAAATCTTTGGACAGTATCCAGACAGTTGTCTTGAGCAGTTCATGAATTTATAACCTAAATTGAGTTCTTGATCTTAACTAAGTTTGTAGGTTTGGTGGACATTTTTTCCTTTCCTTTTGAATATTGACATTTGTAGTTAAATAATACCCAGAAGGGATAATGGAAATTGACTCTAGAGCCTTGATTTTAAACTACTGAGAGTTTGATTTTGCTGTATGTAGAACCAGTTAAGTGAATTTGGATCAGGAATAAATCACTGTTTTGTTTTTTTAACCGCAGGGGTATCTGGTGTTTGTTTCTCATTGTTTAAGAAATACTGTGCAAAATAAGTTCTTGGTATGGTTACCATAATGCTAAAAAAACATGCAGTTAAACATTCTGATAATAGGCCTATTTGTGTGTGGTTGGGAAGTAAGGGAGTTGAGGGAAGAACAGAGGGATCCACCTAGTTTGAAAATCTGTGTTTTCTGTATGGAAATAGCTTGAGTTAAGAATTTTGCTGTGTTAGAATAATGCTACAAAACATTGTATTATGAACTCTGGGTGTTAAGAGACAATGTGCTACTAGTAAGTTAATACACTTTTTTTTTTTTCCTTTTAGAAGAAAAAATCAGCACTTTTTGAAGTGTCTGAGGTTATACCAGTTATGACAAATAATTATGAAGAAAATATCCTGAAAGGTGTGCGAGACTCCAGTTATTCTTTAGAAAGTTCCATAGAGCTTTTACAGAAGGATGTGGTGCAGCTCCATGCTCCTCGATACCAGTCTATGAGAAGGGTGAGTTCTGTTTTTAAGTCTTGATTGGATAGGCTTTTGTGAGTTTAAACTTGCCTGCCTTTTTTTTTTCCTCCTAAGAATGGGTAGTGAACGGTGATCGTAAATGTCTTTAAAAATGGAATTTAAATAAAGCATGTGTAACTTTCTTAGGCATTACTCTGTTGGTAATAGTGTACATTGTTGTGATTCATGTATTATATTACTGAGATTTCCTTTTTCAGGGGAGAATAAAACATCTTGCCCCTTGTAAACAAGGAATTTTTGAGGCGGTTTGTCTAAATTTCTGTAACTATTGAAGGTTACTGTGGGCAAAGTAACTTGAACAAGAGGGCCCCATCATTAGTAGGCTTGGGGGGCAGCTGGAGATAACTATGTAGTGGTCTGGAAGAGGTTAATTGGCCTCAGTAATTGGCATATGATAAAAATAGCATTTCACCTGTATTAAGGTGATTTAGAAGTGCCAGGACACCTTTGCTTAATTAGGGTCTGATTTTGAAGAGTGGAAATAATGGTACAAGAACTTAAAAGACAAAAAAATGAGAGGTTCAGTTGCAGTTTTCACCGTGCACTGATAAGTTTAGATCTCAATATGATGAACATTGGACTGATTGATTATATGTGAACTCTACAAAATAAAAATTAGAATTAGGTCATAAACTTCAGATTGTATACAGTCCTATTACTGTCACCTCTTAAAAGACATAATATGTGGTAGACCCTTAACATGGATTTGCAGCAACTGTCAGGGCCCACTTATAAGTGGGTTTTTTTAAATAAATAATTTACAGTACTACTCAGCCCACAGTTGGTTGAATCCACAGGTGAAGAACTGCAGGTATGGGCGGTTGGCTATAAAGTTACATGCACAGTTTTCAACTCTCATCAGTGTCTCTCCTGCCTATGTTGTTTAAGGGCCAGCTGTATAGTGAACCTTTTGCACTTGAAAATGTTTTTGTAGTCAGAGCCTGTAATTTGTGATATTGCTTGTTATGGCTTTGTTTATTTGAAAGTAATGTTTTGTGTGTGTGTGTGGCATTTTACAGGATGTAATTGGCTGTACTCAGGAGATGGATTTCATTCTTTGGCCTCGGAATGATATTGAAAAAATTGTCTGTCTCCTGTTCTCTAGGTGGAAGGAATCTGATGAGCCTTTTAGGCCTGTTCAGGTATTTTATTCTACAATAAGTGTGGTGAACACATAAATAAGTTGAAAACTCAGAGAATAGGGTCCAATTTAAGAAATTCCTTAGGAATATGCTTTCTGATAGGTTTTCCTTCACGAGTCCCTCCTGGCCTTTTGACTGTTGTAAGAAGGACAGTTTTGGATTATAGAATCTCTTGAGATTGAGGTGGTTCTGACTACTACCCAGTGTGTCTTTGAAATTATGGTCAGAGCAAATGTTTTAAGGTAGACATTTGTTGATTTATAGTGGGGCCCATAGATAAACTTTTGAAAATCTCTTCCCCTCCACCCCACTTGTTTCTAAAATATTTTGTATGTAACTCTGGTTCTCGGAGGAATCTCATCTATGAAATGAAGAAACCCTTTCCTAGGAGTTGATTTGCATATAAAGCTTCATAGGAGAAAAGAATTTACTAGTAGTTCTTACCTAACTTTCCTTGACATTTGGCTATGTTTGACTTGTCATTTAATGTGCTTGACTATTTCTAATGTTTTATTTAAGGGAATTTATGTGTGTTGATGTAATTTTATTTATAGTAGATCTGTGTGTGCATGGTTGTAAGTACAAGATCCACCAAAATGTTAATTGTGGTTAGTTTTAGGTCAGATATAGGTATCTTTTCCTTTTTTACTTTAATATATATATATGTTTAATAAATGTCTACAATGAACATACTTAGCAATCAGACAAACTAAGAAGTAATTATGTTTATTTAAAGACTAAGTATACCAAACTAAATTTTAGAAGGCTTATTTTGAACTAATTGCTTAGGACTGTGAAAATTGTCATGAAAAAATTTTGCTTTTATCCATTCTAACGAAGTGTCTTTATAGTGCTTTTGGGTGTAATAGACTAATTGATATCCTCCTTCTGTCCCCATGGTAATGTTGCTACACATTAGCTCAAATAAGTTGTCATTTTTCTAAGGTTCATTTGACGGTAGCCTAGATAGAGGTGAACGTCCTCTGTGTGTGGTTTTAATTGATGACATCTGACTAAGATGAATGCACTGGAGAATTTAAGCTGAATATAGAAGACAGAAACGGAAAAGGCATGTTATGTTATCAGGGCAGGTCTTACACCTTAATGGTGCTGCTCTCCAGGAACACTGTTAGGTTTTTGCTTTTTTCAGTTCAGAATTTCCCATTTGAAAACAGATCTGCTTATCACAGTATATTTTTAATTTCTAGTACCCTGTCTTTCTCTCAGACCTTGTTTTAAAAAAATAGTTGTATTAGAATAGTTTTCTCAAGTCTTACTTTTTTTTAAAAATCATGGCTGTTATATTGAGTGTTGACTGCTAGGCTGTCTTTCAAATAAAATTTGATGTATGTTGAATCTCAGTCCTTAAACTAGGTAGATAGGAACCTCCTTTTTCAAAGAAACTGTCAGGTAAATAATCCAAGGTCATGCAGTTAAGTGGTAGTCAAGACTTAAGTCTAGACTGACTATAAAGTCTGCTCTTAACTCTCTACCCTGTACTGTGGAAAGTTTGCTGAATGATAAAACCTTAAATTATGGACTGAATATAAGCAGTAGGATATAGGATTATCTGCTGCTGCTGCTGCTGCTGCTAAGTCGCTTCAGTCGTGTCTGACTGTGCGACCCCATAGATGGCAGCCCACCAGGCTCTCCCTTCCCTGGGATTCTCCAGGCAAGAACACTGGAGTGGGTTGCCATTTCCTTCTCCAATGCATGAAAGTGAAAAGTGAAAGTGAAGTCGCTCAGTCTGACTTGACCCCATGGACTGTAGCCTTCCAGGCTCCTCCATCCATGGGCTTTTCCAGGCAAGAGTACTGGAGTGGGGTGCCATTGCCTTCCCCGATAGGATTATCTAGGATATAGATAATATTTTTATAATTAGTGGTATAAAAACAAACATACTTCTTTGGAGTAGTTTTAACATAAATATCCTGAATGAGAAACCTTAAATAAAAATAACGGTTTGTTCTCTCAAGATTGGTGAAGGAAAGGCAAACTTTAATTCACACACTTTTTTTTCTGACTCAAAGCATTTTAAAAGCAGAATACTTCAGTAGTGAGATTTAATAGAAACCACAGTAAAGATTGTTTTAAAATATTGAGTTCTACTATATTCATAGTACTATGAAGCACAGGGAGTGGTCTACTCTTTCCTCTTCATTCCTGATGCTTTTGCTGCAGGTTAGCTCTTATCCCGCTATTAAAACATTCACTACTTTCCTTCCGGGAATTGTTTCTTACATGCTGCCTATTTTCTTTTTTGTGTGGACCATTCCTTCCCAAAACTCGATATTCAAACAGGATAGAATTGATGTGCCATAGAAACACAGGCAAAGCCTTTTTCAGTCTCGCATAAATTTCTTGTCAGTGTATTATCTACGGGCCTCTTCCATGCACACTGGTATATGCCATAGTGAAACATTTGAAGCTGTCTTTTTTGAGCATCCTGATTTTGACACACTTGTGTTTGTGTAGGTTCTGTTTCCTAGAATGGCATTTTCCAAATTGCTTACCATTATTTTCCCCAGGGAAAATTACTGTTGTCTTTCAAGGCCCAATCCAAAATCATCTGCTAATACTGCCCTCATTGTCTACTATTAGTTATTTATTGTTTCTTCTCATGGTGCTTTTAACAGTAAGAACCCATTTTAAGTTTTTTTTTTTTTTTAAACAAATAACGACATCGGAGAAGGCCATGGCACCCCACTCCAGTACTCTTGCCTGGAAAATCCCATGGATGGAGGAGCCTGGTAGGCTGCCGTCCATGGGGTCGCAGAGAGTTGGGCACGACTGAGCGACTTCACTTTCACTTTTCACATTCATGCACTGGAGAAGGAAATGGCAACCCACTCCAGTGTTCTTGCCTGGAGAATCCCAGGGATGGGCGAGCCTGGTGGGCTGCCGTCTATGGGGTCGCACATAGTCAGACACGACTGAAGCGACTCAGCAGCACATCGTATCCTGGGAAAGGTTTGAAGTAAGTTAAGGTTTATGTTTTTATGTTGCTTTTCCTCTTCAGCAGTATGTGAGTCCCTTAAGATTGAGATAATCTTATTTATATTTGTCAGTATCTAATAACATGCTTTTCGTATCGAGTTCAATACATATTTGAATTGTGCAAAAGTATAATTCAGTATTTTATGTAGAGTCATGTGTAGGGGATACCATATTTTATGTTACGGCTTATGAGAAAAACTGCTGGGTAGAAAACCCAGACATCAAGGTCTGATTTTTCCATGTTAGTCTTTGACATAATGGGAGAATAAAGATTGTTTGAACCAAATGGGCTAATAATCATTTCTACGATTCACTATTCTAAAATACCAGATTGTTTAAGGTTTCCAGGTTTCTTGAATTCTCTGTTAGCCTGGTCTTTTCACCTGTCATTTGGACTTTCCATAGACATTTTGTTGGATAATCTTCCTCATGTTAAAAGATCAAAAAATGTTATGACTGACTTGATAACTATTTTTCATAATGTAAAAAAACTTTACTGATATGAAAAAAATGTGTATAAAAACTTTTTTTTTTAATTTGAGGGGATCCTGTATTCTTAGATATTCAACTTTTTGAGACCTGGAAGTATATTTCAGGTGTGGGTTTTACGTTTCATTTACTCCTCTTAACTGAATGGGTTAGAGCCCTTTTATTTTATAGGTGAGGAAGCTGAAATTTAGAAAAGTTACGGGGTTTGCACAGGTCACGGGGTGTGCATAGGTCACGTAAGTAGTGAGGTGTGCAGCTGGGATTGGAATATAAATTTCTTTCCAAGAGCCATCTGTAGCATTCTTTGTTACATAAGAGAAAGATGGGTGGTATTATTGGACTAAGTACTAAAGCAGGAGTCTTGAGCTGAGTAGGTCTGAAAATCTCATTTAATGATATTTGGCTTAAAAAGAGTATTAAAATTTAGTCACTTTGGTATAGTTTTTCTTGAAGGTCAAATTATGAATTGTTACACAATAGAACTTTCTGTGATGAAGGAAACTTGTGTATTCCAAGAGATTATTTAGAATGGTGGCCACCAGCCACCAAATGAGACTATTGATGATTTGAAATGCGGCCAGTACAGTTAAAGAACTGAGTTTTCAGTTCCACTTAATTAATATCAATGTAAGTAGCCTCTATTGGTTATCATATTGGAGAGCACAACTGTATGCATGTGGGTACAGTAGACATTTTAGGTAGTGTAACATGCTTGTGGTTACATGTAAATGTTTTATTTCTTAGGCCAATTTGAGTTTCATCACGGTGACTATGAAAAACAGTTTCTGCATGTACTGAGCCGAAAGGACAAGACTGGAATTGTTGTCAACAATCCTAACCAGTCGGTGTTTCTCTTCATTGACAGACAGCACTTGCAGGTAAACTTCTTTTTTTTGTAAACCACAGAAGGGCTAATTTAAAAAGTTTACTGGTTACTAAATTGTTTTCTGTATGTTATTTAATTCTCATTTGCCCCTTCAGTATTGCATTATTTTTGAAGTTATTTAAAAACCAAGAAACAGATGTCCTGATCTTAACCTTGATTCCCAAACTGCTGCATGTTAGATCTACATGGGGAGCTTTTCTAAAAGTCATGATTTCAGTTTGCAGTAATCAGAATCTGTATTTTGAATAAAATCCTCAAGAGATTGAGAACACATTTATGTTTTGAGAAGCACTGGCCTAGATCTTTTAAATATATCTAAAAGGATGAAAGCACATCTGTATTTTAAAGGTCCACATGTATTTTAAATAAGTACTTCCAATTTAAGTAGCAATCCAAGTATTCCAAATTGATTTTTATTCTGTAAAATGTTTATTCTTATTGACCTAAGCCTAATAAATGTCATCACTTAGAATTTATAGTGGGTAATAGATACTTTGTTAATTGTTAAGAATAGCATCATTGTAATTTATTTAGCATTCATTCAATAGATGAGTGCTAAGTGTCAGGTATTGTATAGCAGTGAAGAAGTTAGAAATTCCTGCCCTATGGGTTGGCATTTCATTGTGAGAAACCTAGAAGTAGTTAAGTAATAAATACTAAGAGAAACGAGGGAATTATACTGTTCGGTGTGAATTCTTAGGTAATGTCACCAGAGAAGGCCTCATTGAGAAGGTGATTTTAAATAACCTTTTTCTAAAGTACAATATCAATTGCATTGTGTAGAACATTTTTGTTATTATTTGAGCAAGTCTGTGCAAGACAAGTTATTAGAGGATTAGAAATGGGAGTCATACTGCTACCTTCAAGGAGCTGATAGGCTATTTGGAAGATTGTACATTTTCTACCTTATAGAAAGTGTAGTTACAAGTAAAAGAAACTGGGAGTTAAGAAAATTAATTTCGCTGGAAGCATGTGATAAAACTGATAGAAAAGCATACAATTTAGATAGGGTGTTTTTTGTCTTGGGCCTTTTTTGTTTTTAGTTTCTTATTTACCTTAGTGCTCCTGTGCTGAATATTTTTGGTTGACTCTGTTATCCTTTTTAATTGCTTATAGTATACTTTTGTTTGAGTTACTTACTGAGAAAATACTGTAGAGCAGGATATTCAACTAGTGTCTACAGTTGATCCTTGAATGACACAGGTTTCAACTGCACTCGTCCACTTATACATGACATTTTTTCAATAAATACATAACTGCTCAGTACAGTTGGCTGAATTCATGGTTTGTTAAGTCAGCTGATGTGTAACTGTATATATGGAGGGAAGACTAAATTTTACATGGAGATTTTCAACTGCATTTAGGGTCTGTGTTCCAATCCCTGTGTCTTAAGTGTCGTGTCATCTGTACATAATATTTTACGCATTCATGACATAACCTTTTTCTTTTTTTTGATACTTTTAGGCTATGTGGTTTATCTGTGAATTTTTTGAAATTTTCACAAATCTCAAATTTTTTCCAATATGTTTATTGAAAAAATTTACTTATATGTGGCCCTGAGCAGCCCAAACCCATGTTGTTTAGGGGTCAACTGTATTATGCACCAAACTCAATACTAAGAGCTTTCTGTGTATGAGCTCATTTAATCGTCATAACAGTCTTTTGATGTATAGATCTTACTATTCCCATTTTATAGTTAAGGAAATTAAGAAATTTGATTGAAATCATCTAGCAGAGATCTCCCCTTTATATTCTAACATAATATATATGATAAGGGCTAGACCAAAAAAATTTTGAATGGGTGGTGGTATAGAAGCTCATGCCTAGAATTCAGATTCTAATATATATGCAGTAACTTACTAGCCATGAGACCTTGGACAAATCTGTGATCATGTTCTTTTCTATAATGTAGTAAATGAAAGTCCTAGGTTTTAAAAGTTAAAATGAAAAAATATATATGTATGGGTTCATTTATGTACATAGGTATATAGACTGCTTCAGACATTGGCAAAGTCCACCTTCTGTTCCTTTTGCCCTTTTTTTTTTTTTTTTTAAGAGGGGCTATAGTGAAAAGATGCAAAACTTTGAAGGCAGTTCTGTGTTCAGACTTTATCTTCCACTTACCAGCCGTAGTTTTTTGTGAAAGTACCTAGCACTTGTTTATCAGAAGTTAGATGTTAAAATGGTAACTGCTTTTTAAAAATACTCAACGAGTGTGATTTATCTGTTAGTACTTTGGCCTTGTCCTTTACCTCAGGATATGCTTAAATCTCTTAACCTATTTCTGATTTCTCTACCTTCTGCTCTCACCACATCTGCTGTCTTTCTGTATACAAATGTGATTGCAAATCTCTGTTCAAATCTATCTCCATGATATGCCTTTAATCCTAATTTCTTTTAGCTAGTAGTCTGATTTTCGTAACTTTAGTCTGCATAAATTCTGTAAACATTTAGTATCTTGTTGACTCTCTTTCTGTATTTCATATGTCAGGGTTCTGTCCCAGCTAGACTAAGTCCCCTATGAATAGGGACCATAATTCTTGCCTTACTCTATATGCTTTGTTACTGTGTTCTTAAGTGCTTAATAAATTGTGGGAGATTTTCATGTGATAATTGGCCAGTTACGTTGAGGTCCTTCTTAAGAATATTCTAAAAAAATTTTCCCCTTCCAGACTCCAAAAAACAAAGCTACAATCTTCAAGTTATGCAGCATCTGCCTCTACCTGCCACAGGAACAGCTTACCCACTGGGCAGTTGGCACCATTGAGGATCACCTCCATCCTTACATGCCAGAATAGAGTGCTGACCAGCAAAATGGAGAAGATCAGAGAGTGCAGCAGCAATTTTTTTTTCTTACCACTTGATTCTTTCAGAGTTTAAAGAAAAATGGACTCATGCACAGAACACTATGCATTTTGAAACTTGTTCACCTGGATTTTTTTTTTTTTAATCATTTGTATCTCAGAACTTAAATTAGATGTCTTCTGCACGGACTGTGTGAAAGAAGATGCTTTGCATGTCTGCTGCACTGCATGAGCATCTTCCTAAAAATGTGAAAGGACTCGTGTACACTGAAATGCTTAAATGTCCTGAAAGCACAAGGTGATACTCATTTTTGATGGTCTTTCCATTTGTGCTGGTGTTGGCCTCTTTGACACCTGTCATCAGTATTTGGAGGGTGAGAGTGAAATGTAACAGGTATAAACAACGTTTTTAAAACTTAGAGCTTTGCTATAATCACCGTTGTTCAGAGCAGTGTCAGATTCATTCTAATGGCCAAAAGTGGTTGTTTAAAAAAGAAAAAGAAGATACAACCATGGGAGAGAAATCTTTAAAAAGCATCTCATTGTAGGCAGTCTTGCCTCATATTACTGGGTCATGTTTTCCTGGTACTCATAAATGTATGTATTTTATTTCCAGATCTCTTTCCCCAAGTTGCTGTTATGAAAGAGGATTCTGCCAAGTGTGCACACAGTTGCACACGTCAAAGCAGATCTGGAGTCTGAAGTAGCTAAGCGGCTATGAAACTGAGAGATACATTCATAGCTGCAGAGACCACAATAGGTAGAGGACTTTCCTTTTGTTTTTTGGTTTTGAAAAGAAGAGCTTTTTATTATAAAGAAAAACACTTCCAGTGAATTGTGCAGAAACACTGGTTTTTACACCATCCTAAAGGAAAACGTAGGGGTTTTTTTTGATGTAGAAAAGTTATTAAAGTTGGGATCTTAAATTGTGCAGGGAGGAAAAAAAACACCTTTGAGTGTCAAAGTTCTAAAAGCAGAACTCATTTTGTGCAATGAACATAAGGAAAGACTACTGTATAGTTTTTTTGTTTGTTTTATTTTTCTTTTAAATGAAGAAAAGCTTTGCTTAAGGGTTGCATACTTTTATTGGAGTAAATCTGAATGATCCTACTCCTTTGGAGTAAAACTTAGTGCTTACCGGTTTCCATTGTATTTAGCTTCTGGTTGGAATTTGAATAAATGAAAACCTAAATAAAATAGGTGAAAGTTCCCTGACTATTCAGGTGAATGCACAAAACTTGAAGTGGTAACTTTTCTTCTAAGTCACTTGGGTACCTGTTATTGAGACCTTAGCCCATGGCTAAACTGTAAACTCAGAAGCAAAGTTGGGTTTGTAATTTCAACAGGAATGGGAATCAAAGACATTTTGCCAGCTTTTAAAAATTACCCTCCTGGCCTTATACCTGGCTTCGTGGAAAAGACAAAAATATTCTTAATTCACAGTGCACTTCATGTTTTCTGATCAATTGACAATTGGAATCTGTTTGAAATGAACACTTTCTCATGGTCAGGGACTGCTCTAAACTCTACCTAACTGCCCTGAGTGGAACTAGGTGCAAAGGTTTAGGAACTTGCCCCCATACTCAAGTTTTGAAGGGTTCAGGCCAATTTAAAACAACAACAACAACAACGTCTTTATTTGGTATTTGAGTGATTGCCTTTGTGGTTAAATTTGGATTAGGTTATCCTGGTCATTGCCCATTGTGAGTGATGTTACACCCCCTGAAATTAATATCCAGAAACACACTGCTCGTATGCTCTTTATTGATGTTCACATTCATTGGTGAAGGTGGTGTCCTATTTCCCCATTTTATAGTTCCTATTTCATATTTACTCTGCATGTGCCAGCATTCTGTTAACAAGGAAGAGCTCTCCTGTTTCAGCCATTTATTGTTACGTAAACAGTATGGGACTCATTTCTTTTCAGTGCCATATTGTTTATTTGTAATTGGAAAATAATAGCTTTACAATAGTGTGGGTTCTGCCATACATTAGCACGAATCACCCATAGGTATACATGTCCCCTCCCTCATGAACCTCCACCTCCCACCCCTCTGTTATTACAGAGCACTGGGTTTGAGCTCTCTGCATCATACACTGCTTATGTAATTTTCACGCCTTGTTTTATTGAGCAGTTCCTGACTTTCAAATATTAAGATAGGTTCATCTGTTATTTCCCTATCCTACCCCCCAGCTCTGAAGTCAGCTCTTTCTCCAAGAATCCCAAGTTACTTTGCGTGGGCAATACTAGATCTGGGTTTCCTATGTGCTCACTGCTCTTATCAAGTCTGCTTCTGCCCTTCAGCAAACAGGGCTGTATGTATTCTGATGTGTGTGCTGTATTCTAATACAATCCAATAATCATCAACCTTTAACTGTTTCCAAAGGAAATTACTCCCTTTCTTTATGATATCAGTTGTGAAATGTTAGAACTAAGACCCTGATGCAGAAACCAATTATAAATACCACAGTTGACAGAAATTTGAGAAATTGACTAAACAATTTGTGAACTTGGGTCTTTCTAATACCAAGCATTAGGAGATTGAAGATCTGCATGGTTTTATACTAGGTACTAGAAAAGGTAATTCTGTGCTCCCCACTACCACCACTATAAAATATACTAATCCTGAACTGGGCTATTTATCACTAATCTGCTTTGCCTTAAACTTGATTGAGGACTGCTCACTTATTTTTCAGTGTGGCCTGTGGTTCATCTGCTTTGAAGTTCCATAATCTTGGAATTGGGTTTAGAGTGGAGAAGGACCTACAATTTAAGGATTAATCATTAATTTAACTTTTAGCTTGATACTAGGTTTTAGTTTTAAGGTACTCTTGCCTCAAATGGCCCTGTAAGCTTTGCTTTACCTGTTTTCAAACACTCTGAGCTAAGAGTGTTTTCATCCAAGTATCATGTATGATTACAGACTAAAACTTAACTCAAAATCAAAGAATATAGACAACCCCCCGTCCTGTATTCCACTTGATCTCTGGCATTTTCCCCAAAGACTATTTCTT
The DNA here is from genome assembly GCA_006408695.1 of Aepyceros melampus. NCBI lineage: Eukaryota > Metazoa > Chordata > Mammalia > Artiodactyla > Bovidae > Aepyceros > Aepyceros melampus. Next base: position 289,641 of record SJXQ01007417.1, on the reverse strand, counting down.
GGCTACTTCTAGTTGTGGTATTTTGAAAATTACATTGTCCAAGTCAGGTTTACTCTGGACACTCATTGTTGATCTCCTTCATGTATTCTTCAGATGTTTTGTTTCCCACCTGTTTGGTAATTCTGCCTTGTGCTATTAAGTTTCCCGTGACCTTGTTAGTCAGATCCACGGAAGCAATGAAACTGATCTTCCTTCAAAATCTGTGCTGTAATCAGTATGTCTTCTCCCATGTTAGCAGGTGATATGTACCTTGAAAGGAAGTATTTAAGTTTAGTTAACAATAGTTTTTAAAAGAGAAAGTTGAGTGCATCTCAAAACAGCCACCTTAGGTTATTTTTTTTCCCAGATATTTCAAGAATAATGTCAGTAAACTTTCTTTTATAATTTGAATGGCAGATCTTGACCCAAGTTCCCTCTTACTGATTCCTTACACGCACACGTTTGTTTTCCCATAAATACAGGGGTTTTCAACTGCTCCCCAGCCCTGTGGCCCTTCTTTGTTTTTAGGTTTCCTACTTCATATTTATTTGAGGCTAGTGAAAGATTCCCCCAAGCTTTCATTTAATTTGCTTAACTTCCAATGTGAGGTAATACTTGCTGTTTTGTTATCAATATGCAGAAGTTACTCAGCTCTAAAATGATTTAAAAACAACTAATGGCAACCCACGCCAGTACTCTTGCCTGGAAAATCCCATGGATGGAGGAGCCTGGTAGGCTGCAGTCCATGGGGTCGCTAAGAGTTGGACTCGACTGAGCGACTTCACTTTCACACATTGGAGAAGGAAATGGCAACCCACTCCACAATGTTCTTGCCTGGAGAATCGTAGGGATGGGGGAGGCTGATGGGCTGCCGTCTATGGGGTCGTACAGAGTTGGACATGACTGAAGAGACTTAGCAGTAGCAGCATAAGGAATTAATATGAGGCCCTCTTGGATCTCAGGCAGCTCCTGATGGTGGCCAAAGCTTCAGCCACACAGACTTTGAAAGGCCAAAATTATGTTTGGCTTATTAAAGATGCTTTATGGTTGTAATAGCAGTATCTTGGAAGATCATGAAGTGCCGTGCTAAGTTGGAAGATCTCTGCTCCTAACAGTCTTGAGGCAAAGCAGGGTCATCAGGCGGTCTTAACCCTCATCACATGGAATAAGGGAAGAACTGAATATGTGCCTCAATGCCCTAGGAGTTCTTTTTGTATATTTAACCTCAAAAGACCCTTTGCATTTTAGTCTTGTGATTTGCTTATTGCATACTCATTTCCATAGTAAAGACAGACTAAATGTTAAGTTAGCCTAAGGAAAGATTTAGATTGAAACCTGATGACTGACATTGTTTACATTTACCTCATGTCAAATAACGTCGCTTTCCCACCCTAACTTCTGCCTCCCCTTCCAACAAAAATGGTATCTTTTGTAGCTTAGATGGAATAATTGTCTTTTCCAACATCACATTTCAAAAGCATCAGTTCTTCCAGTGCTCAGCTTGCTTTATGGTCCAACTCTCATCCATACATGACTACTGGAAAAACCATAGCTCTGACTCAGTGGACCTTTGTTGGCAAAGTGACGTCTCTGCTTTTTAGTATGCTGTCTAGGTGTTGGTCATAGCTTTTCTTCCAAGGAGCAAGCATCTTTTAATTTTGTGGCTGCAGTCACCATCTGCAGTGATTTTGGAGCCCAAGAAAATAAAGCCTGTCACTGTTTCCATTGTTTCCCCATCTATTTGCCATGAAGTGATGAGACTGGATGCAATGATCTTAGTTTTTTGAACGCTGAGTGTCAAGCCAGCTTTTTCATTATCCACTTTCACTTTCATCAAGAGGCTCGTTAGTTCTTCGCTTTCTGCCATAAGGGTGGTGGTATCTGCATATCTGAGGTTACTGATATTTCTCCCAGCAATCTGATTCCAGCTTGAGCTTCATCCAGTCCAGCATTTCACATGATGTACTCTGCATATAAGTTAAATAAACAGGGTGACAATATACAGCCTTGACGTGCTCCTTTCCCGATTTGGAACCAATCTGTTCTATGTCCAGTTCTAACTGTTCCTTTTCAACCTGCATGCAGATTTCTCAGGAGACAGGTGAGGTGTTCTGGTATTCCCATCTCTTGAAGAATTTTCCATAGTTCATTGTGAACCACACAGTCAAAGGCTTTGGTGTAGTCAATACAGCAGAAATAGATGTTTTTCTGGAATTCTCTAGCTTTTTCTATGATCCAGTGACGTTGGCAATTTGATCTCTGGTTCCTCTGCCTTTTCTAAATACAGCTTGAACATCTGGAAGTTCTCAGTCCACGTATTGTTGAAGCCTGGGCTTGGAGAATTTTGAGCATTACTTTGCTATTGTGTGAGATGAGTGCAATTGTGCAGTAGTTTGAGCATTCTTTGGCATTGCCTTTCTTTGCGATTGGGATGAAAACTGACCTTTTCCAGTCCTGTGACCACTGCTACGTTTTCAGATTTGCTGGCATATTGAGTGCAGCACTTTCACAGCATCATCATTTAGGATTTGAAATAGCTGGAATTTCATCACCTCCACTAGCCTTGTTCATAGTGATGCTTCCTAAGGTCCATTTGACTTCCTTTTATCACTGATTATATATTCCTGATTATTTATATTATTACTAATATATACTGTACTTAGAAATCCCTTTAGTTCTCGATTCTAAAACCATGGAATGTTTTTAAGGCAAATCTAGCTGCACTCAGGGATGACCAGCTAAGGGCAACTCATGCTTTATTTCTGTTATAAATGTGTGTAGTAGTCTCAGTTGTTTGAAATGAGTTATCACATTGAAAAAAGTTATTTGGGGTACAGTTTGCATACATATGCTATTTTCATAGCAATGGTGACTCCAGACATATCCCTTTCTGTGCACAGCAGAGCCATCGTTGATACTAGATCCACTAAGGTGGCTGTCATGCCGCCATGGAGAGTGCCGACTACATTGGTATGCTGCTCTTCTATTTTCATTTCACAAATCACTTTCCCAGGGGCAGCAGAAACAAGAGTCACCTTAAGTGTTAAAAAAGAGAATTTTGAATATTTGGTGGTATTAGAAAAGCATAAACAGTTGGATTAAACCAAGCCACCCCCAAAAGTTGATTTGGAAACTGAAAATCAAGTTACTAGTCTCTCTTGATAGAAATGAACTCTGGAGTAAATTGTTTTGAAATAAAAAAGAATACTTAGGGAAAAACAGGAGTAGTTTTCTTAATCTCCACTCCTCTATAGAAATCAAACTTCCATCTGAGCTTTTGAGCTCCTTTGTACAGCAACCTGGCATCTCTTGATGTCTTCTCAGAAATTTTGCACTAACAAAGTCAGGTGGTCCTTGTGATCTGTTAGTCCATTGTAGTTTTAATTTGGCTGTTCCCTGGTTACTGCACAAAGTAATTTTTAGAATGACTTCATAATGAATGGTTTAAAACAATTTTTAAAATAGGCTAGAAGAAATTCAATACATTATGAGAACATGCTTATACCACACCTCCTATTTTAGTATAAAAAAAGTTTAATAGAATCCAGCAAAGTTTAAATTGCTGCTTTTAAGGTCCTGCCCCATTTATAGTATCATAATGAAAAAATTACATGAAAGATAAAATGAGGAACAATGAAATTAAAATGTTATATCAAACATCTTTAGAAAGGAAACAAAAGTAACAGAAATGTGTTTCTTATATCCTATTTAATTTACTAGGAAAAAACATCATAGATAACATTTAGAAGTTGGAACTGAACTGTGAATGGAACATGTTGCCTCCAATGCAGTAATTCTTGCTGTCACTAGAGGTTTTCAGACAGAACATGGATGACTGTGTGAGGTGTCTGCTGTGTTTCGGGGAGGGAGGGGTGTCTCATGCATTAAACAATTTGATTCTAGATAACTACCATTTATTGAGCACTTTCCTAAGTCAGGCACTGTGCCAGTCTTTCCATGCACTATGTAATAAGGGAGAGATGGTTTCCATTTTGTAGTAATTCAGACTGGTTTATCCTCAAGATCACCAAGGATATGACAGAATTGAGATTCAGGTCTAAGTCTATCCACCTCCCAGTCTCCCTTGTCGCTAACCGTAGAATCTCTAGATATACAGCGGCTTTTATGCTTCCACCAGGAAGGCATTTTGGAACTTCACAAACTAACTTGAGTTGTTCGCTGTTGTTCATCCCGTAGATGGCTCTGATATAAAATGGAAACAGAACCATAAAATACAAACCATTCTAAGTAATATGTCATGTTTTGCTTAACAGGTAAATCAATGAAAAGTGAATGTTAGAGTGGGATCATTATCATTCAATAAATGATCTAGCCATAAGACATCCTCATAAACTAATCATGCACACCAAGGAGACCCAAGATATAAACTCACCTGACTAGGGCATTTACTAGACACTGTGAAGCACTGCAATCTAAAGATGAACAAGATCAAATCTCTGCTCTTAAGGGGTTTCCAGTCTATAGGAACAATAAACGCACACTGCAGTTCAGTGAATGATTGCCGACATGATAAATACCGGTTGCTGGAAGTAAGGATCTTACTCATCCAAGTATGTTTTCAGGGAAGAGACATTAGGAAAGGCATTCTGTGAAATTATTTGCAGATTGAAGGATGGGCAGGCAGAATTTAGCCAGTAAATTCAGTTTGAAAAAGCCAGGCAGTTCAGGAAAGCCTCATAGTCACCAAAGGTGGGTGCGTGTGTGCGTGTGCATTTTGTCACATTTGACTGTTTGCAACCCTACAGACTAGCCCGTCAGGCTCCTCTGTCCATGGGATTTTCCAGGCAAGCATACTGGAATGGGTTGCCATTTCCTTCTCCAAGTCACCAAAGGTAGTTTAGTGTAATTTCAAGGTACAGTGTATTTAACAGAGGTCAGCTCTTAGTGTTCCATTTGATTATCTATGGAGATGAGATGACAAAAAGTAAAACAAATGTCAATTTGACTTTCTACTGAAGAATACTGATTTTAATACTGATCTCTCCCATCCTGGTGGTGCAGATAGTTGAGAATCTGCCTGCCCAGAGGAACCAGGTAACAAACTGCCAACATTCACTGACTCATAGAGAAAGCAAAAGAATTCCAGAAAAAACATACTTCTGCTTCATTGACTACACTAGAGCCTTTGATTGTGTGAATGACAGTAAACTGTGGAAAATTCTTAAAGAGATGGGAATACCAGACCACCTCATTTGTCTCCTGAGAAACCTGTATGCAGGTCAGGCAGCAACAGTTAGAACTGGACATGGAACAACAGACTGATTCAAAATTGGGAAAGGAGTACAAAAGGCTGTATATTGTCAAGTTTGTATCTTTTGCCTCCTTCACCTTTTGTCCACCACCCACTCCTGCCTCTGGCAATCACCAACTGTTCTTTGTATCTCTGAGCTCTGTTTGTCTTTTATTTTTCTTAGTTCTACATAAAGTGAGATCATATGGAAAATAAAATGCAATGCAGGAGATCCTGGTTTGATCTCTGGGGTGGGAAGATCCTCTGGAGAAGGAAATGGCAACCCACTCCAGTATTCTTGCCTGGAGAATTTCATGGACAGAGGAGCCTGGCAGGCCACAAGTCCATGGGGTTGCCATGAGTTGGACATGACTGAGCGACTAAACCCACCCACCCAACTTGAAAGACCAAAGGCTATACTAAGATACAAAATTGGCTGAAAGTGTATACTGGAATAGAGATACGCTTGCACTGGTCACTCTGATATAGAGAAATAATTTTATGTGTTACCAATTCTTTTTTTTTTCGACCCTGTTGCACAGCTTGTGGGATCCTAGTTCCAACCTGGGACTGAACCCAGGCCCTCAGGAGTGAAAATAGAGTCTCAACCATTGGACCATCAGGGAATCCCTAGTGTTGCCAGTTCTTGTCTCCCTAAGTAGAGTAAGTAAACCAATGGAAGACAACAATGAAGGCTGATTCATCTTTCGAATCAGAAGACTGATTTGCTACCCAACTTCCCAGAACTAAGAAACATGTCTTGTGGGAGAAGAAACCAATGGAGAACTACCTCTCTGTTGACAAATGGGGCTGAGGAGAGGACACTATTTAAAAAAAAAAAAAAAGATTTCGGTTTCAGTCAAGATACAGGCTGTAGGGAGCACATGTATTTATTTGGTTATTAACTGTGGCTAACTTTGTGTTAGAGACCATGCTCAGAAATGTATATGCATGTCTTACAGGGTCCTCACAAATCTTTCAAGTAGAAAGTGTTCTTGTCTCCACTGGACTCAAGTCCACTAAGTAAACCTGCCTCCCCTGAGTGAAGTCACTCAGTCATGTCCAACTCTTTGCGACCCATGGACTGTAGCCTATCAGGCTCTTCCATCCATGGGATTTTCCAGGCAAGAGTGCTGGAGTGGATTGCCATTTCCTTCTCCATGGGATCTTCCTGACCCAGAAAATGAACCTGGATCTCCCGCATTGCAGGCAGATGCTTTACCATCTGAGCCACCAGGGAAGCTTGAAAAGAACACTGAAAGATAAAGGTAAAAATGGAGGCAGTGAGAGACTACTTTTTGGGGCTCCAAAATCACAGCAGATGGTGACTGCAGCCATGAAATTAACAGATACTTGCTCCTTGGAAGAAAGTTATGACTAACCTAGACAGCATTTTAAAAAGCAGAGACATTACTTTGCCAACAAAGGTCCGTCTAGTCAAGGCTATGGTTTTTCCCGTAGTCATGTATGGATGTGAGAGTTGGACTACAAAGAAAGCTGAGTGCCGAAGAACTGATGCTTTTGAACTGTGGTGCTGGAGAAGACTCTTGAGAGTCCTTTGGACTGCAAGGAGATCCAACCAGTCAATCCTAAAGAAAGTCAGTCCTGAATATTCATTGGAAGGACTGATGCTGAAGCTGAAACTCCAATACTTTGGCCACCTGATGGGAAGAACTGACTCATTTGAAAAGACCCTGATGCTGGGAAATATTGAAGGCAGGAGGAGAAGACGACAGAGGACGAGATGGTTTGATGGCATCACCGACTCAACAGACATGAGTTTGAGTGAACTCTGGGAGTTGGTGATGGACAGGGAGGCCTGGTGTGCTGCAGTCCATGGGGTCACAAAGAGTCGGACACGACTGAGTGACTAAACTGGCTGAGGAATCAGTAGAGACTATCAGAGAAGACCAAAAACAAATGGGTGCCATGGGAGGCCAACAAAGCACTAGGGAACAGCTCAGAAGAATTTAAATATTCCCTGAAGATTTAACCAGCTGAAGTACCATTCCACTCAAGTTCACTGGCAGGGTGGTGATGGTGATGAGAGATGTGCTAAGCAAGGTTCAGTTCAGTTCAGTTCAGTCGCTCAGTCGTGTCGACTCTTTGCGACCCCATTAATCGCAGTACGCCGGGCCTCCCTGTCCATCACCAACTCCCGGAGTTCACTCAGACTCACGTCCATTGAGTCCGTGATGCCATCCAGCCATCTCATCCTCGGTCGTCCCCTTCTCCTCCTGCCCCCAATCCCTCCCAGCATCAGGGTCTTTTCCAATGAGTCAACTCTTCGCATAAGGTGGCCAAAGTACTGGAGCTTCAGTTTTAGCATCATTCCTTCCAAGCAAGGTTATAAGCAGTATTTTTCCCCAAAGGCTGGTAAATGGCAGATTTTATAGAATCATTCTAGAATGCCTACAAAGGTAGATGCTATGAACGTCTATATTCACAATAATCATGTTGGCAAGGTTTCTCTCAATTACAGCTCCTCTGCTGCTTTCAACCTGGAAAAGAGGGGCTAATAGGAAAGACCTTCCTTATCACCTATAAACTGAGGACTAGGGTGATGTCTCTTCACTCCTCCAGATCTTCTCTCAAGAAGGAAAGTACAAACTTGGGGAGAATTTCTGCAGCTAATCGAGTTTGGTATGTAGAACTGGAATAGGGTCCTTCCCAGGAAGGAGTGATGCCCTGCATGAATGTAAATATGATGAGCCCGTTATGATAAAATCACAAATCAAACAGCAACAAAGAAGTCTAATCTGTTCCCTGAGGAACAGTAGTCTAGGTATACCTGTTGGCATATCACGTTGCTGCTGCTGCTAAATCACTTCAGTCACGTCCGACTCTGCGAGACCCCATCGACGGCAGCCCACCATGCTCCCCCGTCCCTGGGATTCTCCAGGTAAAAACACTGGAGTGGGTTGCTATTTCCTTCTCCAATGCATCAAAGTGAAAGTGAAGTCACTCAATCGTATCCGACTCTTAGTGACCCCATGGACTGCAGCCCACTAGGCTCCTCCGTCCATGGGATTTTCTAGGCAAGAGTACTGGAGTGGGGTGCCATTGCCTCCTCCACGTTGATAAACTTTAAGTAATATCACTGTCCTTTGGTGGTAGAGCCAAGCCTCAACGTTTTTCTAGTAAGTATAAGGTCTATTCTTACTTTCCTAACCATTTCTACAGTTTTCAAAGGCTGCTTACTGTTCTCAACCCTGTATGTCCTCGGGGTTCAGTCTTAAATCCTTAATGCTTCTCCCTAGTCTGTGCTGTTCCTCTTGAGGCAGCTCACTCACCTACACTTTACCTCTCATTTCCACAAGGATGACTTGATACAATTTAACCTGGCTTCTGAACTGCCTGCCCTTATTTCTTTGTGTGTTGGATTTCACCTGGTTATTTCTAGATCTCACCTGAGACTCCTGAAGTATATAGTTTCACATGTGTTATTGTGGGGGTGAGAGTTCCATTGGCAAGTAACTTAAACATGATAAGGTGAAACATGTTTCTTTACTGCAGAACTAGTTGAAAGCTTTTGGAGAAGGCAGTGGCACCCCACTCCAGTACTCTTGCCTAGAAAATCCCATGGACGGAGGAGCCTAGTGGGCTGCAGTCCATGGGGTCGCTAAGAGTTGGACACGACTGAGTGACCTTCCTTTCACTTTCATGCATTGGAGAAGGAAATGGCAACCCACTCCAGTGTTCTTGCCTGAAGAATCCCAGGGACGGGGGAGCCTGGTGCGCTGCCATCTATGGGGTTGCACAGAGTTGGACGCGACTGAAGCGACTTAGCAGCAGCAGTTAAAAGCTTTCATACATAACAGGGATGCAGTGGCTTCATTCATATGAGGAACATAGTCACATTCAGAGACACAGACTATAGACAGTGGTTGGCAAGGCTGGGGAAAAAAGGAATGAGAAGTTATTGCCTAAATGGTAGAGTTCCAGGTCTGCAAGATGGAAAGTGTTCTGGAGATGGATGGTGGTGATGGTTGTACAACTATGTGAATGAAAAAATCATTACTGAATTGAATACTTTAATGTGGTTAAGATGGTGACCTTTATGTTGTGTGTGTGTGCGCTCTCCGTTGTGTCCCAAAGACTAGCCGGCCGGCTCCTCTGTCCACGGGAGTTCTCCAGGGAAGAAACTAGAGTGGTTTGCCACACTCTCCTCCAGGGGATCTTTCCAACTCAGGGATCGAACCCAGGTCTCCTGCATTGCAGGCAGATTCTTTACTGTCTGAGCCACCAGGGAAGCCCCATGTGGTAAAATGTGTGTATTATACCACAATTCTAAAAACGGGGATACATCCGTGCTTTCTGAAATTATTTGGAGGACTTCCCCCCCCCCCTCAGGGCACATCTGATGGGACTGTTCCTTGAAACCCACTTTTTTCCTCTCCTCGATAATAAACTCCTGGAGGGTGAGGAATTGTGACTGGGAGTGTGGGGTATGTGTGTGTGTGTGTATGTGCACACTCTCAGTTGTGTCTGACTCTTTGAGACCCCATAAAATGTAGCCTCTCAGGCGCCTCTTGTCCATGCAGTTTTCTAGGCAAGAATACTGGAGTGGGTTGCCATTTCCTCCTCCAGAGGATCTTCCCGACTGAGGAATCAAACCTGCATCTCCTGCACTGGCAGGTGGATAGTTTACCACTGTGCCACCTGAGAAGTCAATGGGTATTTCTTTATAATCTCACAGTACTTAGTTTGTTGACTGATTTAAAAGTGATCTGATAGCCAGATCAGGACTTTGAGTGTTAGTCTTTCTGTATCAGTGCTTTATAAAAGAGGTTTTGTGGGTGTTTATAAACACTGATAAAACAGGTTTTTTTAAAAAGAGGATAGGCTAAAATAAAGAAGTGCAATGTATGATCTCGTACATTGACTTAACATCTATACCAGAACTAATTTTCAGTTTGCTTTCTTCAACAGATCATTTGTAGAGGGACAAAAAATCACCATCATTTATCAGATTCTATATGCTATCTCCAAACATCTGTCCAAAAAACAAAATCCTCTTTGGAATATTATCAGCCAAATTTTCCAGTGTTTTTGTACTTGATTCATTGACTTTGTGGGAGTGGGTAATGGGGCAGACTTGGCACAATAGTTCTGTACACCTCACTTGCTTCTTACACCCAGAAACATTACTCCTTCTAGTCTTTAAAAAGCAATGGGGTAAAAGGACAAGTGTGTCTGAGAGACCATATACATCTTTTACTCCAGTTAAACAGTAATCTTGCATTTTAAAATCCTGTACTTAAATTCAGTTTGCTTTCTTCAACAGATCATTTGTAGAGGGACAAAAAATCACCATCATTTATCAGATTCTATATGCTATCTCCAAACATCTGTCCAAAAAACAAAATCCTCTTTGGAATATTATCAGCCAAATTTTCCAGTGTTTTTGTACTTGATTCATTGACTTTGTGGGAGTGGGTAATGGGGCAGACTTGGCACAATAGTTCTGTACACCTCACTTGCTTCTTACACCCAGAAACATTACTCCTTCTAGTCTTTACAAAAGCAATGGGGTAAAAGGACAAGTGTGTCTGAGAGACCATATACATCTTTTACTCCAGTTAAACAGTAATCTTGCGTTTTAAAATCCTGTACTTAAAAGAGCATTTCTTGCCTTGAAGAATCTCTGGTGTCATATTTAAATCACCAAAAGGACAATTTTTTGACGTAAAATGATTTTATCAGTCAAGATCCCGTAAGGCACAAAAACTACACTTCTTTTATTAAGAAAGAGACTTTAAAGAATTATTAACTAGAGGTTTAGAGAAAGAAATCATATGGTTTGAACAGCCAACTCTAAGTCCAGTGCAAAGACATGGTCTATATGTATATAGAATAAGAGTAGCAATTTATCTAGTTTTGACCTAGGTCAAAGTGAATGATTAACAGCATGGTTTTAAGTCAAGTTTTCAAAATCTTAGCGCTTTTGACATTTGGTCTGGGCCATTCTCTGCTGTGGGGATGGGGGGAGGGAATCTGTGCACTGGGGATGTTTGGCAGCATCCCTCCACTCTGCTTAACCACCCCCAATTGAGAACCGCTGGTCTAGATCACATTACCTTAAAACTCAGTAAAAGAAACCATGTTCATGACTAGACTTACAAATCACTATGCATAAACGTATTTAGCCTGAGCAAAGCTGCCCACACGAAACAACTGCAAAATCCATTTTTCATCAAATTAACACACAGAGCACCTACCATGAGACCAACCTGTACAGTTAATATGATAGTCAGCTGTCAGTCGTGAGCACTTGAAACACAGCTAGTATGAACTGAGACGTGCTCTAAGTTTACAGTTCACACGAGATTCCAAAGTACAGAAAGTGAGCCCTCTTTGTATTGAATACATGTTAAAATATTATTGATGTTAAACTATTTTACTAAAATTAACATTTCTTTTAATTATACAATGTTGTGAATATAAAATTATTATTATAAAACACCTCCTTCCAAAGGGGGTCATGAAGCCCTAAAGGGGGAACTTTCCCCCTTACCACTCCTCCCAGTTTATAAATCCCAGCAGGAAAAACGGAGATTTTATCAGCAACAAGCCAAGAAACCTCCGCAACTCAACCTATGAGACACACCACAAACCCGACTTTCCTCTTCTCCAAGGAACTTGTTCAAAACAGCCCCTCTCAACTGTCTCCTATTCTCTCTATAGAAGAACAGCTGAGGACTTGCCCATAGTTAGCCTCAGTTTGCAAGTCCCAACGTGTAACTCCTCTGCCATTCCTGAGATAAACCCATTTTGCTGACTTATAAAACGGACAGATTAACGTAGGCACACCTACCACATAACTCTACTCCATCAAAGCAGTAATCATTACTACTAAGGTGAGTTTAGGGACTCAATCCAAAAGAATCTAGCCAGAGACAACGTATCCAGCGTTTACCCACGAACCAAGAAGGGCGCTTTCTTTCCCTTCGTGAGAAACCGCGCCTTCGCCTCTAATACCTTTTCCAGGTTTCTGTCGGAAGCGTTGAATCTGCCTGAGCGCGTTAGCCACTGCATCAGAGCCTTTGTCTTCTTCAACCAGATCATCGTGGACCGTTCGCCGGCTCCCAGGCCCCACTTAAGACTTAGTCTTGGAAGAGCAGGGGAGCCCCGAAGTTCGCAAAAAAAAAAAACAAGGTCAACAGCCTTCTGGACCCGAAGAGCGTTCTGCGTCCGCCGTCGAGAGCACCCGCCACAACTGTCCCTCACACCTGCAGCGGGCGCCCTGGCGTCTAGCACCTCTTCACCGACGCTCCGGCCGCTCTGCGACAGCGCACGCATGCGCCGTTTGGCCCGCGCCATCCCCGGCCGACTTTCTTGCTGCGCAGGCGCTCTGCCGTCTTCCGAAAGGCGAGGGTGATTCCCCGTGCGTGGGGTTGATGGGCTAGCACCGCGGGCGCTGGGCGCCTGCGCAGAGTCTGGCGTCGGACCGTCCCCGCCCCCTCCACCACCCACCCCACCGACTCCGGGCCAGGTTCAAGGTGCGGGGAACCGATGGAGACGGAGCGGAACAGCGGTCCCCAGGCTGGGCCGGAAGCTGAGATGGAGGAGGGGCAGCCCGAGGTAAAGAGGCGGAAACTCCTGTGTGTGGAGTTTGCTTCGGTCGCGATTGCGACGCCGCTGTTGCTCAGTGCTACCTGGCCGAGAACGACTGGGAGATGGAAGTAAGCTTTCGCTGCTTCTCTCTTGCCGGCTCTTCACTTTGGTGATGCCGGCGTACGTCCCATTCCTGTGTCTTTGTTTTGCAGAGAGCGCTGAACTCCTACTTCGAGCCGGCCGTGGAGGAGGGCGCTTCAGAAAGCCGTCCCGAGTACCCCTCTGAGCCCGAGTCCTGGTGAGTGACGACGGGCCAGGGACCCGTTCGGACGGAGGCAGTTGGGTACCAGGTTGCGTTGGGCATCCGGGACCTGCCATTGAGTTAGGCGGCGGGTCTGAGCAGCCGGAGAATGAGGGTTGGTGTAGATGAGACCTGCCCCAGCAGTGGGGCTCACGCTACTCCCGAGAAGTCCAGGCTGTGTCACTTCGGATGTACTTTGGAGTCCTAGGGAGAAATATCAGAAATGTAATTTTTTACTCCAGGTGTAGGGAATACGTAAGCGAGCGTTTCGAAATGGATGAGACACAAAATCCTCTACTGAAGAATGGTAGCTTGGAAGTCTCCTTGCTTCCTGTTTTTGTTTGTTTACTCTCTGCTGGCCGACCAGGATAATGGTTTTTATGAAATGCACATCCGCCCCTGTTATTCCAGTGTTCCCTCCCCAATTCCTGCACTTCTGCTCTTAAAGCCCGTATGCCTTACAGGTTTCCCCGCGGTTTGACCACTGCCAGTCTTTCTGGGTTCGTCTCCTGTCACGCTCTCTTTCCTACCCCACAAAACTTCCAGGCATGTCAGTCTGTCAGTTCAGTTGCTCAGCCGTGTCCGACTCTTTGCGACCTCATGGACTGCAGCACACCAGGCTTCCCTGTTCATCACCATCTCCCGGAGCTTGTTCAAACTCATGTCCGTCCAGTCGGTGATGCCATCCAACCGTCTCATCCGCTGTCGTCCCCTTCTTTTCTTGCCTTCAATCTTTCCCAGCGTCAGAATCTTTTCCAGTGAGTCATTTCTTCTTATCAAGTGGCCAAAGTATTGAGTTTCAGCTTTAGCTGAATATTCAGCACTGATTTCCTTTCGGATTAACTGGTTGGATCTCCTTGCAGTCCGAGGGACTCTTAAGAATCTTCTCCAACACTGCAGTTCAACAGCATCAGTTCCTTGGCGCTCAACTAACTTTATGGTCCAACTTTCTCATCCATATATGACTATTGGAAAACCATAGCTTTGACTAGACAGACCTTTGTCGGCAAAGTAATGTCTTTGCATTTTAATGCTGTTTTGGTTGGTTATAGCTTTTCTTCCAAGGGGCTGCTGCTGCTGCTGCTAAGTCGCTTCAGTCGTGTCTGACTATGTGCGACCCCAGAGACGGCAGCCCACCAGGCTCCCCCGTCCCTGGGATTCTCCAGGCAAGAACACTGGAGTGGGTTACTATTTCCTTCTCCAGTGCATGAAAGTGAAAGTGAAGTCACTCAGTTGTGTCCAAGGGGCAAGCGTCTTTTAATTTTGGAGCTGTGATTTTGGAGCCCAAGAAAATAAAGTGTGTCAGTTTCCATTGTTTCCCCATCTATTTGCCATGAAGTGATGGGACTGGATGCCATGGTCTTAGTTTTTTGAATGTTAAGTTTTAAGCCAGCTTTTTCACTCTCTTCTTTCACCTTCATCAAGAGGCTCTTCAGTTCCTCTTCACTTTCTGCTATAAGGGTGGTGTCATCTGAGGTTATTGATATTTCTCCTGACAATCTTGATTCCATAAGTTAAATAAGCAGGGTGACATTATACAGCCTTGACGTGCTCCTTTCCCGATTTGGAACCAGTCTGTTGTTCTAACGTCCAGTTCTAAGTGTTGCTTTTTGACCTGCGTACAGATTTCTCAGGAGGCAGATAAGGTGGTCTGGTATTTCCATCTCTTGAAGAATTTTCCAGTTTGTTGTGATCCATACAATCAAAGGCTTTGGCGTAGTCAATAAAGCAGAAGTAGATGTTTTTCTGGAATTCTCTAGCTTTTTCTATGATCCAACAGATGTTGGCAATTTGATCTCTGATTCCTCTGCCTTTTTAAATCTAGCTTGAACACCTGGAAGTTCATGATTCACGTACTGCTGAAGTCTGGCTGGAAGAATTTTGAGCATTACTTTACTAGCATGTGAGATGAGTGCAATTGTGCAGTAGTTTGAGCATTCTTTGACATTGTCTTTCTTGGGATTGGAATGAAAACTGACCTTTTCCAGTCCTGTGGCCACTGCTGAGTTTTCCAAATTTGCTGACATATTGAGTGCGGCACTTTCACAGCATCATCTTTTAGGATTTGAAATAAGTCAACTGGAATTCCATCTCCTCAGCTAGCTTTGTTCATAGGCCCACTTGACTTCACATTCTAGACATGTCAAACTTTTCTTTTCTCCAGTGGGTCTTTTTTTCCTTGCCTTTCAGCTCTTATAAAGATATTTATCACATCTGCCTAGAACCTTTTTCTTCCTCCTTTGTTGCTTTTCTTATAATTGTACTAGGGTATATATGTATGTCCTTATCTTTAGGTGTGTGTGTTTGCGTACTCAGTCGTGTCCAACTCTTTTTGACCCCATGGACTGTAGCCCGCTGGGCTTCTCTGTCCGTGGGCTTCTCCAGGCAAGAATA
Organism: Aepyceros melampus; assembly: GCA_006408695.1. Lineage (NCBI taxonomy): Eukaryota > Metazoa > Chordata > Mammalia > Artiodactyla > Bovidae > Aepyceros > Aepyceros melampus. The sequence goes on along the minus strand of SJXQ01007417.1, from coordinate 274,159 downwards.
GGGAGTGGGTTGCCATTTCCTTCTCCAGGGGAATCAGTGCATTCAAAATACTTACATAAATGTTTATGAATAACAGGTAAAGAAGATAAATGTTAAATAAGTAAAATGTTAACATTTATTTGTATGAACGGTGAGTAGATTTCTTTTTACTCTTTTCTGAAAGTCTGAAATTATTTCCAAAGAAAGTTTATGGTTAACTTATATTGGTGAGTATTTTGCAGTATATACAAATATTGAATCATTATATTGTGTACCTGAAACTGGTATAATGTTTTATATACATTATACTATGTGACACAGAAGTGATAGGGTGTCCTCCTCCGTGCATTAGATCAGGAGGCACCTGATATGGATTCGTTCCCAATACTGGTTAATTATATATCAATTAAAAAATGGGAGGGAGTTCCCTGGTGGTCTAGTGGTTAAGACTTGGAGCTTTCACTGTGTTGCTGGGGTTCAGTCCTTAATTGGGGAGCTAAGATCCTGCCAGCTGCATGGCAAGGCCATAAAATAAAAAAGTTTTCTAAAAGAAGTTAAAATATTGGCATTAAATATATTAAAAGTATAAATACAAAACCATTGGTCTTAAATTTGTGTGTATTTTATAAATGTTTAGGAGTCACCTTTTAGTAATGTTTGTCCCTCCACTCAAATGTCCAGGCCTTGATGGGAGAGGTGGAGTCAGGCAGGCCTGAGGACTGGAACCCAAGCATGTGGTCTCTCCAGCATGGCAGTCACAGAGCAGTCAGGCTGCTCATGTGAGAGCTTAAGGTTCTTGGACAGAGGTTCCAAAAGACTGGAGTGAAAGCTGCAAGGCTTCTAATGGCCAAACCTCAGAAACCCTAGAATATCCTTTTCACTGTGTTCTGTTGATCAAGTAAGTCACTAAAGCCCAGATTCAAGGAGAAGGGTGTTCATTGGACTTCACCTCTCAGTGAGGTGAATAACAGAATTGTAGCCATTCCTTATCTGGCACAGTGAAACCATATTTCAAATACGATTTAAAATGAATCCAAATAAATGTGGAAATCTTACATACTCAATCTAATTTGGGGTTGTAGTCTATAAAGTTATTTTAATGACCTGTATCATTGAGGGATATCGAGTTGGTTCTAAGTGAGTAGACTTTTGCATAACACAGAATCTAGTTTTCTGTAGTCATCAGACTCTTGGTCTTCCATAGGCAGATAGTTTTAGGACTCTTAAAGTGTACTTACCCCCTGCCCAACTTCGCAATGAGGAAGACTAAGAATAAATGTGAAATCCAAAATTGATCATGAATTGCAATAAAAATAACTTAAATACAATTTCAGCAAGAGAATTTTACTTACCTGCAAAATGAGGGCTACAAAGATTTGAAACATTTTTAAGTTTATTAGTTTCTAGATTATTTGCAGAGTTGTGTTTCATTCTGTTCTTGCCAGTGTTGACCTAACCAAGGAAGAAACAAATGATTCTGTTAGTTCAAAACCAGCACATCTGAAGATAAAAGTGTTCAGCAAGAAGATGGCAGTGTACTCTCTTTCATTACCTGGAATATTGATGGATTGGACATGAACAATCTGCTCGAGAGGGCTCGAGGGGTGTGTTCCTATTTAGCTTTGTAAGTATTATTACATCTGTTTTATGATAGTGTGATAATGTGTCTTATCTGCCTACTAGGAGGGTAGTAGATCAAGGTTATGGGCTTTGCAATCGGTCCTGACTTCAGAGTCCAGCTCTCAGAGGATCGATCAGAAAGAATCAGGAGTGATTGCCTCTGGGAACAGGACTGTGGGTTGGGGTTCAGAGGGAACACTGACTTTTGTTTGAAGCCTTCTGGTACTGTTTTACTTACTAAACTTGTTATATAATTATTATTGTGAAAAGAAAATTGCCAGTGTGATCCGTATCTGCTGCACGCTGGCTCTGTGACCTTGTGGAACCACTTGAGAGCCACTTCAATTCTCTGGAGCTCGGAGCTCCATTTTCTTCATCATGGATAATAACTGTTTCAAGAGGACAAAAAGAGACAACACTTCAGGCATCTATTAGAATATAAGACAATTGGAAGCTCTTAATATTACTGGGTGTTTACTGTCAGTGATTCCAGTTCTTCTGACTTTAAAGAGTTGTCATATATATATATATCTATTTTTAATTTGATCTTTACAGTATTATGTGTTAAGTAACTCAGATCTTTCTCATTTTATACTTATCAAAGATCAATGTAAACATCAAATAGTAGGTGTCTTAGAGGACTATAATTTTGTGTTTCTTTTATGCTGTGGTATCTTCCTAATAGGTAGCTGCAAATGAAATGGTATACCTGGTACTTACCATGAATTGATGTGTTTAATTAGGTACAGCCCTGATGTGATATTTCTACAGGAAGTTATTCCCCCATATTATGCCTACCTAAAGAAGAAAGCAAGTAGTTACAAGATTATTACAGGTAACAATTTTTCTGTTATTTAACTTGTCTTTTTTTTTTTTGAAAAACAAATCAGGAGAAAGATAAATCAAAGTTAAGTAATTGGAACATAGGGGAAAAAAGCACAAATAAAGTAAGCTTGAGAAAAAGAAGTCACACTCTCTGATACTAAAAAAAATCATAGGAGAAGATGTTATATATGTGAAGAAGAGGTTAAAATGGATGATTTTTCAGAAAAATGTAAATTGCCAAAATTTAAGGCACAGATTAGCTTTTTGGTTAAATCAAATTGTTAGAAAATGTTCAAGGGTGATGATCTCATTGTGGTTATGTTTTTCAAAGAGCCTTTACCAATTTCTTTTTATTTAGTTTGTTCTTTTTCTACCTTTTTGCTCTTAATATTTAAGTGTTTGACTTTTCATCTATTTTGTTTTTATTAAGTGCATTTAGTGTACCACTTTGGCGTCATTTCGTGACTTTTGGCTAAATCTCATGTTTTCTTTGACTTTCACTTTTGCCTAGAATATGATTTCAATTTTGATTTACTTTTTAATCTGGAATTGCTGAAGGGAGAGTTCTCTTCGTCTTTCTCTCTTTTTGTGGGACAACTTTTCTGCATTCTCTTGGGGATTCCTTTTGCCTGTCTTCTTTTATCTTGTTTTCTGAATCCCATGCTTTGTCCCTTCTTGCTTTACTTCCTCATTTTGTTGGAGCACATTCCTCTAGTGACTTCCTGAGAAGTAGCAGAGGGGGAGTGAAGTGTTTGAATCCCATCCTGTTTGCATGTGCCAGTGTTTTATCCTCAGAGTTCTTTGATAGTTTAACTGGACATAGATTTCTGGGTAGAAAGTCATTTTCCTGCAGAATTTTGAAAGCCTGGTTTCCATTATTGATGATCTTAAGTCTGATGCCATCTAATTCCTGTTCAGGAAACTTTGAGCCTCTTCTTTCTAAAGCCAGTGTATTTTTCATTTATTATGCTTAACACTTGGTAGGACCTTTCAATCTGGAGGTTCATAACCTTCGGTTCTAGAAAATTCTTTTTTCTCTTTCTCCTTTCCTCCCTCCATCTCCCTCCTCCTTTCCTCCTGCTGCCTGCCCAGCTGCTGTCTTCCTAGTCTGCTGCCCTCCTCCCTGCCCCTCCCTCTCCAGTCCTTCCTCCCTTCTCTCCCTTTTCTTCTTTTCCTGGTTTCCCTCTATTCTGATAAACCAGTCACCCCTTCTCCATCTGCTTTGCTCTCTGAAAACCTTGGAAGCTTTTATTCACTGCCCCTCCACTTCTGTTCTCTTTTCTTCTTGCAAGTTTTTCCCTTCTAAATGTTTTATTCACTTACTATGATTTTTCTGGTGCTTTCAGAGTTAAAAGTAACTTCCTATCAAGTTGCCTCAATTTGTCTTATACTCTTGCCCTTCAAAATTTTTTCAAATTTTTGTATTTGGTATTAGCACTGTTAACTGTTTGGGCCATTTAGGTAAATTCATTTTTATTTTTGTATTTCTTCCATATTTCCAGCTACATTTTTGTATTTCTTCCATACTTCAATTATGTCGGGACTTGGTTGATCGTCTTCAACTATTCTGAAGTAATAGTTTACTCTTAAGATGTAGATCCATTTAAATTCTGTACCTGTTTGTTAAAATAGAATTTTTAGTAGGGAACTTTGGGTAAACTGCAAATACCCCTGACCTCTCAGCCTACATTCTTTTCCACAAACACTTGAAGGTCATGAGGAAGGATATTTCACAGCTATAATGTTGAAGAAATCGAGAGTGAAGTTTAAAAGCCAAGAAATTATTCCTTTTCCAAATACGCAAATGATGAGAAACCTTTTGTGTGTGCATGTAAGTAATTTTTTTAAATTACTTAAAAAGAAGAATGAACTGATTTTTTCATAGCTCCTGATGATGTCTTTAAAAAAATAAAACATTGTATTTAGAGAAATATTTACTCCTTACAGATTCTGTTAAATAGTCTTAAAGAACTTTATAAATTAAATTTTTTAGACACATTTCAAATATAGACAAATTTGTAGAAATAAGATCCTTGATTCATTAGATATTTTCTTAATATATGAGTTTGCTAACATTCCACATTTGTGTTCTAGTTTTTTTTTTTTTTATTAAATGCACTGTAATTGGTATTGTGTTGCATTCTGTGAGTCTTTCAAAAATTAGTCAAATAGGTCTTGCTCTCATAGAATTCCTATATTAGCAGGGGAGAGATTATATGTATAGTAACTAAAATAAAGGAAAGGCATAAATGCTGTAGGAGAGGTGTAATCATGTGCCTTGAAAGCTTAGAGAAAGAAGAGATGACTTTTAGCCACATTGTTTAGTGACGGTTTCATGATGGAAGTTGTATTTGAATTGGGCCCTGAAAAATATGTAAAATATAGACATTAAGAACATGGTGGCAGAACCACCATGAGCAAACTTGTGCAAATTGCAAATAGCAGGCTATGTTTATATGAAGGAGGGCATGTACAGCTTGAAATGAGCGTTCTGTTCAGTTGAGTGTAGAGGGTACAAAGAGGGGTAGTGTGACAAGAGGCTAATAAAGTAGGTTGGATCCAGATTATGAGAGATCATGAATGCCCAGTATAAAAGAATTTGGACTTGACTCTGCAGGCAATTAGTTGAAATATTGACAGATCTTACATTGTTGGTATCTTCATTGCAAATGGTATGTGATTCTCATTCATTCATTCATCATTTAACTGACATTATTTGGAATTACCTATGTGCCAGGCTCTCGATACAATAGTAGAAAATAAAAGAGCCTTCTTTGCTTTGAAATGATTCAGCAGCTTTGTAGGAGAGAGGTAATTATGCTGCAATTTAATCTGCAGGACCTTATGAACAGTCTACAGTGTGCTGTAGGAGGATAGAAGAGGGAGCCACTGAGACCTGGGGACATTGGGAAAGGGCTCACAATGGAGTGGACATTGGGGTTAGGTTGTGAAGTATTAGTGGGTACTTGCTCAGTATTCTTTGGGAGTCTTCTTTGACCTTTTAGAGATATTGATGATAATGATGATATCTCAGTGCTGATGATACAGTTTCACTTTAATACATGTTACTATGTAACCAATCAATTGAATAATTACTGATTCTGTTAACAGAGTTCAGTGTTAACAGTGGTCATTTTGCCAGCTCTCATTATTTGTTTATCTTGTTGCAGGTGAGTGTGTCAGGAAATGAACTTTGCCTTATGACTTCTCATTTGGAAAGCACCAGAGGGCATGCTAAGGAACGAATGAATCAGTTGAAAATGGTTTTAGAGAAAATGCAAGAGGCTCCAGGATCAGCTACAGTTATATTTGCTGGAGATACAAATCTCAGGGATCAAGAAGTGAGTCATGAAGTCAGTTCAGTGTTTATGGGCAGTTTATTGCCGTGGAAATTCATTTAGATTTTCTTGTGTTTTTGGTGTTTTTTTTTTTGTTCATGGCTGCACTGAATCTTTGTTGTGGCATGTAGGGTCTTTAGTTGCAGCATGCGAACTCTTAGTTGAGGCATGTGAGATCTAGTTCCCTGACCAGGGATCTCTTAGGGGCCTCCTGCATTGGGAACACAGAGTCTTAGCCACTGGACCACCAGGGAAGTCCCCTAGGTTTCTTTTGACTAAAGCTATTAAAACTAGGACCTTCATTTGTTCATTATTTGTAAGTGGCCTTGCAGATGCAGTTCAGTGAATAATTATTTAGACTGTACTACTTGCCTTGCACAGGGAAAGCAGAGGCAGAAGAGTCTGTTACATTATTAGTGAAATATATATATATATATATATATATATTGCATATGAAAAGGACAACACAAAATAATATATATTGATTAAAAAGAGGGGTGGAGAGAAAATAATATTAGAAGAGTTTAGCAAAGGTCACTTTATTTTCAGTTTCTCTAGTTGCAAGGTGAAAAGAACAAAGATTTGACCAGCCTGGTTTTCCCTAACTCTTCCTACTGGGATTTTCATTTTTCAACCTTTTTTTATTTTAACCTTCATGACATTGGATTTGGCAGTGATTTCTTAGATATGATACCAAAAGCACAGAGAACAAAACAAAAAATAGATAAGGTAGACTTAACCAGAATTAACTTTTGTGCATTAAAGGATATTATCAGTGGAGTGAAAAGCAATCCATGGAATGGTAGAAAATATTCCAAGTCATATATCTGATGAGTGATTAATATTAAAAATATACAAAGACCTCCTACAGTTAAAAAAAAAAAAAAACCTCATTAAAAAATGGGTAAAATACCCATGGAATTCTACTCTGTTATGTGGCAGCCTGGATGGGAGGCAAGTTTGGGAGAAAATGGATACATGTATATATATGGCTGAATCCTGTCTCTGTTCACCCGAAACTATCACATTGTTAATCAGCCATATCCCAATACAAAATAAAAAGTTAAAAAGACAAAAGATTAAGATATTTCTCCAAAGAAGACATACAAATGGCCAATAAGTACTTGAAAAGATGTTTAATATCATTGGTCATGAGAAAAATGCAAATCAAAACCATGATGAGATACCAGTTCACAGTCATTAGCCATGCTGCTGCTGCTGCTGCTGCTGCTGCTGCTGCTAAGTCGCTTCAGTTGTGTCCGACTCTGTGCGACCCCATAGACGGCAGCCCACCAGGCTCCCCCATCCCTGGGATTCTCCAGGCAAGAATACTGGAGTGGGTTGCCATTTCCTTCTCCAAAGCATGAAAGTGAAAAGTGAAAGTGAAGTCGCTCAGTCGTGTCCGACTCTTAGCGACCCCATGGACTGCAGCCCACCAGGCTCCTCCACCCATGGGATTTTCCAGGCAAGAGTACTGGAGTGGGGTGCCATTATGACTATCATTTTTTAAAAAAAGTAACAAGTGTTGGCAGAAATGTGGAGAAATTGGAACCCTATGCCATAGAACTGTAGTGTTAATGTCATAAATTTTATGTATAGTTTACCACAATAAAAGTTTCTTTTAAATCCTAGAGTGAATGGGAGGAAAAGTTAATGTTGTTAGTAAATTTCAAGTAAAACTGCAGATATTTGACATTATTAGATCATATAAGATGGTATACATCTAAATTTATAGCTTAGAGTAGCAGTTTTGCCTTCTCTACACTTACATTCATTTTTTAAAAGCTACTAATAACAATAACTGAGGCCATGGGTTTTCAATCTTCTGTGTTTTGTTGATACCCAAAATTAGGGATCTATTTATGTTAAAGAGAAAGGGCCCATTTCAGACCTCTCTGGCTCTCTTGACATCTTTCTATTACCTGCTTATTATCATGCAGTAAAATACTTTTATAAAATATCTGGTTGTACCCAGTTTTGCATTTGTGCATCAACAAATAATCTGTGGCATTTTGACTAGAAAAATTGTCCTTAGATGCAGTCATGGTAAAGACCTTTTTAATTTAAGGGAAAAAAGACTGAAAAGAGTTCTTTCTTTTTCTTTTCAGGTTACCAAATGTGGGGGTTTACCCAACAACATTTTGGATGTCTGGGAGTTTTTGGGCAAACCTAAGCATTGCCAGTATACATGGGATACACAAATGAACTCTAATCTCGGAATAGCTGCTACTTGTAAGCTTCGTTTTGATCGAATATTTTTTAGAGCCGCAGCAGAAGGTGGCCACATTATTCCCCAAAGTTTGGATCTGCTTGGGCTGGAAAAACTGGACTGTGGTAGATTTCCCAGTGATCACTGGGGTCTTCTGTGCAACTTAGATATAATATTGTGAACTGCTTTTCAAATACGAGTTTTAAACGTTTGAAGTGATTTTGTTCTGTGATTATAATTTCAATTATAATTTCTATTTGTCCTGGAAAGGTAGTTTAACAAGGAGGAATTATAAACTGGATCATTGTAACAGAAGGAAAAACTACTGTGATTTTATTTTGTGGATTGTGTCCTCAGATTTCAGAACTAAATCTTAATGTTCATTTAAACTAAAGCATACCTGTGTTGAAAACATGAGGCCTCTCAATGCAAGGTCATAATGGCTACCAGAGCTTTTAATAGTGCTCGCAGCTGCTGGCTGGATTTCAAGCAGGGCCACATTTTGTCTGTGGACTAGCCTTTATATTAGATTTATTTTTTAAATCAGGTACCAAAATAGTTATATTTTAAATAAGTCTTTTAAAAAAAAAAAAAAAAGATTACAGAGCCCTTGAGATTGGATCTTTTAATACTATTTCATAAATCCAGATAACCTGTTACCGTCCATCAGATTTTCTGTCAGTTAACAGTTAGTGCCTAATTGATAAGCTAGAAATGAACTCATGATTTAAAATTCCTTAACTTTAAAAAACTTGAGTTTGTAGTTATGTCACTGAACAGAGGCAAAGTTAGGCTTCATAATGATTAAAGTCAGGTTTCCAGGGGCATTGGGCTTTTTTTCTAAGAGAAAAATGTGTAAAGAGAAATAGACATTTAGTTTTACTGCTTGTAAAACTGAATTTTTCTCAGGAGGTGAATAAGGAACACTTCTACATGTGCTTTAAGGAAACATTTTTTTTTCCCCATAAGAGAGTATACTCTAAATAAAGAATTTTGCTTGTTTGTAGTTTTTTTTAACATGCTTTTGTGCTCGTGATGAAATTGAAATCATTACCTTCTTCCTATTTCTGGCTCCACAGCTACTGCAGCTTCACCTTTGTGTGGAACAAAGTAGCTTTCTACATTACTTCTCACTCTGCCAAGTATTACCAAGAATATATTGACTTCCTCAGTATACAGAAAGGAAAACTGGTGGTAAATAATTGGAATGAGAAGTGGCAGAACTTGTTTTCATCAGGAGTGTCAAAATTAACAACCAAAACACCTTTGAAAAGACAGACTGAATGTATATATATGGTTTGTCACAAAGGAAAAGAGGTGTATATGTTAATCATTTAAGAAAATGAGAATTAATGCTAAACTTTTAGCATATATTATGGAAGCTGTAGTTCATTTTTGTGGGGAAAGAATGTTTGGGACTCAAACTGCTTATTCACTTGAAAGAAGAGTTAGAAGAACTCTACCACACTTCATTACAAAAAAAAAAATCTGGATAAGTGACAGGCTAAATATAAAAAAAAAATGTAGTACTGTATATTAGATTAAATAATTACTAAATTGTTTTAAAAACTGGAAAGGAGTATCATTTCCTTAATATGACTCACATCCAAGTTAAATGCCTTCCCATTTACTGCTTATAGTGACAAAATCTAAAAAACAAGTTAGAAGTTAGTAAAAACAATAAAACTACTTTTCATCTGCTTTCCATAGGCAATAGTTCTTAATGCAAGAATAAAGACACTACTACTCAGTATCTTTTTTTTAATATTTATTTTTAATTGATTGGTTTATAGTATTGGTTTGATTTCTTTGTACAATAACATGAATTAACCATAGGTATACATACATCCCCTCCCTCTTGAATCTCCCTCCAATCTCCTGCCTATTCTAGGTTATTACAGGGCCCCTGTTTGAGTTTGAGTTTTTACTTGAATCTCAGGTTTTCTCAGTATAGTAGCTTTGTGTACCTATTTCTGGTCTTGTTGAAATTCCAACTCAGAATCTTATGTATCAATGTGGTAAGCAGCATCTTTGCCACTGATATGGAAAGTACTTGAATCATGCTAGACCTGTTTGTCCCACCTTCAAAAAAATGTTCGTCCGTGTCTTTTATTGTGCAGTTCAGTAAGAACAAATGTCCCAACCAACAGCATATAAAGATCAGATAAAGTCTGGAAAGCTGTACTAAAAATACATCATTTTATCTTTAGTATTTATGATAGTGTCTGGCATGTAGCAGGAACACCATAAATGCTGAAGAGAAATGATAGTGGCCTCTCATTTGTGTCTTAGAGAGGCAGCTAATATTTTCACAATTCAGTATGAAAATAGATATTATATGTATTGTGAGGTGAAGTTGTTCAGTCTTGTCCAACCCTTTGCGACCCCATGGACTGTAGCCTACCAGGCTCCTCCATCCGTGGGATTTTCCGGGCAAGAGTACTGGAGTGGGGTGCCATTGCCTTCTCCAGGGGATCTTCCTGACCCAGGGATATGAACCCAGGTCTCCTGCATCGCAGGCAGACGCTTTACCGTCTGAGCCACCAGGGAAGTTCGCGGATTATATGTATTACATATATCAAAATAGATATTCATTGTAATGACTCTGAGTTTAAAAGTCTAGGCAAACTTGCACGTATATGTAAGCATATATATATGTAAAGATTTTTAAGCCCATATATTAATTACTTAGTTTTTAGTTAGAGACTCCTGGGAATAGCCTTATTGTCTGAGTACATCAGATTTCTTGATGTGGGGAGAAAGGGCACTCGGGGGTACAATGGAATGCCACTGTAAGAAGAAAAAGGACGGAGTGTCTTGTAAGGTTTGGGTTTCCTTTGAAGGAGGGTCTTGGAATCAGAGATTGGTCCTGTTGGGATACTCTTTTTCAGAAGCATGTTGAGAGAAGCAGGGATTAACTGTGAATTGGGCACTGTCATGAGAGAAGGAGAATTCAGCAATGGGGTATCACTAGTTACTAACAGAAACACTGAAGCAAAGGGAGGTGGCTGGTAGGAAAGCAGTCATTCTAAGAGGAGGTTGTTATGTCATTTTAAAGCTGTTGCATGACTTTGGGAGAAATATTTCCTATTTCACTTCTGGGTTAATCTGTACCTGTCCTCCCAGTCTGATCAATTGGTGTTTCCACTCATTCAGTCCTGAATAGTTTTTGTTCTTTGTGCACTCCTCAGATCCGCACAATCATCTTATACAAATGCTATTACCATCTCTATTTTATAATTGACAAGAAAGGTTTAGCAAGTAACTCATTCAAGGCCCAGCCATACCCAGGGCATAGCCTAGAAGGGGATTGTTCATTAAAAACTACTCAGGACTTAAAGAGTGGAAATACCAGTTGATCAGGCTGGGAGGACAGGTACAGATTAACCCGGAAGCAAAATTAACAGGAAATATTTCTCCCAAAGTGATTGCTTCCAATAGCACTGCTCTAAACTTANTGTGTGACCACTGGTACTTTTATTTAAAAAATTTTTTTTATTGTTTTTGCTATGCCATGCTGCATGCAAGATCTTAGTTCCCCAAGCAGGGATTGAACCTGCACCCCCTGCAATGGAAGTGCAGAATCTTAACTGCTGGACCACGTGGGAAGTCCCCACCACTGGATTTTTAATTTGGAATTTAAAATTTTTTTAAAATGAAGCAGAGTGCCAGTTGTGAGGTGTAATATTTTTGCTTTGCAAGTGTAGGTTTAATTCATTTATAATATTTTATTAAGTGTAAATAATATCTGGTAAATTGACATTTCTTCCTTTTAAGTTGTTATTTATGTGAAACAAAATGAATGAAGAAAAAATAATTACTATTATATGACTTTTATAAGAATAAGTATATTGATTAACACAAGATGATACTAAAACGATCTGTATTAGGTGTTGGATAAAATAAATATGTTTTGTATAGTCTTAAATAGCTTCATATTATTTTCATTGAACTATCTTCGCTTCTATTCTCTTTTTGTAACTGCTCTTATTTAGATGTGGGAGCTCCTGTGTTTATCCTCTAATTTTCTTTTCTTTGCTCTTATATGTTTTTTCTCTTTTCCTTTCATTCATTTTCAGAGAGATTTCTTCAACTTGCTATTCCTTTCTTTCATTTTTAAAATTTCTACCATCAAATTATTAATTTTCAAAAGCTCTTTCTTGTTCTCTGAATTTGCTTTCTTAACGGCATACTCTTTTTGCTTTATGGAAGCTTAAATACATATATATATATATATTCATATTATATATGTTGTATAATTATATATGTTGTATAAGTGTTAGTTGCTCAGTCGTGCCTGACTCCTTGTGACTGATCCCATGGACTGCAGCCCATCAGGCTCCTCTGTCCATGAGATTTTTCAGACAAGGAAACTGGGGTGAGTTGCCATTTCCTTCTCCAGGGCATCTTCCCCACGCAGGGATCAAACCTGGGTCTCCTGCACTGCAGGCAGATTCTTTACTGACTGAGCTACAAGGGAAGCCCATATATGTTGTATACATATATACAAATATGTATATATACATATTAACCAGTCTAAAATTTGTAATTACTAATTTTCCTTTTAGATTTTCTTCCACTCCCTATATTGTTATCTATTTCATTAGCAATCATTTGAGACAATTTTTTTGATCTTCTTTCTCTTATAAGGTTTGGGGTTTCCCTAAAGTGTAGTGATCCTTCTTTGTCTGTTTATGTTTAGGTTGAAATACTCAAAAGCTAATTTTAAAGTCAGCATGCATGGCTGAAACTTATTTATCAGTGGGTCTCATAAAAGGATTATTGAATAAGAGCCCAGTTGTTTTGCCAGTACCTCAAATTATCATACCTGTGGTCATTTTCCCTCAGCTGGTCAATTTCCCCAATGAAGAATCCTTTTAATTTTTGTTAGTGGGAGTGGAGAACTGAAGAAGTGAGATATAATATGAGGTCAGCTAGCTTTCTGAAAGCTTCAATATGAAAGTCAAGAAAGTGTTAGTTACTCAGTCATGTCAGACTCTTTGCCATCCCATAGACTGTAGCTTATCAGGCTCCTCTGTCCATGGAATTCTCCAGGCAAGAATACTGGAGTGAGTAGCCATTGCCTACTTTAGGGGATCTTCCTGACCCAGGGATCGAACCTGGGTTTCCTGCATTGCAGGAAAATTCTTTACCATCTAAGCCACCACGGGTGTTCAGGAATGAAAGGGGTCAGCAATCTTTTTGCCTGCTGTCCCTATAGTCAAGACTCTCTTTTATCTCAGCTCTCCAAAATAATCTTACTTTCTGCCAGGCTATGCAGTCTGGGAAAGGATAGATCTGAGGTCTAACAGATTATACACATTTCTAACAAGCCATGTGTTTTTAGCACTAGTTCCTGAGTTCTGTAGTGTGAATTGTCTCGTTTCTCATTGGCTTAGGTTTCTAAACACATAAGTCTTAACATCCTCAGTTCTAAGGCAATCGTGGCTCATCTATCCTCTCAAAATCTTGAAAATATTGTTGACAACTTTCTTCTGCAGAAAACTCTTTTTCATTCTCTGGCCTTTTTTTTTCTTTCCAATTGTCTGTCACTGTCATCTTATGGATTATTGTAGGACAAAAGTTTAAAGACCTTGTTAAGGTGGATACATTCAACCATAGATACTTCTGATAACATATCAGACTGACTGGTCTCATCTTTCAGTGGATATGGCCAACTCTCAGGAAAGGCTGACCAAGAGGTTCTGCGGGAAACACAATTAAAAGAACAGGCATCACTTCCTGTACCACATCAGGGAGATTCCTTCTCTCCTCTTAGCATTCCCTGCAGTAGACATGGGCTTTTCTGGTAGCTCAGCTGGTATAGAAACCACTGCAATGAATGAGACCCCAGTTTGATTCCAGGGTCTGGAAGATCCCCTGGAAAAGAATAGGCTACCCACTTCAGTGCTCTTGGTCTTCCCTGGTGTCTCAGATGTTAAAGAATCTCCTGCAATGCGGGAGACCTGGGTTCGATCCCTGGGTTGGGAAGGCCCCTTGGAGGAGGGCCTGGCAACCCAGTCCTGTATTCTTGCCTGCAGAATTCCCATGGGCAGAGGAGCATGGCAGGCTACAGTCCACTACATGGCATCACAAAAGGTTGGACATGACTGAGCAGCTAAGCACAGCACAGTAGTAGAAAATATGTTCCACTTACCCAAAGGGAATCTTTCTTAACTTTTAGATGTATTTGTTTCTGTGATAAGAGTTATGTATAACTTACTTTAGAAAATTTGCTAAATGTCTTTGTTCAAATCTTTCTTTCATTACTGTGATTGCCAAATATCCAGTCTTGTGTAATAATTTTCTCATGCTCACTATATTTTGAAATAGATTCTATTTATTGTAAATACACAAAAAGTACATATATACATTTTAAAGATAAATAATAAAAATAAACATTTATGTACACACTCCATAGCTTATGAGTTATGTGTGTTACCTCATTGGCCAGATTATAAACTTGAGGATGGCATTGGAAACTTGAGTTTGCCAAGCATTTTACACTTTATGTTTAATGTACTCATCAAAATAGGCATATGTTATAGATATTATTAATATTAATATTGATATTACATATTAAGGAACTGAGGCTTAAGGTGGTTAAGAATTTTGGCCAGATAATAAGAGGCCAATATAGTATATGTGATAAAGAACTATTAACCAAGTATAATGGTTTGCTAGGTAACTAAAATGGTAAAAAGAAAATTCTAAGATGTGAAGAAAGAAGCAACTGTAAAAACAGCTACTACCTCTAAACTGAGGGGGGAAAGTAAAGATATTGGAATTATTACAACCTAGAACCTGAAAGGAAGGTTTTCGTAGTTCCAAACTTGGATATCTGAGGCAGAGGTCGGTTTCTGACCATAAAGGAAGGTTCTGTTGCTCTGGAACTCAGAACTCTAAGGAGCGGGTGCCAGTCCAGCATTGATGTCTCTAAGGAGTGTTGATGGGGCTACTTCTGCAAGTGAAGAATAAACTGCAAACTGGATTCAACTGTCGATAAGGGCTGAAACTGCTGCTACCAGGATGAAAAAGTGTGATTGGGGTGATAGTCACAAGAACTACACACAGATTGCTGGGACAAGACATGGACAGTAAGAAGTCAGAAGGATTTTCTTCTTCCTCCTCCACCCTCCTAGTCTCCATCACCTTCCAGTGGCAGATATAAGACTGGGACAGATACTCCAGATCCAAAGGCAGAGAAGCCCTCACAAGATGGAAGGCGCTGGAGCAGCAGCTGCATGGTGCTGGAGTGAATTTGAGGAGATATCCCATGTCCAAGGGCAAAGGAGAATGCCAGCAAGATGGTAGGAGGGTGAAATCACATTTAGAATCAAACCCCATACCTGCCAGAGATGCTCAGAGGGCTCAGACAAACCTTATGTGCACCAGGACCCAGAAACCCCACAGAGACTGAGACAGAACTATGTTTGAGTGTCTCCTGTGGAAGTACGGGTCAGCAGTGGCCTGCTGCTGGGGCAGGGGCTCTGGGTGTATCAGACTTGGGTATGGCATAAGCCCTCTTGGAGGAGGTCCCATTAACCCCACCATAGAGCTGCCAGAACTTACACAGGACTGAGGAAACAGACTTTTAAAGGGCACAAACAGAAACTTTGCATACCAGGAACCAGGAAAAAGGAGCAGTGATCCCACAAAAGACTGATCCAGACTTCCTGTGAGTGTCCAGGAGTTTCAGGCAAAGGTGTGGGTTGGTGGTGGCCTGCTGCAGGGTTGGGGGCACTGAGTTTAGCAGTGCATGCATGGGACCTTCTGAAGGAGGTCACCATTATCTTCATGACCTCCACCATAGTTTGGCCCCAGGTAAACAGCAAGGGAGGGTACTCAGACCTACCCATCAAAAGAAAATTGGATTAAGATTTACTGAGCATGGCCCTGCCCATCAGAACAAGACCCAGTTTTCCCCTCATTCAGCTTCTCCCATCAGGAAGCTTCCATAGCCTCTTATCCTTCTCCATCAGAGAGCAGACAGACTGAAAACCACAACCACACAGAACTAACCAATCTAATCGCATGGACCACAGCCTTATCTACCTCAAGGAAACCATGAGCCATGCTGTGTAGGGCCACCCAAGTCAGATGGGTCATGATGGAGGGTTCTGACATAAAGTGGTCCACTGGAGAAGGGAACGGCAAACCACTTCAGTATTCTTACCATGAGAACCCTATGAACAGTATGAAAAGACAAAAGGATAAGACTCTGAAAGAAGAACTCCCCAGGTTGGTAGGTGCACAATAGGCTACTGGACAAACAACTACAGAAAGAATGAAGAGACAGAGCCAAAGCAAAAACAACACCGTGCAGTGGATGTGACTGTTAATGGAAGTAAAGTCCGATGCTGTAAAGAGCAATACTGCATAGGAACCTGGAATGTTAGGTCCATGAATCAAGGCAAATTGGAAGTGGTCAAACAGGAGATGGCAAGAGTGAACAGCAATATTTTAGGAATCAGTGAATGAAAATGGGCTGGATTGGGTGAATTTAATTCAGATGACCATTATATCTACTACTATGGGCAAGAATCCCTTAGAAGAAATGGAGTAGCCATCATAGTCAACAACAGAGTCTGAAATGCAGTACTTGGATGTAATCTCAAAAATGACAGAATGACCTCTGTTTGTTTCCAAGGCAAATCATTCAATATCACAGTAATCCAAGTGTATGCTCCAATCAATAATGCTGAAGAAGCTGAAGTTGAATGGTTCTATGAAGACCTACAAGACCTTCTAGAACTAATACCACCCCCCCCAAAAAAAAAAGTCCTTTTTATTATAGGGGAAAGTGTGAAAGTGAAGTCTCTCAGTCATGTCTGACTCTTTGCGACCCCATGGACTGTAGCCCACCAGGCTCCTCTGTCCATGGGATTCTCCAGGCAAGATGAATCCCTTAGAAGAAATGGAGTAGCCATCATAGTCAACAACAGAGTCTGAAATGCAGTACTTGGATGTAATCTCAAAAATGACAGAATGACCTCTGTTTGTTTCCAAGGCAAATCATTCAATATCACAGTAATCCAAGTGTATGCTCCAATCAATAATGCTGAAGAAGCTGAAGTTGAATGGTTCTATGAAGACCTACAAGACCTTCTAGAACTAATACCACCCCCCCCAAAAAAAAAAGTCCTTTTCATTATAGGGGAAAGTGTGAAAGTGAAGTCTCTCAGTCATGTCTGACTCTTTGCGACCCCATGGACTGTAGCCCACCAGGCTCCTCTGTCCATGGGATTCTCCAGGCAAGAATACAGGAGTGGGTTTCCATTTCCTTCTTCAGGGGATCTTCTCAACCCAGGGATCGAAACTAGGTCTCCTGCATTGCAGGCAGATGCTTTATCCTCTGAGCCACCAGGGAAGCAATGCAAAAGTAGGAAGTCAAGAAATACCTGGAGTAATGGACAATTTTGGCCTTGGAGTACAGAATGAAGCAGGGCAAACACTAATAGAGTTTTGCAAAGAGAATGCACTACTCATAGCAAATACCCTCTTCCAACAACACAGAAGACTCAACATATGGACATCACCAGATGGTCAATACCAAAAGCTGATTAATTATATCTTTGCTGCCAAAGATGGAGATGCTCTATACAGTCAGCAAAAGCAAGACTGGGGGCTGATTGTGGCTCAAGTCATAAACTCCTTATTGCCAAATTCAGACTGAAATAGAAGAAAGTGGGGAAAACCACTAGAGCATTCAGGTATGACCTAAATCAAATCCCTTATGATTATACAGTAGAAGTGACAAAAAGATTCAATGGATTAGACATGATAGATAGAGTGCCTGAAGATCTATGGATGGAGGTTTGTGATATTGGACAGGAGGCATGGATCAAGAACATCCCCTAGAAAAAGAAATGCTAAAAAGCAAAATGTTTGTCTGAGGAGGCCTTAAAAATAGCTCTGAAAAGAAGAGAAATGAAAGGCAAAGGAGAAACAGAAGGATATACTCACTTGAATGCAGATTTCCAAAAAAATAGCAAAGAGAGATAAGAAAGCCTTCTTCAGTGATCAGTGCAAAGAAATAGAGGAAAATAATAGAATAGGAAAGACTAGAGTTCTCTTCAAGAAAATCAGAGATACCAAGGGAATATTGCATGCAATATGGGCACAATAAAGGACAGAAGTGGTATGGACCTAACAGAAGCAGAAGACATTAAGAAGAGGTGGCAAGAATACACAGAAGAACTATACAAAAAAGATCTTCATGACCCAGATAATCATGATGGTATGATCACTCACCTAGACCCAGACATCCTGGAATGTGAAGTCAAGTGGGCCTTAGGAAGCATCACTATAAACAAAGCTAGTGGAAGTGATGGAATTCCAGTTGAGCTATTTCAAATCCTGAAAGATGATGCTGTGAAAGTGTTACACTCAATATGCCAGCAAATTTGGAAAACTCAGCAGTGGCCACAGGACTGGAAAAGGTCAGTTTTCATTCCAATCCCAAAGAAAGGCAATGCCAAAGAATGCTCAAACTACCACACAATTGCACTCATCTCACATGCTAGCAAAGTAATGCTCAAAATTCTCCAAGTCTGGCTTCAACACTACATGAATTGTGAACTTCCAAATGTTCAAGTTGGATTTAGAAAAGCAGAGGAACCAGAGATCAAATTGCCAACATCTGCTGGATCATCGAAAAAGCAAGAGAAACTGACTACGCCAAAGCCCTTGATTGTGTGGATATCAACAAACTGTGGAAAATTCTGAAAGACATGGGAATACCAGACCACCTGACCTGCCTCTTGAGAAATCTGTATGCAGGCCAGGAAGCAACAGTTAGAACTGGACATGGAATAACAGACTGGTTCCAAATTGGGAAAGGAGTATGTCAAGGCTGTATATTGTAATCCTGCTTATTTAACTCATATCTTGAGTACCTCATGATTATGCTGGGCTGGATGATGCACAAGCTGGAATCAAGATTGCCAGGAGAAATATCAATAACCTCAGATATGCAGAACACACCAAACTTATGGCAGAAAGTGAAGAAGAACTAAAGAACCTCTTGATGAAAGTGAAAGAGGAGACTGAAAAAGTTGGCTCAAAACTTAACATTCAGAAAACTGGATCATGGCATCTGGGCCCATCACTTCATGGCAAATAGATGGGGAAACAGTGGAAACAGTGCCTGACTTTATTTTTTTAGGCTCCAAAATCACTGCAGATGGTGACTGCAGCCATGAAACTAAATGATGCTTGTTCTTTGGAAGGAAAGCTAAAACCAGCCTAGATAGCGTGTTAAAAAGCAAAGACATTATCTTGCCAACAAAGGTCCATCTAGTCAAAGCTATGGATTTTCTAGTAGTCATGTATGGATGTGAGAGTTGGACTATAAAGAAAACTGAGCACAGAAGAATTGATGCTTTTGAACTGTGGTATTGGAGAAGACTCTTGAGAGTCCCTTGGACAGCAAGGAGATCAAGCCAGTCAGTCCTAAAGGAAATCAGTCCTGAATGTTCATTGGAAGGACTTATGGGAAGCTGAAACTCCAATCCTTTGGCCACCTGATGAGAAGAGCTGACTAATTGGAAAACACCTGATTGAAAGTGGGAGGGAAAGGGGATGACAGAGGATGAGATGGTTGGATGGCATCACTGACTCAATGAACATGAATTTGAGTAAACTCTGGGAGTTGGTGATAGACGGGAAGGCCTTGCATGCTGCATTCCATGGCGTCACAAAGAGTTGGACACGACTGAGTGACTGAACTGAACTGAACTGAAGATTGGGCCACTTGGCAAAGCAGAAAGAGGTATGGCTGGTGAATCTCAGCTTCAACATCAGAAAGTCTGCAATAGAAGACTGGATTTGGACTTGAGAGACAATAACATAAAAACTGACAAATTGGTACAAAAGCTTAATTTGTAACTAAGGTAAAATTTGCATGAAGGGATACACATTGTATTCAGATCAATGAGTTTTGGCAAATAAATATAGAGTGTACCCATGTTCGTGACTGATTCAGTGGCCATGAACTTGGGCAAACTTCAGGAGATGGTGAGGGACAGCAAGCCTGGCATGCTGCAGACATGACTCAGCAACTCTACAACAAACAAAAATACCCAGGTAACCAATATCCCAAAAAAGATACAGACAATTTCCATTACTCCAGAAAGTTCCTTCCTACCTCCTTTCAGTCTCATTTCTCATAAGGAGTCACTATTTTGATTTGTATTATCAGAGATAGGTTATGCTGCTTTTGAATCTTTCATAAATTGAGTTAACATAATATATACTTTCTGGTGCCTTGTATTTTTTAATCTGTTTTTCTTGACTTTAAGGACCATAATTTCATTATTATTTCTACAAAAAATTAAAGTGTTTCTTCTTTGTTGCTAATAAAAGTACATCAAACATCTATTTTAAAATTCATTACGGATGACATAATGAACATCTTTATCTATAAGTCTTATATTCCTAGAATATAATTGGTTATTATTTTACATCTGGTGATTAACACTTATTAGCCAACATACTAAAAGAGATTAGGTTGATATTATATCTAAGAAAGCATGGTAGATTACAGCTCTGATAGGTTTTAAGATGTGGTATTGGAGAACATAATATCAATAGGAGATGAAAGAAGGAAATTGAGAGTCTGATTTAAGTGCTCTGTGTGAAAGTACCGAATGGCTGATTGGTGAGTATACCATCTAAAAACACAGGTGAATAACTTCTGATTATGTAGAGAGAGGGGCTTCCCTGGTAGCTCAGATGGTAAAGAATCCGTCTGCAATGCAGACGTCTGCAGTTCCTGGGTGGGGAAGATCCCCTGGAGAAGGGATAAGCTACCCACTCCAGTGTTCTTGCCTGGAGAATCCCCATGAACAGAGGAGCCTGACACACTGCAGTCCATGACGTCACAGAGTCGGAAGTGACGAAGCACAGCAAGGCATTAGAGAGAAGCATTTAAAGAAATAAACTTGGCAATTGAAAGTCCAGTACTGAAAAACTGGTCCACAAAAGTCAGAGAAATGGTCTTCAGATCATTTGACCTCCCCAGAAAGCTCACACATAATTTTCTTGGGTGCCTAAAACAAGTGGCTTTGACTTGGCTGACTCTTATTTTCCATTAGTCACTAAAATAGCATACTACTGGCTGAACGTAGTCTATGTTTATTCAGTTGGTTTACATTGCTGTTTTTAAAAGTTTACTGATGAAATAATTAAGTGTACAGAAAATTCTACTTCTTAGAAGCCCTTTGGGATATGGCGACTTGACTATATTAACTAACTCATATGGTGACAAAGGGGCCTCCCTGGTAGCTCAGCAGTAAAGAACCCACCTGCAATGAAGGAACCACAGGAGACTTGGGTTCGATCTCTGGGTGAGGAAGATCCTCTGGAGGAGGGCACAGCAACCCACTCCAGTATTCTTGCCTGGAGAATCCCATGGACAGGAGAGCCTGGCAGGCTATTGTCAATCGGGTCACAGAAAGTCGGAACAACTGAAGTGACTTAGCACACACAAACACATGCATAGTGAAAAAAAGTCCTAAAATATATTTTTAAAGTCTTCTTTATTTAATACTGTGTCATCCAATTCAGAATTTGAATCTGTAACAGGTCAGTCTAAATCTAGATGAAGAGGATATTTCATATATAAAAGTCTTGGCTAAACTTCAGTAAGTGTTCTTTGTTGATTTTTTCAGAAGTATATCCCCTTTGACTTTCTGTTTAGTCTCTTGGGACTCAGCTCTACAGAGTTTACTTGAATTCTCAGGTTCAAGGCTCAAGTGGATGTTCAAGTATAAATATCTAGAGTCACTTAGAACAAAGGGGTTTTTGAAGCCACTGGGAAAGAACACTGAGCTCAGAATTGGCTCCTTCTAAAGTTGTCTTCTGAGAGACTTCTTAAGATAGCACAGTGACCCAGTGCTGTGACTTGTAGGACAAAGGCACTGGTCCACTGCTTCAATAATGATAGAAAATTACCAAACAGCACAAAAGCTCTATGAAATTGCTTTCCCTGTACCATATCATATTCTAAATAATAATATCTTTCATTCTTCAAACTAAAAATAATTCTTCTTACAAATATTTTTTACATGAAAACTATAATCTTGGCTTAAATAAAATATTAAATATATTTTATAATTTGAGATTTATTGATTTCTTTTCCCCTTCTCGAACTTATTGTTCCACTGATGTACAGAACTGGATCAATGCCAGGCTCAAGGTTGGCACCTCATAAACATTTGATTGATAGGTGGATCGATTGCTTCTGCTAACCAATGAAAACAATGGCTAATATGGCTTTACTTAAGATGTCTTTCAAATAAGACAATCTATGCCTATAATAACAGCTTTACCTCTAATTAAAAAATGAAGAGTAAGATTAATTTGGGTTCAAAGGAAGTCATCATTTTATAAATAACACATCATTCCAAAAGATTACTCAAAGAAAACGGAAGCATTTTGGTTTGCCTTATCCATTAAGTAACAATCAGGAGGAATTCTACATTGGCCTAATAGTTAAAATATTATTTGCTATAAAGCTTTCTTTAGAAGAAAATTGAGGTTAAAATGGGAATGGTGTATAAAATAAAGCTGGCTTTATTATGACACACATATTTAGTACAAATAGCTAGTGTGGCTCATAGAAATCTATAGTAGAGAACTGTTTTGTTCAGTGTATTCATAAATCATCAGGAATTGGAAGTTAGAATTAAACTTAATAGTTTAACAAATGGTATAAAATAAGAACGCATAACAAGCACAGAGAATGATAGAGGGAAAATGAAAACAGCATTTCTATGATGAAAAAATACATGCGTAAATTGATTAGATCTGCTTGGTCTGTTCCAGCTGGTGCCAGCACATTTCATATAATGATGATGCGCTATAATGAAAACTTTGAAATATTTGGGGTGTTCACCTAGGACTCTTTCCTTTACATAATTCTGACTTTGACTTGGTCTGTGTCTGTCCTCTGGACTTGATTTTAGGAGATGTATAAATAAGACATTCCTTCTGTAGGGATGGAGATCCACTGAAAGATTTTAATACCGGAGAAGGTCCTGAAAGATTTGTATTTTAGAGTGACTTGCCTCGTATTTTGGTAGTGGATTGCAAGATAGCCTGGAAGCAAAAGGACCAATTGAAAAGTTACTGGAATCCTAGAGATGATAAAGACTTGAACTAAGGCAGGTAGAGAATGAATGGAGAAAACAAGAGAGATAAAGAGTATGTAAGTGGAGAAGGTAATGGCACCCCAGTCCAGTACTCTTGCCTGGAGAATCCCATGGACGGGGGAGCCTGGTAGGCTGCAGTCCATGGGGTCACAAACAGTTGGACGCGACTGAGCGACTTCACTTTCACTTTTCACTTTCATGCATTGGAGAAGGAAATGGCAACCCACTCCAGTGTTCTTG
The DNA here is from genome assembly GCA_006408695.1 of Aepyceros melampus. Classification (NCBI taxonomy): domain Eukaryota; kingdom Metazoa; phylum Chordata; class Mammalia; order Artiodactyla; family Bovidae; genus Aepyceros; species Aepyceros melampus. Next base: position 250,793 of record SJXQ01007417.1, on the reverse strand, counting down.
CCTGGAGAATCCCAGGGACGGGGTAGCCTGGTGGGCTGCGGTCTATGGGGTCACACAGAGTCAGACACGACTGAGGTGACTTAGCAGCAGCAGCAGCAAATGGATGTACTTATGAAAACTTAGTTCCCAACTAGAAACAGAAAGTGAGAAAAGATTTTAAGTTGGTGAAGGTTTCTAATATAAAAACTTTTTTTTAGTTTTTGATGTTTCGTTCTGTTTTGTTGCCTGTGTTATCTACAGATGGACCTATCCCAGAATAGTGCCTGGCACATCAAAATCATTCAGTAAATAATTACTGGGAAAAAAATGAGTAAATGAATAGTGGGTGGGTGGATTGATTAGATGGATGGATGGTGGTGCCATGAAGAGATATAAAAGCAGAAACAAGGCTGGAGTATGGAGAAAATTAAATGTTTAATTTTAGAAATACTAAGTTTTAGGGAACTTGTAAATATCTATTTAGAAATACTGAGTATCTGGATGAATATTTTTAAAACCCATGATGGAGAAAGGTATTGACTGAAGCATTGGAAAGTGATTAGCATGTGGGAAGGGTTAAAGTGGTGACCATACTTCAGATTATCTTGGAAACATATGATGACTAGAAAAGGGAAGGAGCCAAGGGCAAATCTCCAAGGAATTCTAATATTGAAGGAGTACTGAGGGACTAATGGGCTTCCCCAGTGGCTCAGTGGTAAAAAAACTCACCTGCCAATGCAGGGGATCCAGGAGACTTAGGTTCAATCTTGGGCAAAAAGACCCCCCAGAGCAGGAAACGGCAACCCACTCCAATATTCTTGCTGGAAAAATGCTATGGACAAAGGAGCCTGGCAGGCTACAGTCCATCAGGTCACAGAGTCAGACATGACTTAGAGACTGAGCACAAGGGGACTAAAAATTGCAAATAAGAGCAATTGTGAAGAAGTAAGAGTATCAATAGTGCCTGATGTTCCAGAAATGCAAGCAAAAGGATTGCAAGAAGGAAAATTTGAACAGTAGTGATAAATGCTTGAGATACAATCCCCAGAATTACTATATTTGGTTGATTCTTTCATCCTCACTTATTTAATGAGTTGACATTTTGGACTATGTACTAGGTATTTAATGAGGCATTTGGCTAGAGACTGGTGCTGTAATGTTATACAAGACAGAAATGATTCCTGCCCCTGAAGACTTTACAATCTAGTGAAAGAGAGATAAAACAAGTAGAGAATGTGTGAATGACACTGTTTTATCTAAAAGAAACTTATTATGATATAATATATTTTCTTTAGAAAAGATAGGAGATTATAATAGAGTTATGAAGGACTGAAGAGGTCATGTATATCAGATAGAGAAATAAAATTTTCTCCAGGGAGCTAGCCTTCAAGCTGGGAGCTAAAGCATAAGAAAGAGCCAGCCATGCAAAGATCAAATAGAAGAATGTTCTGAGTTGAGGGAAAATCAGCACAAACACTCCAAGGCAAGAGTATGCTTGGTGAGTTCTAGAAAATGAAAAGTCGGTGTTGCTGGAGCATTGTAGGCAAGGGAGCAAGTGCAGGGAGATGAGGTCAGAGACAGGTGGGGGTTTTGCCCTGTAAGTATTGATATGTCAGGTTAAAATGTGTTTTGTTCCAAGTGCAAGAAGACCCTATCATTTTATAACATTTTAAAAACAATCACTAGGCTGCTGTGAGGAAGAAGGCTTAAAAAGAGACAAGATTGGAAGTGGGAAGAGTGTTTAGAAAATGGTGGCCATTGTCTACATGAAATCATGGTAACTGAGACTAAAGTGGTCCTGGTGAGGAAAGAAAGGATAGATTTGAGTTCTGCTGTGGAGTAGACCTCACAAGATGGATAAACACTGACAGAGAGCTATATTGAGTTAAAGCAACTGGCCAGGTTTTGCAAATGCCCAATTTATAAAACCTTAGATCAGTCAATAAATACACAGTGAATGACTGGACTGGACAAGTGATTCAGGATTGAGACCAGGGCAACTCAATGGAGGCCATTGATGGTGAGAGGTGAAGAGGTGAACCAACTGCTTTTAAGAGGCAGGCTAAACTGGATCATCCTCACAAATGACTGAATAGATGACTACCTCCTCACCCCCTTGGAGAAGGAAATGGCAACTCACTCCAGTACTCTTGCCTGGAGAATCCCATGAAGGGAGGAGCCTGGTAGGCTATAGTCCATGGGGTTGCAAAGAGTCAGACAAGACTGAGCAACTTCACTTTCATTTTCACTTTCCTACCCCCTTGGGTAGCAAATTTTAGCATATAATAAGCAATCTAATAGACTTTCCTTGACTTTATTCTCAACTATGTAAAGTCTTTTGGATAACACTGTATTGCCTACCCACTTATGAATATTGCAAATCTATGATTTGAAAAATCTGTTTGACCTCCTTGTCTGTTCATGAGTTCTACCTGATCAGTTCCTTTTCTCATTTCCTTCAAAGACTACTCCAAACATTTTTCCTCTCTTCCTAATGTCACTACCCAAATTACTTTCCTCTCTTTGTGGGCATTTCATACCCAAGGACTTCAGGTATGGTGCCGACCAATTTCTTATCTCATTAACTGTAAAATCATAGGTACTACATCTATTCTCTTATCCTTCCCTATAGTCTTCAGTTCAATTAATCTCTTGGTCCTGTCCTACTCTTTGCTACTCCATGAATCACAGCATGCCAGGCCTCCTTGTCCATCACCATCTCCCAGAGTTCACTCAGACTCATGTCCATTGAGTCTGTGATGCCATCTAGGCATCTCTTCCTTTGTCATCCTCTTCTCCTGCCCCCAATCCCTCCCAGCATCAGAGTCTTTTCCAATAAGTCAACTCTTCACATAAAGTAGCCAAAGTACTAGAGTTTCAGCTTTAGCATCATACCTTCCAAGGAAATCCGAGGGCTGATCTCCTTCAGAATGGGCTGGTTGGATCTCCTTGCAGTCCAAGAGACTCTCAAGAGTCTTCTCCAACACGACAATTCAAAAGCATCAATTCTTCAGCGCTCAGCCTTCTTCACAGTCCAACTCTCACATCCATACATGACCACAAGAAAAACCATCACCTTGACTAGACAGACCTTAGTCGGCAAAGTAATGTCTCTGCTTTTGAATATACTGTCTAGGTTTAAGCCAACTTTTTCACTCTCCTTTTTCACTTTCATCAAGAGGCTTTTTAGTTCCTCTTCACTTTCTGCCATAAGGGTGGTGTCATCTGCATATCTGAGGTTATTGATATTTCTCCTGGCAGTCTTGATTCCAGCTTGTGTTTCTTCCAGTCCAGCATTTCTCATGATGTGCTCTGCATATAAGTTAAATAAGCAGGGTGACCATATACAGCCTTGACCTACTCCTTTTCCTATTTGGAACCAGTCTGTTGTTCCATGTCCAGTTCTAACTGTTGCTTCCTGACCTGCATACAGATTTCTCAAGAGGCAGGTCAGGTGGTCTGGTATTCCCATCTCTCTCAGAATTTTCCACAGTTTACTGAAGCATCAGTTGACATCTATTCTGGCACATAATTACCACTTCACATTGTTTCTTCTTTAATATTTCATAGAATTCAGTGCAAAACCATTTGGTGATGGGGTTTTCTGCTTGAGGTTTTTGATCACTAATTCAGTCACTTACTCTTTATTGATCTGTTCAGATTTCCTGTTTCCTCATGATTTAGTCTTGGTTAGTTGTATGCTTTGGGGAATTTTTTATTTCTTCTAGGTTACCCAGTTTGGACATATTATTCATTGTAGATTCTTATAATCCTTTGTTTCAGTTGTAATGTTTCCACTATCATTTCTGAGTATTTGTTTAAGTGTTGTTTTTCTTCTTAGTCTTGCTAATATTTTGTCAACTTTGTTTATCTTCAAAAGTCAATTAGTAGGTATGTTGATCTTTATTGTAGTGTTTCTGGCCTATATTTTACTCATTTCTGCTCTTTATTATATCCTTTATTATGCTAAATTTTGGGCTTTGGCATTTTCTCTTTTACTATTACCTTGGGGAGTAATGTTAGGTTGAGATTTTTTTCTTACTGTAAACATTTGTCATAATAAATTTCCAAATTAGAACTTATTTTCAAATATCCTACATATTTTGGTATGTTGTGCTTACAATTTCATTTAAGATGTTTCTTTCCTTTTAAAATCATAGTTGATTTGAAATATCATATTAGTTTAAGGTATACAACATAGTGATTCAATATTTTTTAATATATTTTAATTAGAGGACAATCACTTCACAACACTGTGGTGGATCAGCCATTGATCCACATGCATCCCCCTATCCTGAAGCCCCATCCACGTCCCTCCCCGCCCCATCCCTCTGGGTTGTCCCAGAGCATCAGCTTTGAGTGCTCTGCTGTATGTATCAAACTTGTACTGGTCATCTCTTTTACATTTTTATAGATTAAACTCTATTTAAACTTATTATAAAAACTGGCTATGTATCCTGTGTGGTACAATAGATCCTTGAAGTTTACTAATCTTGCACATGATAGTTTGTAACTCTTAATCTATACCTATCTCACCCTTCCAATCTTCCTTCTCACCAATGGCAACCTCTAGTTTGCTCTCTATAATTTTTTTTGTTTTGTTATATTCAATTGCTTATTTTATAGATTAAACATATAAATGATAACATAGAGTATTTATTTAATTTCCTCTATCTGAGTCATTTCACTAAGCAGAATACACTCCAGGTTCATTCATGTTATTGTAATGGAAAATTTTCATTCTTTCTATGGATAAATAATAATCATCTGTGTGTATGTGTGTATGATCTTTTTTATCTATTCACTTGTTCATGGACACATAGGTTGCCTCTATATCTTGGCTATGATAAGTAATGCTGTGGTGAGCATTGGGGTTCATATATCTTTTCAAATTAGTGTTTTCATTTTGTTAAGATATATACCCAGGAGTGAAATTTCTGGATCGTATGGTAATTTTAATTTTACTTTTTTGAAACCTTCATACTGTTTTCCATAGTGAATGCACAAATAAACATTCTCATCAAGTGTGCTAGGGCTCCTTTTTCTACACATCCACAATAACATGTTTTATTTATGGACTTTTGATGATAATTTTCACAGGTATAAGATGGTATCTCTTTCTGGTTTTGATTTGTGTTTCTTTCATGATTTGTAATGTTGGGTGTGTTTTCATGTGATGCTAGCTATCTGTATGCTTCCTTACCAAAAAAAAAAAAATGACCTTTAAGGTCTGTCCACTTTTTTGAAGGATTTTTAAATGTTGCATTGTATGAGCTCTTTATATATTTTAGATAATAACCCTTCTCTGTCATATAATTTGAAAGTATTTTCTCCCATTCAGTAGGTTGCTTTTTTTGTTTCATTTTGCTGTGCAAAATCTTTTAGGTTTAAGAGGTCCCATTTGTCTATTTTTACTTCTGTTCCCTTTGCCTGAGGACACAGATTTTAAAAAATACATATATTGTACAATTTCTGTCAGAGTGTTCTGCCTATGTTTCCTTCCAGGACTTTCATGGTTTCTATAATAGACATTTCAGTCTTTAACCATTTTGGATTTATTTTTTGTATATGATACGAGAAATGTTCTAATGTCATTGTTTTAATTGTAGCTGTAAAGTTTTCCCTACAGCATATACTGAAGAGATTTTCTTTTCCCCGTTGTATATTTTTACCTCCTTTATCATAGATTATTTGGGCATATGTACATAGGTTCATTTCTGGGCTCTCCATTCTGTTACACTGATCTATGTGTCTGTATATGTGCCACTACTGTTTTGATTATTCTAGATTCATAGTATAGCTTGAAGGCAGGGAGCATGTTACCTCCAGGTTTGTCCATTTTTATCAAGATTGGGAGATTTTTATGGTTCCATATAAACTTCAGATTATTTTTTGTTCTAGTTCAGTGAACAATATCATGGATGTTTTGGTTTGGATTGCATTAGATCTGCATATTGCTTTGGGTAGTATGGACATTTTTAACAATATTACTCCTTCCAGTACATGGGATAACTTTTCATTTACTTATATTATCTTCAATTTATTTCATCAGTGTTTTACAGTTTGAATCGCTCAGTCGTGCGTGACTCCTTGAGACTTGATGGACTGTAGCCTGTCAGTTTCCTCTTTCTGTGAGTTCTCCAGGCAAGAATACTGGAATGGGTAGCCACTCCCTTCTCCAAGGGATCTTCCCAACTCATAAATCGGACCAGAGTCTCCCTCATTGAAGGCAGATTCTTTACCATCTGTGCCACCAGGGAAGTCCATAGTTTTAATACTAGAAGTCTTTTACTTTCATATTTAAGTTCTATTTTCATTTTTTGTTCTCTATTTTATTTTTTTCTTTCTGATCTTTATTATTTCTTTCCTCTGGTGACTTAGAGAATTATTTGTTTCTATCATTCTAATTACTTTAGATGAGAGGTTAGAGTCTTTATTTGTGAGTTCTCTTGTTTCTTGAGGCAGGCCTGTATTGCTCTACACTTCCTTTTAGAACAGGTTTTGCTGAATTCCATAGATTTTGGAAAGTTGCATTTTTTTTCTTTTTTATTTTTTTAAAAATATAAATGTATTTATTTTAATTGGAGGTTAACTGCTTTACAATATTGTATTGGTTTTGCCATACATCAACATGAATCCGCCACAGGTATACACGTGTTCCCCATCCTGAAAATCCCTCCCTCCTCCCTCCTCGTACCATCCAAGTTGCATTTTTATTTTCATTTGTCTCAAGGTACTTTCTTTCTGATTTAGTCTTTGATTTCTTCATTGACCTATTGTTGTTATTGTTTTTATTTGGTTTTGGGTTTTTGTTGTTTTTACATCTCCACATGCTTTGGTTTTTCCCATTTTTCCTCCTGTATTTCATATACTAGTTTCACCACACTGTGGTGGATAAAATGTTTATATCCTCTTAAGTTGAGCTTTTCCTGGTTTAATATATGATGACGGCCATATGATGTAAGGTGAAAGATGTAAGATGAAAACTCATTGTGATTTTGTTTTGCATTTCCCTGATGATTAGTGATTTTGGGCTTTTGTTCGTGGTTGAACACTAGTATATCTCTTAAGGTTAAATATCCATTCAAGTCTTCTGCTCATTTTTAAATTGGGTATCTTCTTTGATATTGAGTTGTATGAGATGTTTACAAATTTTGGTTACTTCTTATATCACTTTCAAATATTTTCTAACATTCTGTAGGCTTTCTGTTAATTTTGTTAACAATTTCCTTTGCCATGTAAGTTTAATTTTTATTTCTTTAATTTTGAGTGAAGTTGAGCATTTCTTCCCCATCATTTTCCTATTGATATACTTTACTGATTTTCTTTTGATTTAAATTTTATTCAAGTATAGTTGATTTACAATGTTCTTTTAATTCCAGGTGTCCAGCAAAGTGATCCAGCTATACACAGACATATATTCATTCTTTTCCAGATTATTTTCTTATATGGGCTATTGCAGAATATTGAGTAGAGTTCCCTGTACCATACCAGTCCCCTGTACCATAGTCCTTGTTGATTATCTATCATATATGTAGTAGTGTGTGTATGTTAATCCCAAGCTCCTGAATTATCCTTTCCCCCACATTTCGTCCTTGGTAACCATAAGTTTGTTTTCTATACCTGTAAGTCTGTTTCAGTTTTGTAAGTAATTTCATTTGTATCATTAAAAAATTAGATTCCATATATGAGTGATATAATATGACATTTTCACTCTTTGACTTATTTCACTGCTAAGGATGAGATGGTTAGATAACATCACTGACTCAACGGACATGAATTTGAGCAAACTCTGGGAGATAAAGGAGGACAGAGGAGCCTAGCATGCTGCAGTCTATGGGGTCACAAAGAATCAAACATGACTTAGAGACTGAACAACAATAGCAACAACAATGGTAATCTCTAGGATCATTCATGTTGCTGCAAATAGCATTATTTCATTATTTTCTTTGGCTGAATAGTATTCCCTTGTATATATGTACCACATGTTCTGTATCCATTCATCTGTTGATGGACATTTAGCTTGCTTCAATGACTTGGATATTGTAAATAGTGCTGTAGTGAACACTGAGGAGCATATATCTTTTCAAATTACAGTTTTCTCCACATATATGCCCAGGAATGGGACTGCTGGATCATATGATAGTTCTAGTTTTAATTTGAAAGGGAATTTCCATACTGTTCTCCATAGTGCTTGCACCAACTTACATCCTTCCCTTTTTTTTAATGTGGTGTATCACTTGATGGATTTGCAGGTGTTGAACCACTGTTGCATCCATGGGATAAATGCCACTTGAACATGGGATCTTATTCATTTTTATGCATGTTGAATTTAATTTGATAATTTTTTAAGGATTCTTGCATATATTTCCTCAGAGTTTCTGGCCCATAATTTTTGTAATGTCTTTGTCTTATTGTTATATCAGGGTGATGGTGGCTTCAGAGAATGAATTTGGCAGTGTTGAATCCTCTTCTTTTTTGGAATAGTTTGAGGATAAGTGTTAGTTTTCTTATATATATTTGGGATAAATCCCTATGGAGCCATCCAATCCTGGACTGTGTGTGTATGTGTGTGTGTGTGTGTGGTTTTCAAATTGTAAATTAAATTTCATTACTAGTTGTCAGTCTTTTCAGATTGTCTATCTCTTTCTAATTCAGTCTTTGAAGGTTTTATGTTTCTAAGAATGTGTCCATTTCTTTAGGTTGGAATTTGTTGACATATAACTTTGCACAGTGTTCTATAATTTGTTTTGTGTCTCTATGATGCCAATTGTTATTTCTCCTCTTTTTGTGGTATTTGGTTTATTTGTCTCTACCCTTTTCTTCTTGGTCAGCCTTGTTAAAGATATATCAATTATGTTTATTTTTACAAGAACCAGTACTTGGTCCGGAGAAGGCAATGGCACACCACTCTAGTACTCTTGCCTGGAAAATGCCATGGATGGAGGAGTCTGGAAGGCTACAGTCCATGGGGTCACTAAGATTAGTCAGACATGACTAAGCAACTTCACTTTCACTTTTCACTTTCATGCATTGGAGAAGGAAATGGCAACCCACTCCAGTGTTCTTGCCTGGAGAATCCCAGGGACGGGTGAGCCTGGTGGACTGCCATCTATGGGGTCACACAGATTCGGACATGATTGAAGTGACTTAACAGCAGCAGTAGCACCAGTACTTGGTTGGGTCTTTCCTATTGTTTTGTTAGTTTCTATTTATTTATTTCCTCTATGATCCTTATTGCCTTTATCACTATAACCTTTCCTCATAAAACTACCTTTGCCACATCCATAGATTTTGGAAAGTTATGTTTACATTTTCATTTACCTCAAAATATTTTCTGATTTCCTCTTTGATTTCAACATTGACCCATTGGTTACATAAATATCATATGGTTTAGTCTTAATGTGTTTGTATTTTTCCCATTTTTATTTTTGTAATTGATTTCTAATTTCAGGTCATTGTGTTTTGGATTTTTTTTTTCTTCTTAAATGTGTTAGACTTGTTTTATGGCCTAGCATGTGACCTACCCTAAGGAATGTTTTATGTATATTTGAATTAATTTGTATTTTGCTGTTATTAGATAGCATGTTTTTGAGATACTTATTAAGTAGAACTACTTATTGTGCCATTTAAGACCTCTGTTACCTTATTGAATTTCTGTCTGTATGATCTGTCCATTGATTTAAGTGGGAGTGTTAAAGACCCATAATATTCTTGAATTGTTGTCAATTTCTCTTTTTTTGACTGCTAATATTTACTTTATATATTTCATTACTTCTGTATTGGGTGCATATGTTAATGGGTGTAATATCCTCTTCTGGCATTAATCTCTTTATCATTATATGGTGTCCTTCCTTGTATCTTGATACACACTTTGTTTTAGAGGTTATTTTGCATGATATAATTATCCCTCCCCCACCTTTCCTGTCATTCTTTTTTGCATGAAATATTTTGTCCATCCTCTCACTTTCAGAGTGAGTGTGACTTTATTTCTAAAGTGAGTGTCTTGTAAGTATGACATACATGTATCTAATATGTGTCTTATTTTTAAAATACAATCAGCCATTCCATGTCTTTTAACTGAGTCCCTTATTTAGTCCCTTGATATTTAAAGTAAATATTGACTGATAGGTATGTACTTAAGGTTTAGTTGTTCAGTTGTGTCTGACTCTTATGACCTCATGGACTGTAGCCCACCAGGCTCCTCTGTACATGCGATTCTCCAGTCAAGAATACCGGAGTAGGTTGCCATTTCCTTCTCCAAGGAATGTACTTGCTACCATTTTATTACTTGTTCTCTCTCTCTCTCTTTTTTTTTTTTTGTATAGGTTTTCCCTATTCTTTTTTACACCTTTTACTTTCTTTCTTGTAATTTGATAATTTTATTTAGTCATGTGCTTTTGTTCCTTCCTCTCATTTTTGTGTATCTGCTGTAGTTTTTTGATTTGTGGTTACCATAGGGTTCATATACGTTGAACGGTAAAGAAATAACAAAGGGTCATTTATGTTTAAACACACTTTTAGTTTTTATTCCTTTCCCCCATGCTTTTTCTTTTTGAGGTCATATTTTACATCTTCATGGTTATTCCTTTACTGATTGTGGTGGTTATATTAAAAGTTTTTGCCTTTTAATGTTCCTACTAGCTTATTTTTCTCATTGATCCACAATCTTAACTGTACATTTTCCTTAACTAGATGGATTTTTTTTTACAACTTCCAGATGTTCCAGCTGGTTTTAGAAAAGGCAGAGGAATCAGAGATCAAATTGCCAACATCTGCTGGATCATCAAAAAAGCAAGAGAGTTCCAGAAAAACATCTATTTCTTCTTTATTGACTATGCCAAAGCCTTTGACTGTGTGGATCACAGTAAACTGTGGAAAATTCTGAA
>SJXQ01007417.1:224195-238893 GCA_006408695.1 Aepyceros melampus | reverse complement strand
TATCACTGCAGATGGTGATTGCAGCCATGAAATTAAAAGATGCTTACTCCTTGGAAGGGAAGTTATGGTCAACCTAGATAGCATATTAAAAAGCAGAGACATTACTTTGCCAACAAAGGTCCGTCTAGGCGGGAGGAGAAGGGGACAAGAGAGGATGAGATGGCTGGACGGCATCACTGACTCGATGCACATGAGCTTGGGTGAACTCCAGCAGTTGGTGATGGACAGGGATGCCTGAGTTCTGAGATTCATGGGTTCACAAAGAGTCAGACCCAACTCCGAGACTGAAATGAACTGATAGATACTTCTTGTTATAGACTTTTCTCTTCCACATAGGGAAGGCCCTATAGCATTACATTTGAGATCATTTTAGTATTCATGAAGTCTTTCAGTTTTTCCTTGTCTGAGAAGTTTCTTATTCTTTCTATCCTAAATGATCTTCTTATTGGGTAGCGTACCCCAGGTCTCAGGCTTTTTTTCTTATAGCACTTAACATATATTAAGTTATTTACTTCTGACTTGAAAAATCTGGCAAAAGATAACACTGTTTTCCTCTCTAATTGCTTTTTTTTTACACTTTTCCTTTTATTTATTTTTAATATAAATTTATTTATTTTAATTGTATGTTTATTACTTTACAATGTTTTATTGGTTTTGCCATACATCAACATGAATCCACCACAGGTATACACGTGTTCCCATCCTGAACCCCCTCCTTTCTCCCTCCCCATACCATCCCTATACTAATGCATATATATGGAATTTAGAAAGGTTGTAATGATAACCCTGTATGCAAGACAGGAAAACAGACACAGATGTATAGAACAGTCTTTTGGACTCTGTGGGAGAGGGAGAGGGTTGGATGATTTGGGAGAATGGCATTGAAACATGTATAATATCATATATGAAATGAATCACCAGTCCAGGTTTGATGCATGATACTGGATGCTTGGGCCTGGTGCTCTAACTGCCTTTATAATTACCTCTTTGTCTTTAACTTTGCATTTAAGTTTTTATATGTCGATGTGACTCTGTTTGCCTTCATCTTTTAAATGGGTTTCTTGGCATACAATTGATTTAAAACTTTTTAAAAATTATTTTATTTTAATTGGATGCTAGTCACATTATAGTATTGTGGTGGTTTTTGCCATACATTGACAGAAATCAGCCACAGGTGTACATATGTCTCCCCATCCTGAAACTCCCTCCCACCTTTCTCCCCTCCCATCCCTCTGGGTTGCCCCAGTACACTGGCTTTGAGCGCCCTATTTCATGCATCGAACTTGGACTGGTCATCTGTTTAACATAAGGTAATATACATGTTTCAATGTTATTCTCTCAAATCATCCCACCCTTGCCTTCTCCCAAGGAGTCCAAAAGTCTGTTCTTTACATCTGTGTCTTTTTTGCTGTCCTGCACATAGGGTCGTTGTTACCATCTTTCTAATTTCTCTCTCTCTCTCTCTCTCTCTCTCTATATATATATATATATATATATATATATGTTAATATATTGTATTGGTGTTTTTCTTTCTGACTTACTTCACTCTGTATAATAGGCCCTGGGTTCATCCACCTCATTAGAACTGACTCAAATGTGTTTCTTTTTATGGCTGAGCAATATTCCATTGTATATGTGCAGCAAAACTTTCTTATCCATGTGTATGCCAATGGACAGCTAGCGTGCTTCCATATCCTAGCTATTGTAAACAGTGCTGCAATGAACATTGGAGTACACTTGTCTCTTTCAATTCTGGTTTCCTCAGTATGTATACCCTGCAGTGGGATTTCTGGGTCATACAGCAGTTCTAGTTCCAGTTTAAAGGAATCTCCACAATGTTTTCCATAGTGGCTGTACTAGCTTGCATTCCCACCAAGAGTGTAAGAGAGTTCCCTTTTCTCCACTTCATCTCCAGCATTTGACCTGTGGTGTTGGAGAAGACTCTTGAGATTCCCTTGGACTCCAAGGAGATCCAACGTGTCAATCCTAAAATAAATCAGTCCTGAATATACTTTTGAAGGACTGATGCTGAAGCTGAAACTCCAATACTTTGGCCACCCAAGGTTAAGAACTGATTCATTTGAAAAGACACTGATGCTGGGAAAGACTGAAAATGGGAGGAGAAGGGGACAAAAGAGGATGAGGTGGTTGGATGGCATCACTGACTAGATAGATATGCATTTGAGTAAACTCTGGGAGTTAGTGTTGGACAGAGAAGCCTGGCACGCTGCAGTCTGTGGGGTTGCAAAAAGTTGGAGACTGAGCGACTGAACTGAACTGATTCTGATGGCATGAGATGGTACCTCATTGTAGTCTTTTCATTTGCTATTATTTTCTCTCATTCAGAAGGCTGTCTTTTCAACTTGCTTATAGTTTTCTTCCTTGTGTAAAAGCTTTTAAGTTTAATTAGGTCCCATTTGTTTATTTTTGCTTTTATTTCCATTACTCTGTGAGGTGGGTCATAGAGGATCCTGCTGTCACTTATGTCAGAGAGTGTTCTGCCTATGTTTTCCTCTATGAGTTTTATAGTTTCTAGTCTTACATTTAGATCTATAATCCATTTTGAGTATGTTTTTGTGTATGGTGTTAAGAAAGTGTTCTAGTTTCATTCTTTTACAGGTTGTTGACCAGTTTCCCCAGCACCACTTGTTAAAGAGATTGTCTTTTCTCCATTGCATATTTTTGCCTCCTTTGTCAAAGATAAGGTGACCATAGATGTGTGGATTAAACTCTGGGCTTTCTATTGTGTTCCATTGATCTATATCTCTGTCTTTGTGCCAGTACCATACTGTCTTGATGATTGTAGTTTTGTAGTATAATCTAAAGTCAGGCAGATTGATTTCTCCAGTTCTATTCTTCTTTCTCAAGATTGCTTTGGCTATTCAAGGTTTTTTGTGTTTCCATACAAATTGTGAAATTATTTGTTCTAATTTGGAAAAGATACTGTTGGTAGCTTGATAATGATGACAATGAATAAAATAGACAAACTATTAACCAGACTTATCAATAAAAAGGTAGAATAATCAAATCAATAAAATTAGAAATGAAAATGGAGAAATCACAACAGACTATGCAGAAATAAGAGACTACTATCAGCAATTATATGCCAATAAAATGGAAAACTTGGAAAAATGGATAAATTCTTAGAAAAGTATAAACTTCTAAAACTGACTCAGGAAGAAATAGAAAATCTTAACAGACCCATCACAAGCATGGAAATCAAAACTGTAACTAGAAATCTTTCAGCAAACAAAAGTCCAGGACCAGAAGGCTTCACAGGTGAATTCTACCAAAAATTTAGAGAAGAGCTAACACCTATCTGACTCAAACTCTTCCACTAATTTCAGAGGAAGGTAAACTCACGAACTCATTCTATGAGACTACAATCACCCTAATACCAAAACCAGACAAAGACACCACAAAAAAGAAACTACAGGCCAATATCACTGATGCAGATAGATGCAAAAATCCTCAACAAAATTCCAGCAAAGAGAATCCAACAATATATTAAAAAGATCATACATCATGGCCAAAGGGGCTTTATCCCAACGATGCAAGGATTCTTCAATATTTCCAGTCAAACAATGTGATACATCACATTAAAAATTTGAAAGATAAAAACCATATGATTGTCTCAATAGATGCAGAGAAAGTCTTTGACAAAATTCAATACCCATTTATGATAAAAACTCTCCAGAAAGCAGGCATAGGAGGAACATACCTCAACATTAAAAAAAATCCATCTACAATAAATCCACAGCAAGCATTAACCTCAATGCCGAAAAATTGAAAGCATTTCCTCTAAAGTCAGGAACAAGACAAGATTGCCCACTCTCACCACTACTATTCAACATAGTTTTGGAAATTTTAGCCACAGCAATCAAAGAAGAAAAAGAAACAAAAGGAATATTGATTGGAAAAGAAGATCCTCTACATAGAAAACCCTAAAGAAAACACCAGAAAATTACTGGAGCTAAGCAATGAATATAGTAACATTGCAGGATATAAAATTAATACACAGAAATCCCTTGCATTCCTATACACTATGAGAAAACAGAAAGAGAAATTAAGGAAACGATCCCACTCATCATTGAAATGAAAAGGATAAAATACTTAGGAATAAATTTACCTACAGAAAAAAGACCTATGTATTGAAAACAATAAAACACTAAAGAAAGAAATCAAAAATGACACAAATAGATAGAGAAATATATCATATTTATGGATCAGAAGAATCAATATAGTGAAAATGGGTATCCTACCCAAAGCAATCTATAGATTCAATGATTTAAAACTTCGTAGCCAGCCAGGCTCTTCTGTCCATGGGATTCTCCAGGCAAGAATACTAGAGTGAGTTGCATGACCTTCTTCAGCAGATCTTCCACACTCAGGGATCAAATTCACATCTCTTACACCTCCTGCATTGGCAGGTTGTTTCTTTACCATTAGTACCACATGGGAAGCCATATCTATTTTTTTTTAATTCTTTTAGTTTCTTTTTTTGTATCTTGGTTATTTTATNAGTGGCTTTGCTTTCATTATTTGTTCTACTTTTAATATATATTTCAAGTATATCTCTATTGAAGAAATATTATCTGTTTTTCAAGGCTCAAAATAAGTACTATACGTTTTCATCATTTGCTGACTTCCCCAACTGAGCTGTGTGGGTATTTTTGCTGTAAATTATAGATAGTAAATATTGTGGCTATGCCTCCATTTTATTAATTTTTATTATTAAATTTTATTTATTTTTATTGACATGTAGCTGATTTACAATGTGTTAACTTCAGGTGTAAAGCAAAGTGATTATGTGTTTTTATATATATATATATATATATATATATATATATATATATTCATTATATATTTATATATATATTTATTATTTTTTAGAATATTTTCTCATACAGGTTACCACAGAACATTGAATACTGTTCCTTGTGCTATATGGCTACCAAAGGGTATGTGTGGAGGGGACAGACAAATCAGTAGTTTGGAATGAACTACTGTATAAAGCGGAGAAGGCAATGGCACACCACTCCAGTGCTCTTGCCTGGAAAATCCCATGGATGGAGGAACCTGGTGGGCTATAGTCCATGGGGTCGCTAAGAGTCGGACACGACTGAGCAACTTCACTTTCACTTTTCACTTTGATGCATTGGAGAAGGAAATGGCAACCCACTCCAGTGTTCTTGCCTTGAGAATCCCAGGGACAGTGGAGCTTTGTGGGCTGCCGTCTATGAGGTCACACAGAGTCGGACAAGACTGAAGCGACTTAGCAACAGCAACAACTGTATAAAGATAACCAAGAAGGACCTACTACTTGTGTTCATCTTTTTGAGGACTCTCTGTGCTTCTTGTATCTTGATAATCTGTTTTCTTCTTCAAGCTTCAGAAATTTCCAGCCATAATTTCATTAATATATTTTCCCTTCTCTCTCTTTTCTCCTTTTTGTACCCTTATAATGTGAATCTTGGTATGATTCATGCTACATCAAAGATCCTTTTAAATGTATTCATTTGTAAATTTTGTTTTCATTTTGCTCTTTTGATTTTGTGATTTGCATTATTTTGTCTTCCAGATCACTTATGCATTCTTGTGTATTTCTGAACCTGATATTCATACCTTCAGTAAGCTTTTCATTTCAGTTAATGTATTCCTTAGTTCTGACTTGTTCTTTTTTATATTTTCTAATTCCTTGGTAAAATTCTAACTGTTCGTCTTATTTTCCCCAATTCAGCTAGCAATATTATTATCAATGATTTGAATTATTTGTCTTGTTAATTGCTTATTTTTCTTTCCTTAGGTTTTTTTTTTTTTTCCCCTCCACGGGTCTTGTCTTGCTGTTTCAACTGTAAAAAATTCTTCTCATTTAATTTTGTTTTACTGTATGAAATTTTGTGAAAAATAGTTACCCATTGTAGTCTTGATGGGGTGTCTTTATGTAGGGGCATCCATATACATTCTGAATGTGCCCAGTGGCTATGGTGGAAGAACTGAATTTGATGTGAATATGAGTCATGCCTTTCCTTAAAGTGTGCTTGAAGCTCTCACCTTGTTAGTAGGCTGGAGTTGGAGGGACTAGGATCAGAGCCAGGGTGTGAGCTGGGGATTCCCTCTGCTTAGTGATTTTTCACCACCCTATCAGGTCCTATCAGCAGTTCCCAACTTGCTGGAGCAGTGTTAATGAGGTTTAGGTCCAATCCACTTCATTTTCCTTTCAGTGTGTACTCTTCCTCCTCCCAGCCCCTGCATGTGCAGTGCCAGAGTAGAAGCAGCCAATGTGAATTTTCAGTAAGGGTCAGGTTGCAAGGTGTGACAGTCTGGTCACTGTCAGAAATTTGGATTACCCCTGATAGGCTTCCTGTGCAGTCATGAGTAATGGCTGTCTCCTAACTGCCCAGTTATTTCTTAGGGTTTGAGCCACCAAAGTGTCACATCCTCGGTTTTTTCCTCAGTTGTGGCCACTCATGCTCCAGTGTAGAACTGCAATGTGAGGCAAATGGTGCTGGAATGTTATTTCAGCTCAGGCTGGAGTACGTGCTGGAGCAGTTCTGAGAAACAAGTGAGTCAGTCACGTGGCTTTCAATCTGCCCTTTCCACTCTGCTTTGGAAGCAAGAAAGAATTTCTGTACTGTTCACAGGCAGAATCCAAACTTCCACTGACTTCCTGTTAATCCAACCAGCCCTCCAATCAGCCAAGGGGTTTTTCTTCTCTTTTACTGGACCCTAGGGCTGCTGTGTTCACTCCCCAGGTCCCGACCTGATCACTTCTCTTCCTCTATATCCAAATCCACATGTATTACTTTTTAAAATTAATTTATTTATTTTAATTAGAGTCTAATTACTTTACAATATTGTAGTGGTTTTTGCCATACATTGACATGAATCAGCCATGGGTGTACATGTGTTCCCCATCCTGAACCCCCCTCCCACCTCCCTCCCCATCCCATCCCTCAGGGTCATCCCAGCACACCGGCCAGGTTCTCATCCAGTGAACCTGGGCTGGCGATCTGTTTCACATATGGTAATATACATGCTTCAATGCTATTCTCTCAAATCATCCCACCCTCTTCTTACAATCTTGATTGTACAGGAGTCATTCTGCTAGTCTCCAGTTAGTTTTAGTGAGACTTTTCCACATGTAGGTATATTTTTGATGTGTTTGTGAGGGAAAGTGAGTTCCATCTCCTTCTAATCCACTGTCTTGATTTGAGTCCTCACTGTAGCTATTTTTAACACTTTTTTTTTTACTTTTATACTAGAGCTTAGTAGTTAATATATCATCATATCACATATTTCAACACATTAAGGTATTTTGAAACTAACTATATTCTTATCTTTACCATTGTGTTTTACATTTTCATATGTTTCATGTTACTAATTAGTGCCCTTATGTTTCAGCTTGAAGAACTCCATTCAGCATTTCTTATTAGGCAGGTTTAGTGGTGATAAATTCCCTAAGCTTTTATTTAGTAGGAAATGTCTTACCTTGATTTCATTCTGAGGGTATACTTTGCCAGGTAAAGTATTCTTATTTGGCTGTTTCATTCTTTCAATATTTTGAATGTATCATCCAATTTTCTTCTGACCTGCAAGGTTCTGATGAAAGTATACTGTTAGCCTTCTGAGAGTTCCCTTATGTGAGAGTATTTTCTCTCTTGCTACATTTAAATTTTCTCTCTTTGAATTCAGATAGTTTTATTATATGTTTTGGAGAAAAACATTTTGAATTGAAAATTTGGTGTGACACATTAGCTTCATAAATTTGGATGCCCAAATGTCTCCCCACATTTGGAAAATTTTCAACCATTATCTCTTTCAATAATCTTTCTATTCCTTTCTCCTGGTCTTCTCCTTTTGAGACTTCAGTGATGTGTATATTATTTTTTTTTTTAGTGGTGTTCAATAAGTTTTGTTCACTTTCTTCTTTTATTTTATTATTTTTTCTTTTGCTTTTCTGTATGGATAAATTCAATTTATCTGCCTTCTAGATCACTTACTCTTCTGTGTGATAAAGTCTGCTACTGAAACTCTCTATTAAATTCTTCATTTCTTCTATATTCCTCAGCTCCAAAATTCTGATAGGTTCTTTTTTATGTTTTCTCTCTCTTTGTTGAACATCTAATTTCATTTTTATTGGTTTTCTGATATCATTAAATTTTAATCTATGTTCTCTTGTAGTTCTCTGAGCAGCATCTTTAGAACAATTATTTTGAATCATTGTTGTGAAATTCCTGTAACTCAAAGACAGTGATTTGATCTAAAAAAAAAAAAATCTTTGGGGAAAGTTACTTGAGTTTAACTGAATTCCTTTGGTAGAGTCATGTTTCCCTGTTTGTTCATGATCCCAAAAGTCTTGCATAGGTATCTGCACATTTGACAATAAGTTAACTCTTCCAGACTTTATGGAATGATATTGGTAAGAGAAGCTTCTAACCTGTGGGTGGGGGCACACTGGAACGTAATATCACTATGAGTCTAGTGGTGCAAGAAGCTAAGTGTGGGGGCATATGACAACACTGCTTTTGGGTTCTTTGACACCACTTCTGCTCCACAGCATTGACAATTGTAGCACCCTTGGTACAGTTGGGGAAGAGAGTCTGTAGGCTATTAGCTGCAAGGGCTGTTGGGGCTTTCATGTGTGCATACACTCATTTGGAGGATTAGCAGAAGGATTTGGATGCAGATATACACATAGTGATGGGGGCCAAAACAAGCAACAAGAGCTGGGGTCAACTACATGCTCATTGGTAGCTGCAGAAGCCCTGGTATTGGTGTACTCTCACATGGTGGTATACTTCTTTCAGTTGTGCACATTGTAATGGCTAGTCACTTGGGGCAGGCTGGAGGCATGCAAGTATACATCTGGAGGAGCTATCTACAGATTGGAGTGGTGGTGTAAGCCAATAACAGTAGGCAGGAACTGATCAAGTCCAAAGAACAGTTATTGGGGCACTGACTATCTATGTGCCCCCCTGTAGCTATACACTCTTTCCTGAGTGTGTACAATGAAGTAGAAAAGTAGAGTTTGATGACAAACATCAGGTCAGTTGTGTGCAAGTGTATACCTGTGTGGGGGGACTGGCATAGTGGTGGATATTAGCTGACATGTTCAATGTTTGAAGCTCCAGAAGCCTGAGTTGGCTGTTGGCATGGCTAGTGGGCTCCAACATGGGTGTGAAGGACATAGGCATGTGGCATCAGTGAAAGTGAATACCAGTCAGGCAAAAGCTGGCAAAATTTGCAGCAGCTCTGAAGCAGCTCTGCTGGCTGTTGACTTTGTCAATGGCAAAATTTGCTGAGTTTTTCTTCAGAGCAGATCTTTCTAAGCCAGGATTGTATTTGCTCTATGTTTGCTAATAAGCACCCTTGCTTTTCTTCCTTATTTCTAGTCAGCTCTATAGTTCAAGCTGTTCTGATGGAGAGAAACCAAAGAAAGCTTAGTGCCATGCCAAGAAATGCAGAAGAAGGTGGTCATGCATCCTTTTCTCTCTTCCTTGGTGAGAGGAACATTTTCTAGCTCAGAAGTTCCTTTTTGACACTAAATAAAGCTGGCTTTGGGAATGGGATGATGGAGACACAATGAAGCTATTTTTTTTCCTCCTTGTACAATTTTCTGAGTGTTTTTGTTGTTGTTGTTGTTGTTGTTGTTCTACTGGATTGCTAAAATTTCAGAAGTGGATTGTATTGGTCTCCCAGAGACGATTTTGCTAATGAATCATTGTTCAGTCTTTGATCTTTGTTGGGGCAGGGGTGGGCTGGTGGGAGGCTCAGTTTTCCAACATTGCAGGTTTGTCTCCTACTTTGTATGCAATAATTGACATTTGGATATTGAGCTAGTGTTGCATACCTGAAATAAATTATATTTAATTGCTTATTACTTTCATACCAACTGGAATTGATTTGCTCAAGTTTTAAATTGTTTGCATCTAATTTCATGATACATATCAGTGTATACTTTTTTTTTTCCTCTTTTTTACTTTCTTTGTATACTTTCAAAATCAGGGTAATGCTGAATTTATTAAATGAGTTTGGCAGTGTTTCTTCATTTTCTATTTTTAAGACTGTTGAATTGGTGTGAATTATTCTTTAAATAATTTGTAAGAAATCATTTGTATTTGCAGATTTCTATATCTGTAAATTTCTAATCTCTTAATTTCACATTGACTTTATTAGTTTTAACATCCATGTAATTGGCATATCTGTTTCTTCCTGATTGAACTGTAGTTTGACTGAGACTTTGGGTTTTGAGAAATCAGTTCATTTCTTCTAAGTTGTCTAATTTGTGACTGTGGCATTATTATGTCCATATTATCCTTTTGATTCTGTTTCTTTCCCCAAATTGGTCATATGTTTTTATCTTTTACTTTTGTCAGTTTTGGTAGGGAGTTATGAATTTTACTGATTTTTTCTTGCATTGAAAGTGCTCTTTATTGGTTATACATTCAACACTTAGAAGTATTTATATGACAGGAATACTTTAAGTAATTACTAACCTATTTTTCCCATGGGTTTTCTCTATTGTTTATCTGCTTTCAGTTTTATTGATTTCAGAAGTGAAGTTTCAATTATTGAGTTGAGAGCTTCCTTATTTTCTAATGTATACATTTAATGCTATAAATTTCCCTCTTATCACTGCTTTAGATATAGACCACAGATTTTGACATAGTGTCATTTTCATTTACTTCTATATATTTTTAATCCTTTAATTCTTCCTCTTTGATTCGTGGATCACTTAGAAATGTGTTCATTTATTCCCAAGAGTTTGGTATTATCTTTATTTTCAATTTAAAATGATATAAAATATTTTAAGTGATTCTTAACTTCCTTTGTTCTTACATAGCATATTTGACAATTTATAATTTAACTTAAAAACAGCTACTTAAATGTAATCCTTGTAAATAAATTGAAATGGGTATATATTTTAACACATATAGTTAATTATAAACAGAAGAAAAGAAAGGGAGTGGAGAAGAAATATAGCACAGACAATACATAGAATGGTGCATATAAGTCACAAGTATAAAGTTTTATCTTTGCCATCAGATAATTTGGTGAGACTTTTAAAACCTCTAGATTTTGGTTTACTAATTATCAGATAAACATAATGCCTGCCATATATACCCCAAATGTAAGGGTAAGGTAAATAGATGTGGCAATACTTGGAAAATTAAGACATTATATAAATGTATGGTATTTTTATGCATATTTGGCCACAAATCCAGTTTAGAAGTCTACTGGAGTTAGTCATCTTCTCATTAGATGAATGAAGTGGCACAATGACAATCACAGAGAAGTGTAAACAGAGCTTCAGGAAATGCTTAGCTTTCCAAAGCCATACAAGGCATTGAGAAGCCCTAATGCATGACTGGAAAATTCTACATTAATATAACCACTTGAAAACTATTGGAGTAAAAGAGATACTATAAAGATGCTAAGAATACATAATGAGAAAAGGATGTTTTATCCAATAAGTGGTGTTGAAAAAGCTTGATGTCCATAAAAATGAATTAAACCAAACTCTTATCTCACTCCATACCAACTCAAAATGGATTAAGGACTTAAATATAAGAGCTGAAACTGTAAAATTCTTAGAAGAAAACAGGAGAAAATCTTCAAGATATTGTTATTGGTGATGATTCATTGGCTATGACATCAAAAGCACAAGTAACAACAACAACAACAAAAAAGACAAGTGAGAATATATTAATCTACAAAAATTCTGAAAAGCAAAGAAAAAATAAAATAAAAAGGCAAACTATGAAATGGGAGAAAACATTTGTAAAGCATCTATCTACAAAGAGTTCTTACATTACCATATGCAAAATAGATGGTCAGTGCAAGTTCAGTGCATGAATCAGGGCACCCAAAGTCAGTGCTCTGACAAATCCAGAGGGATAGGGTAGGGAGGGAAGTGCGAGGGGGGTTCAGGATTGGAGGACATATATATACCTGTTGATATGTGGCATTCATATTGATGTATGGCAGAAAACATCACAATATTATAAAGTAATTACTCTCCAATTAAAAGTGTTTGAAAAGCTTCATTAAGGCTTGAGTTATAATGCTGCTAGCCATGATGAATTAAGTGTAAATAAATCAATAATATATACTAAACAAAGATGTCTTTAAGCAGAATCACATACAACATAAGGTTTTATATTGACTGATTGACAAAAATTTTGTGGCCAGAGGCTTGCAAGAACCTAGCATTATATTTTCAATATTCACTAAATTTCTGTAATTCTGATTTCATAGAACATTAGTACAAAAAAATTACTATATTTAATGATGAAAGACTGAATGCTTTTCCTCTAATATCAGGAACAAAGCAAAGTCATCTGCTTTCACCTTGCTATTCAACAAAGCTAGAATCAGAAATTCTAGTCAGCACAGTAAGACAAGAATATAAATTAAAAGACATATATATTGGAAAGGAAGACATTAAACTTGGAGATGGAGATCAATATGACAAGGTAAGAAAATGTGGAACTCACTTCCCCCCATAAACACATCAAAAATACATCTACAAGTGGAAATATTCTATGGAAAACTAACTGGAAACTGGTAGAAGGATTCCTGTACAACCAATACTGTAAAAAAAAGAAAGAAAGAAAAAGATAGATATTTAATTGAGTAGGGAAGGAAGAACAGTGATTGGGCTTGGACCTGTGCCCCTGGGAGGGGATGTAGAAAAAAAGGGAGATTACATGAGCAGACATTCACCCTAGGGAGTGAGTGGTTCAAGCCATAGATTCGGTGCCCCAATCCTGGGGTCTTATGAGGGGGAGACAAGGCCCTGGACTGACTGGAGGAATGCTGAGACAGATAGAAAGGATGCAAAAGCCTGGACTTCACTCATGAGATTTGAGCACAATGGCTTGTCCTAGGCAGGGAGGATAGAAATTTGCATTAGTGTATGTTGGGTTTCCCATGACCATCTTGCTCTCCCAGCCTGAACCAATGGAGCTGGCTGAACTCCAGCCCCACTCATTCAATGCCACAGTATATCACTGGATCTGCAGTGGCCAGCACTGGGGGAAAACCTTGACAATGGGACACAAATGTAACCTGGACCTGGGCCAGAATTTGGGTTTGCTGACAGCAGACACTCTTGGCACTTATTCAAGTGGTGCCACAGAAAAATCCCGGATTTCTGATGGCAGCTGTTCTGTCACAGCTCATACCCTGATACAACAGAGAAAGCACATAGGTCCTGTCTTACCTATGGTTCTATACTGGAAAGGAGTGACATAGTCTAAAGAAGTGATCAGTTGTGAGAGGCAAAAGGTCTTGATCCCAGGCAGAGCAGAGAGGTTTACTCTAGTGGTCCTGGGTTTCCCATGGCTGACTTTCTATGTGCCCCAGGTCAAGTCAAAGGAACACTCTGGCCCTGCTTAGTCCACACCATAGCACATCATTGGACCTGGGGGCCA
Organism: Aepyceros melampus; assembly: GCA_006408695.1. Taxonomy (NCBI): domain Eukaryota; kingdom Metazoa; phylum Chordata; class Mammalia; order Artiodactyla; family Bovidae; genus Aepyceros; species Aepyceros melampus. Next base: position 225,454 of record SJXQ01007417.1, on the reverse strand, counting down.
GGGCTGGGGAAAAAACGGTGGGCTATGTCTAAGCAGAACTGCAGACACCTACACAGCCAGTGATTCAGACATCTGTATGCACAGAGGCCCCACTTGATTTAACACTTTTCTCCTCTGTGACAAATGTCCTGATGAGGGAAGAAGGGAAAACACACACTTAAAGGTGACAGGGCTACTGTAACCAAGAACTAGGGAGAAATAAACTGATGTCAAGGAATAAGAAAATATGAAAAAATGCAGTCTAAAAAACACATGAGAAGGAATGAAGAGTAGATTAAGTGATAGATAAAAATGTATAAGCAATCTAGAAGAATAGTGGAAATCACCCAATCAGAGCAGTAGGAAGAAAAACACAATTAGAAAGAAAAGCAACTGGAAAGATCTCTGAAATAACATTAAGTGCTCCAATATTCACTTTACTGGAATTCCAGAACAGAGAGGTGAGTTAAAAAACTATTTGAAAAATTTATGACTGAAAACTTCAAACCTAAAGAAGAACACAGATATCCAGGTATAGTAATAAAGAGAGCCCCAAACAAGATGAACCCAAACATCCCCACACCAAGACATATCATAACTAAAATGACAAAATTTTAATTATTTGTATTGTGGTAGCAGTATACATATGAAGAAAATCAGATACTAAAACAAAGTTTATAATGAAACAAAAATAAGGGGATTATTTAGTGATACATGGATCATAAAAAAGGCTGCAACATGCATAATCATATATATGTGTGTGTTTATATATAATTATATCAAATTATATATAATTATATCAAATTATATATATAATTATATATATATCAAGCACTTTTTACAAGCACAACAGTATGAAACTAGAAATGACCACAGAAATAAAAAACAAAATGAACAAACACATGGAGACTAAATGGCATGAAACTAAAAAACTAATGGGTCAATCAAGAAATCAAGAGGAAAATTAGAAGATACTTTGAGACAAATGACAATGGAAACACAACACTCCAAAATCTATGAGATGCAACAAAAGCTGTTCTAAGAGCTGGTTATACCAACACAAGCTTTCTTCAGGAAACAAAAGCAAAAAGACTTCAAATAAACAACCTAATCCATCTGCTAAACAAATTAGAAAAAAGAAAAACAAAGCCCAAGTAAACAGAAAGGGAGAAATAATAAAGATCAGAAAGGATCAATAGAGATCAAAAGGATAAAGGAGGATAAAAAAGAGATCAAAGGATAATAGAGATCAAAATATAGAAAACAGACAAACAAACGAA
>SJXQ01007417.1:204689-224033 GCA_006408695.1 Aepyceros melampus | reverse complement strand
CAAACAAACGTGACTCACAATGAAGAAAAGAGAAGACCCAAATAAACAAAATAAGTGAGAGGAAAAATAATGAACAGCTATTAAAGAGATACAAAAAAAAAAAAAAACTATAAGAGAATGTTATGAATAACTTCATATCAACAAATACGATGACCTAAAAAAATTGACAAATTTATAGAAATATACAACTTGCAAAGACTGGATTAAGAAAAAAAAACAGTCATTTGAATAGACCAATCACAAGTATGGAAATAGAATATCTAATAAAAATTTTCCCAGCACAGAAAAGTCCAGGACTGGATGACTTCACAGGGGAATTCTACCAAACATATAAAGAAGAATGAATGCTTAACCTTCACAAACTATTCCAAAAAACTGAAGAGGACAGAAAAATCCCAAAATCATTCTACAAGGCCACCATTACCTGAATACCCAAATCAAAGGCAATATTGTTTTAAAAAAATATTGCAGGTAAATATCTCTGAAAAATATAGGTGCAAAATTTCTCAGCAAAATTCTAGCAAACTGAGTCCAAGAATACATAAAAAGTATCATATCATGATCAAATTGAATGTGTTCCAAGGTCACAAGGATAGTTCAGTTCTTGCAAATCAATCAATGTGATATACCACCTTAATGAAAGGAAGGATAAAAACCACACAATAATCTCAAAAGACACAGAAAAAGGATTTGACAAAATTCAACATCCATTCATGATAAAATCTCTCACTATAGTTGGTACAGAAGGAATGTATCTCAACATAATAAAGGCCATTCATGTCAAACCAGCAGCTAACATTATACACAACAGTGAAAAGCTGAAAACTTTCCCCTTAAATTTAGAAATAAGACCAGCATCGTTTCTATTTAACATAGTATTGGAGGTCCTAGCCACAGCAATCAGTCAAAAAAAAAATAATAATAATAAGTAAATGGCACCCAAATTAGAAGAGAAGAATTGGTAACTATTTATAAATGAAATGATGCATTATGTAGGAAATCTTGAATTTTCCACACACAATATTACAACTAATATATTAGCTCAGTAAAGTTGCAAGATACAAGATTTATACATAGAAATCTATTGCTTTCTATATGTTATTAATAAAATAGCAGAAAGAGAAAGTTTTTAAAAATCCCATTTAATATCACATCAGAACAGAATATCTGTGAATTAACTTAATGAAGTAGGTAAAAGACTTATACTCTGAAAACTATAAACTATTCATAAAGGAAATTGAAGATGATACAAAGTAGTTGAAGGATGTCCTTGTATTAGAAGAATTAATATTGCTAAAATGGCTATACTACCCAAAACAAATCTACTTATGTAATGCAATCCCTATGAAAACACCCATGACATTATTCACAGAACTAGAATAGTGGGGAGTTCTGACAAAATGTGGTCGACTGGAGAAGGGAATGGCAAATCACTTCAGTATTCTTGTCTTAAGAACCCCATGAACAGTATGAAAATGCAAAAAGATATGACACTGAAAGATGAACTCCCCAGGTTGGTAGACATCCAATATGCTACTGGAGAAGAGTAGAGAAATAACTCCAAAAAGAATGAAGAGACAGAGCCAAAGCAAAAACAACACCCACTTGTGGATGTGACTGGTGAGGGAAGTAAAATCTGATGCTGTAAAGAAGAATATTGCATAGGAATCTGGAATGTTAGGTCCATGAATCAAGGTAAATTAGAAGTGGTCAAACAGGAGATGGCAAGAGTGAACACTGACATTTTTGGAATCAGTGAACTAAAATGGATTGGGATGGGTGAGTTTAATTCAGGTGACCAATCTACTAATATCTACTAATGTGGGAAAGACTCCCTTAGAAGAAATGGAGTAGCTCTGATAGTCAACAAGAGTCTGAAATGCAGTCCTTGTGTGCAATATCAAAAATGACAAAATGATCTCTGTTCATTTCCAAGGCAAACCATTCAATATCACAGCAATCCAAGTCTATACCCCTAACTAGTAATGCCAAGGAAGCTGACGTTGAATGGTTCTATGAAGACCTACAAGACCTAGAACTAACACAGAAAAACTTGTCCTTTTCATCTGATGGGACTGGAATGCAGAAGTAGGAAGTTAAGTGATACCTGGAGTAACAGGCCAGTTTGGACTTGGCATACAAAATGAAGCAGGGAAAAGACTAATAGAATTTTGTGAAGAGAATGCACTGGTCATAGCCAATACCATCTTCCAACAACACAAGAGATAACCCTACACATGGACATCACCAGCTGGTCAATACTGAAATCAGATCGATTATATTCTTTGCAGCCAAAGATGGAGATACTCTATACAGTCAGCAAAAACAAGACTGGGAGCTGACTGTGGCTGATATCATGAGGTCCTTATTGCAAAATTCAGACTTACATTGAAGAAAGTGCAGAAAACCACTAAACCATTCAGTTATGATCAAATCAAATCCCTTAGGATTATACAGTGGAAATAACAAATAGATTCAAGGGATTAGATCTGATAGACAGAGTGTCTGAAGAACTATGCAATGAGGTCCATGACATTATACAGGAGGCAGTGATCAAAACCACCCCCAAAAAAAGAAATTCAAAAAGACACAATCATTGTTTGAGGAGGCCTTACAAATAGTTGAGGAAAAATATACCCATCTGAATACACAGCCCCAAAGAATATCAAGGAGAGATAAGAAAGACTTCCTCAGTGATCACTGCAAAGAAATAGAGGAAAACTAGCAATGGGAATGGGAAACAGTAGCAATCACTTCAAGAAGAATAGAGATACCAAGGGAACATTAAAGATGAGCACAATAAAGAACAGAAATGATATGGATCTAACAGAAGCAGGAAATATTAAGAAGAGGTGGCAAGAATACACAGAACTATACAAAAAAATATCTTAATGACCCAGATATCCCCAATGGTGTGATCACTCACCTAGAGTCAGACATCTTGAAACACAAAGCTAAGTGGGTCTTAGGAACCATCATTATGAACAAATATAGTGGAGGTGATGGAATTCCAGTTGAGCTATTTCAAACCCCAAAATTACACTCACCTCACATGCTACCAAAGTATGCTGAAAATTCTCCAAGTGAGACTTTAACAGTATGTGAACTGAGAAATTCCAGGTGTTCAAGCTGGATTTAGAAAAGACAGAGGTAACAGGGATCAATTGCCAACATCCACTGGATCATAGAAAAAGCAAAAGAGTTCCAGAAAAACATCTGCTTCTGCTTTACTTATGCGAAGAGTTGACTCATTGGAAAAGACCCTGATGCTGGGAGGGATTGGGGGCAGGAGGAGAAAGGGACGACCGAGGATGAGATGGCTGGATGGCATCACAGACTCAATGGACGTGAGTCTGAGTGAACTCCGGGAGTTGGTGATGGACAGGGAGGCCTGGCGTGCTGCGATTCATGGGGTCGCAAAGAGTCGGACACGACTGCGCGACTGAACTGAACTGAACTGAACTGCTTTACTGACTATGCCAAAGCCTTTTACTCTGTGGATGATAACTAAATGTGGAAAATTCTTAGAAATGGATATACCAAACCACCTGACCTGCCTCCTGAGAAACCTGCATGCAGGTCAAGAAAAAACAGTTAGGACTGGACATGAGACAATGGGCTGATTCCAAATTGGGAAAGGAGGGTCTCAATGCTGTATATTGGCACCCTGCTTATTTAACTTATATGCAGAGTATAGCGTGTGCAATGCCAGGCTGGATGAAGCACAAACTGGAATCAAGATTGCCAGAAGAAATATCAATAACCTTAGATACGCAGATGACTTCAGCCTTATGGCAAAATGCCAAAAGGAACTAAAGAGCCTCTTGATGAAAGTTTAAGAGTGAAAAAGTTGTCTTAAAACTCAAAATTCATCCCTCTGGGTAATCCCGGTACACCAGCCCCAAGCATCCTATATCTTGCATCAAACCTGGACTGGTGATTCATTTCTTATATGATATTATACATGTTTCAATGCCAAAAGTAATGCTCAAAATTTTCCAAGCCAGACTTCAGCAATACATGAACCGTGAACTCTCTGATGTTCAAGCTGGTTTTAGAAAAGGCAGAGGAACCAGAGATCAAATTGCAACATCCGCTGGATCATGGATAAAGCAAGAGAGTTCCAGAAAAACATCTACTTCTGCTTTATTGACTATGCCAAAGCCTTTGACTGTGTGGATCGCAATAAACTGTGCAAAATTCTGAAAGAGATGGGAATACCAGACCAACTAACCCTCTTGAGAAACCTGTATGCAGGTCAGGAAGCAACAGTTAGAACTGGACATGGAACAACAGACTGGTTCCAAATAGGAAAAGGAGTAGGTCAAGGCTGTATATTGTCACCCTGCTTATTTAACTTATATGCAGAGCACATCATGAGAAATGCTGGACTGGAAGAAACACAAGCTGGAATCAAGATAGCTGGGAGAAATATCAATAACCTCAGATATGCAGATGACACTACCCTTATGGCAAAGAGTGAAGAGGAGCTAAAAAGCCTCTTGGTGAAAGTGAAAGAGGAGAGTGAAAAGTTTGCTTAAAGCTCAACATTCAGAATACGAAGATCATGGCATCCGGTCTCATCACTTCATGGGAAATAGATGGAGAAACAGTGGAAACAGTGTCATACTTTATTTTTTGGGGGCTTCCAAATCACTGCAGATGGTGACTGCAGCCATGAAATTAAAAGGCGCTTACTCCTTGGAAGAAAAGTCATGAGCAACCTAGATAGTATATTCAAAAGCAGAGACATTACTTTGACGACTAAGGTCCATCTAGTCAAGGCTATGGTTTTTCCTGTGGTCATGTATGGATGTGAGAGTTGGACTGTGAAGAAGGCTGAGCGCCGAAGAATTGATGCTTTTGAACTGTGGTGTTGGAGAAGACTCTTGAGAGTCCCTTGGACTGCAAGGAGATCCAACCAGTCCATTCTGAAGGAGATCAACCCTGGGATTTCTTTGGAAGGAATGATGCTAAAACTGAAGCTCCAGTACTTTGGGCACCTCATGCGAAGAGTTGACTCATTGGAAAAGACCCTGATGCTGGGAGGGATTGGGGGCAGGAGGAGAAGGGGACGACCGAGGATGAGATGGCTGGATGGCATCACAGACTCAATGGACGTGAGTCTGAGTGAACTCCGGGAGTTGGTGATGGACAGGGAGGCCTGGCGTGCTGCNAGTGGTCATGTATGGATGTGAAAGTTGGACTGTGAAGAAGGCTGAGCACTGAAGAATTGATGCTTTTGAACTGTGGTGTTGGAAAAGACTCTTGAAAGTCCCTTGGACTGCAAGGAGATCCAACCAGTCCATTCTGAAGGAGATCAGCCCTGGGATTTCTTTGGAAGGAATGATGCTGAAGCTGAAACTCCAGTGCTTTGGCCACCTCATGCAAAGAGTTGACTCATTGGAAAAGACCCTGATGCTGGGAGGGATTGGGGGCAGGAGGAGAAGGGGACGACCGAGGATGAGATGGCTGGATGGCATCACGGACTCAATGGAGGTGAGTCTGAGAGAACTCCGGGAGTTGGTGATGGACAGGGAGGCCTGGCGTGCTGCGATTCATGGGATCGCAAAGAGTCGGACATGACTGAGCAACTGAAATGAACTGAATGCCATTCTCCCAAATCATCCCACCCTCTCCCTCTCCCACAGAGTTCAAAAGACTGTTCTTGATGTATGACAAAAGCAATACAATATTGTAAAGTAAAAGTAAAAATAAATGGTAAATGGTTAAAAAAATAAAGGCAAGAAAATGGAAAAAAAAAAGCCTCAACATTCAAAAAACTAAGATCACGGCATCTGGTCCCATCACTTCATGGAAAATAGATGGAGACACAATGGAAACAGCAATAGACTTTATTTTTGTGGACTTCAAAATCACTGCAGATGGTGACTCTAGCCATGAAATTAAAAGATGATTGTTCCTTGGAAGAAAACTATAAAACTCTTAGAAGAGAACATAGGCAAAACACTCTCTGACATAAATCACAGCAGGATCCTCTATGATCCACCTCCCAGAATACTGGAAATAAAAGCAAAAATAAACAAATGGGATCTAATTAAAATTAAAAGCTTCTGCACAACAAAGGAAACTATAAGCAAGGTGAAAAGACAGCCTTCTGAATGGGAGAAAATAATAGCAAATGAAGCAACTGACAAACAACTAATCTCAAAAATATACAAGCAGCTTATGCAGCTCAACTCCAGAAAAATAAATGACCCAATCAAAAAATGGGCCAAAGAACTAAANGGATTTTTAAAATTATTGAACTCTAAACTTGCCACTGATTATCTTTACCATCATACCTGCCCAAAAGGGAAGCCAAAGAAGAAAGGAATGCTTAGAGATGGAGATAAGGAGATATTTCTGATGACATAAGTAAGACTTCTGGATCCAGTCATATCAGAACCTAGCTTTAGCTTTACTCTGTCAACATCTTGTTTATAAACCTACAAAAGGATTTTTTTTTAATGACCTTTTTGACTTTGATTAATCTGAACTGGGTTTCTGAACTTGCAACATAAACGAGCTATGATAGTTACTAGCAAAATACTGCCATACAATTTAAAACAAGGCCTCACTTTTTTCAGTCATTTCCTCAAACTTGTCAAACAGACTGGTGAAGGGGCAGTAGACAAAGAATAGCTTATATTCATGTCCATTCTCTGTCCATCAGGCCATCTGCCATGAGGGTTTTTAAATCTAAATGTTATAAACAAATTCATTCATGCTTGTTAAAGTATGACTCTGTGAACTCCTCACAGCAAAATATAAACAATATTAAGGAATTCTCAGAGTATAAAAACCTAAGTATCAATATTTAAAAATAAAGCATTCACAAAATCTTTTCCTATCCAAAGACACTCCACATGTCCACCATCACTATATGCTGGCCAGAGTGAAACAAAGTCATACTGAAATATCTCTTTCTTGCCATATCACCATTTCAAGAACATTCATAATAGTCCTGACTTTTAATATGGCTATCATTGTTCATGATTCATTTGTTTCTATCTCACGCAAACTGTGTCACACACATACATTATTTAAAAAAAAAAAAAAGTTTCTGGACTTTTTGAAAAAACAAGTAGTTTTTACTCTAAATACTCTTCTTATTCTACCTGCTGCACACCTCCAACTTTTACCCATTTGTCTCTGGAAAATGCCCAGCCCTTTCCTATTCCTTTTGCTGATACGTCAGAAAACTCACATACATACATACATTCTGAATACAAAGGAGAAGATTACATTTTGAAGTGAAACAAGACAAAATACAGAAATGATGTTTCACCTGTTGGGTCGTACTTGTGTTGCCACAAAATTCACATGCACAGAAAATTAGTCTCTAGTAGCTAGTAATAAAGTGGTTCTTGACCCACGCAACTACCCTTAAAAATCACTGTGTTACTGTTGGTGGGAATGCAAATTAGTACAGCCACTATGGAGAACAGTGTGGAGATTCCTTAAAAAATTGCAAATAGAACTGCCTTATGATCCAGCGATCCCACTGCTGGGCATACACACCAAGGAAACCAGAATTGAAAGAGACACGTGTACCCCAATGTTCATTGCGGCACTGTTTATAATAGCCAGGACATGGAAGCAACCTAGATGTCCATCAGCAGATGAATGGATAAGAAAGCTGTGGTACATATACACAATGGAGTATTACTCAGCTATTAAAAAGAATACATTTGAATCAGTTCTAATGAGGTGGATGACGCTGGAGCCGATTATACAGAGTGAAGTAAGCCAGAAAGAAAAACACCAATACAGTATACTTACACATATATATGGAATTTAGAATGATGGTAATGATAAACCTGTACGCAAGACAGCAAAAGAGACACAGATGTATAGAACGGCCTTTTGGACTCTGTGGGAGAGGGAGAGGGTGGGATGGGTTGGCAGAGTGGCAGTGTAACATGTGTGATATCATAAGTGAAACGAATCACCAGTCCAGGTATGATGCAGGATGCAGGATGCTTGGGACTGATGCACGGGGATAATACAGAGAGAGGGTGTGGGGCGGGAGGGGGGAGGTGGGGGTCGTGATTGGGAGTTCATGTACACTCGTGGCTGATTCATGTCGATGTGTAACAAAACGAATACAGTATTGTAAAGCAAAACAAACTAAAAAATAAAAATTAATTAAAGAAAAAAAATCACTGTGTTAAAGCTATTGAAGGTACCAATTATGTTCAAAATGTCTGCACTCATTCTTTCTCATACTAATTTTGTTTTTCCTTAAATAATTTGAGTCACTTAAATAGAACACTACCTCCTCCTCAATTTCATTATATTAATTCAAAGTACAGTTTTCTACCTTTCCACAAATATTTACTGGGCATCCACTATGTGCCAGTCACTTGCCAAGTACTTAAAATACAAAGAAAAATGTGACATGGTTGCTGACTTCAAGAGTTTTGCAAGCCAGAAAAAGCAGAATTAGAGAAAGAAAGATAAGGTAAATAAAGTAGTACAATGTTTGCACACTAGAAGAAGACTGACCTGTATTTTGTGGCCAGAGGACTTGAGAAATCAGAGAGCAGGGACTGGGCAACATATACAGAGAAAGGTTAAACAGACTGGGATAATTAATAAGGGTCTTACATGCTCCTTATAGTGACTTTATTCTAAATGCCTGTGGTTTTTCAACTCCAGTGAGTACAAGAAGACTCACTTGAGATGCCTGTTAAAAATAGATTCATAGGCCCCATCTAAGAAGACTATGATTCAGCAAATCTGAGGCAGGACTCCACATTTTCCAATTTTATAGATATCTCATTCAAAGTCAATATTTTGAAACAAAGCTTTACATAGGTATTTGTCTGAAGTTTCCCAAGTAGTCGTAGGAGTGAGGAGAATGTTGGGTAAATATTCACATTCAAAGCCTCAAACTTCATAGCTCTGTAGGTGACACTATCATTAGCTGAGTGAGAAACCAGAGTGCACAGGGGCTAAAGGAGAATCATGGTGATTAAACTACAGAAAATGATCAAGAACACAGAAAAGAATTCCCAGTGCTGAGTCCAGCTAAGGCTGGGCAGCAGAAATCTGTAGTAGCATCAATCTGCACAGTTGTTTTTCCACTTGTAAAATTAAAATATACCCACCTATTGAAGTTATTATGAAGATTAAATTACATGTGATAACAGATGTAAAAACATGCAGGGATTATGGTATATTGGAATTCAAGATCTCAAATTTTTCAGATAATAAGGTATAGGAGATGGTGTTGGAAACAGATGCCTGTTCTTTTTATTTCAAGAATATATTAAGTCCTTCAGTCTACTTCAATCATGTCTGTGGGCTGACCTGGTATCATGAACCAATAATTATAATGCTGTTTCTTAGTGAAAAATATCAAATAGAAAGAGCCAAAAATGTGAAATAAAATGAACTCTTTAACACCCAGATGGGTACTCTATATTAATACTGTGCTTGGTACTCAAGAAGGTTACTGAAGAATTCACTAAGAAAGAATGAAAGGAGTGAATGCCTTATAGTAGTGAGTCTATTTTCTCAACTTACTAAATCCTACCCATGCTAGATTTTGTTATGTTTCTTTCTGTACAATATCTTTCCAGTCAAATCGTCCCTTCCCCATTTCCATAGGGCCAGAGAATCTAGCTTTTAATTTGCTTGCCCACAGCAAGCTACTAATATTCTGTTCCCCTTAGAAAAATATAGTGTTTCTAGAACTTAAAAAAAAAAAAAGTGTTACTTTAGTAAGCATTTCTGGCTGTAAGTGATAAAAACCCAAACTAAATAGGTCTGAGCAAAAAAGGATAGTTACTGACTCTCAAGTAGCGTTTTTAGAACTCCCTTCATGAACAGTTGGATCCAAATGCAAAGATATATTTCTCTCCCCATCCATCGCTGTGTCTGTCTTGCACAGAAGCACACCACTTCACTTGCAGGCAGGCTATCCCCTCATGGCAGCTCCTTCCTGCTCATAGGCTAGTAGCTTAGCTACCCCAGAAAAAAGATCTTTCCCAAGAATGCCACCGACCAGCCTCAAGGCTGATCCCCACTCACTGTGACCAACATCCAGGCATAACTCACAGAAGTGAGTGAATCAGATTCATCCTCACTGAACTCAAAAATATTTGTTAGGAGAAGTGGCTCCTAAAGGTAAGCCAAGGTACTGCTGCCAAAAAACAAAGGAAAAGATTCTGAGAGGATAAAAACAAGATATGCAGTACAGAATACTTGATAAACAAATACATCCCTATTCACCAAAATAAGGGAGAAAAAACTTAGGGAAAAACTAAAAATCTAATTTACATGATTACAATTATCTAAAAGCCTATAGGCTCTAAAGTCAGATACTCCCAGATTCAAATTACAAGTTCTATCACATTTATTTTTTAATCATTCTAATTCTCTGTTCTTCATAGTCCAAAAAAAAAGCTATCACACTATTTGCAGGTTGACTGTACAGTTTAAATAAAACATGTTAAGTATATACTGTGTGCTTGATGAATATCTGCTGTCATGAACACTTACATGAAGAAGTCAAACTGACGTTTCCTAAGGTAGATTGCCAATGGACCCAATTATTCATCCCTTCATATATCTAGGCCCTATGCTATGTAAGTTTATAATTCTCCCCTCCCATCTCCCTAGGCTCAATCATGTGATCTGCTTTAGTCCATGAATATACTAGCAGAAAGTACAGAACCAGGGGCTTTTAAAATTGCTTCATTATCTCTGCCTGCTTTGTGTACTTCTGTCACGCCACAATAGATCCCAAGTGGCCTGCTAAAGACTAGTAAGAAAGGTGAACAGTCCAGTTACTGTTGTCATCCTAACTTACATCAACCTACATCAGTCAGCTCATCCCTAGACATGAAGCAAATTCAGTCAAGCTACCTAGACAATCCAGAGTTGATTATATGAAAAAAGCTAAAATATGTATTAAAAAAAAACTTTAATGAATCAGAGATAAGTAATTTACCTGGTGAAAAGTTAAAAGTAATGGTCATAAAGATGTTCACTGAACTGGGAAGAAGAATATATGAACACAGGGAGAACCTCAACAAAGAGATGAAAAATATAAGCATAGCAAATAGAAGTCATGGAGCTGAAAAACATAATAACAGAAGTGAAAAATATACTAGAGGAGTTGAAAAGCACACTAAATGAAGAGAATAAAAGATCAGTTAACTCAAAGATAAGATAGTGGAATTCACCCAATCAGAACAACAAAAAGGGAAAAGAATGAAAAAAAGTGAAAATAGCTTAAAGAATTTATGGGATAGCATTAAATGGACTAATATTCACATCATACAGACCCCAGAAAAAGAATAGAGATGGGTAAAAGCCTTATTTGAAAAAATAAAGGCTGAAAACATCCTTAACAGGGAAGGAAACAAACATCCAGATCTAGAAAGGCCAGACTTCCAAGCAAGGGGTCCAAAAAGACCCACACCAAGACACATTATAACTAAAATGCCAAGAGAAAGACTATTAAAAGCAGCAAGACAAAAACAACTTGTTACATATAAGGAAAGCTCGATAAGCCTATCAGAAGATGTTTCAGCAAAACTTTGCAGGCCAGAAGGGAGTGGAACAATATATTCGAAGTTCTAAAAGAAAAAAACTTCCAATTAATAATAAACTCTACCCAGAAAAGTTGTTATTCAGGGTGAAGGAAAGAGAAAGAATTTTCGAGACAAGCAAAAGTTAAATTCTTCATCACCACTAAACTGGCCCTACAAGAAACGTTAGAGACTTCTTTAAGCTGAAAAGAAAGGCTGCTAATCAGTAATAAGAACACACATGAAAGAATAAACCTCACTGAAAAGGTAAACATACATTAGAAATAGTAGTGGATTACTTACTTACAAAGCTATCAAGAAGGCTGAAAAACAAAACAAAAAAAATAAACAAACACTAAGATTACAATAACTGGCTATAAAAGGAGTTTAAAGAGGGAAGTTCACAGCAGTAAATGCCAAAGTCAAAAAATAAAACTCTCACACATCCAACTTGACACACAAGGAACTAGAAAAAGAACAAAGCTCAAAACAAGAAAGGAAATAAGAAAGCTTACAGGAGAAGTAAGTTAAATACAGACTAAAAAGACAACAAAAAAGATAAACAAAACCAACAGGTGGATCAAAAGGTAATCTTTCAAAATTGACAAACCTCTAGCTAGACACTCCAAAGAAATGAGAGGACTCAAATAAATAAAATCAGATATCAAAGAGGAGATATTACAACCAATACTACAGAAATACAAGAGATTCTAAGAGACTACTATGAACAATTATATACCAACAAATTGGACAACCTATAAAAGACAGATAAATCCCAAGAAAAGTGTAACCTACCAACATTGAAACCGTGATGAAAAATAAAATCTGCACAGACTGGATACTACAAGGTAACTGAATCAGGTAAAAACAAACAAAAAAAAACCTTTCAACAAACAAAAGTTTAGGACCAGACACACCTTCACAAGTGAATTCTACCAAACATTCAAAGAATAAGTAACAATCCTTCTGAAATGTCAAAAACAGAAAAGGAGGGAACTCTGCCAAACTCATCTTGTAAAACCAGCATTCAGATACCAAAAGCAAATAAGAACTCCAAAAGGAAAGAAATTATAGGCCAATATTTCTGATGAACAAAGATGCAAAAATCCTAAATGAAATGTCAGCATGAATTCAACAATACATTAAAATACAACAATATATAAAAATACACACCATGATCAAGTGGAGTTTATTCCAGGGATGATGGTTCATCATCTACCAATCAGTTAATGCAATACACCAGTATCAACAAAATGAAGGATAAAAATCACATGATCATCTCAACTGTCCAACACCAGCTCTGGGAGTTAGTGTTAGACAGGGAAGCCCAGCGTGCTGCAGTCCATGGGGTTGCAAAGAGTTGGACACAACTGAGCAACTGAACTGACTGAACTGATCATCTCAACAAATGCAGAAAAAATAATCGGACAAAAATCTAACATCCATTTATGATAAAAACCAAAAAAAAAAAAAAAGTATAGTTGAAATGTACTTCAACATAAGAGACCATATGCGACAAGCCCAAAGGTCACATCATACTCAGCTAGGGAAAGGTGAGAGCTTCTAAGATCAGAAACAAGACAAGAATGCCCACTCTCCTCACTTGTATTCAACACAGGAAGTCCTAGTTAGAGAAATTAGGCAAGAAAAACAATAAAAGGCATCCAAATGGCAGAGGAGGAAGTAAAACTGTCACCATTTGCAGATGACATGATACTGAAAACCCTAAAGACTCCTATCAAGAGACTGTTACAATAAACAAACTCAGTAAAGTTACAGGATACAAAATCAATACACAAAAATCTGCTGTTTCTATACATTAATGATAAACTCTATGGAAGAGAAATTACCAATATACAGATTCAATGCAATCCCTTTTAAAAGTTCCAACAGTATTTTTCATAGGCATAAAACAAATAATCCTAAAGTTGAATCAAAAAAGACTCTGAAGAGCCAAAGCAATCTTGAGGAAGAACAAAGCTGGAGGTATCACATTTCCTGACTTCTAGTTATAGTGCAAAGCTAGAGCAATTAAAACAGTACGGTATTGGCATAAAAGTAGAAACAGATCAACAGATGGGAGAAAATATTTGCAAATGATATATCTGATGAGAGCTATGCAAAATTTATAAGGAACTCATACAACTCAGAAGCAAAAAAACCCAACAACAAAATCCCCACAATTTGATTAAAGAATGGGCAGAAGATATGAATAGACATCTTTCCAAACGAGACATTACAGATGGCCAGCTGGACATCAAAAGATGTTCTATACCATTAAGCATCAGGGAAATGCAAATCATAATCACAATAGGATAGCACCCCACATCTGTTAGAAGGGCTATTAGCAAAAAGACAAGAAACAACAGACGTCAGCAAGGATGTAAAAAAAAAAAAAAAAAAAAAGGAGCCCTTCTGTACCACTGCTAAGAAAGTAAACTGGTGCAGCAACTGTGGAAAATAGTGTGAAGCTTCCTCAAAAAATTTAAAAAGAGAATTACCATATGATCCAGCAATTCCACTTTTTCCAAAGAAAATAAAAATGCTAATTCAAAAAAGATGTATGTCAGAAATTCCCTGGCAGTCCAATGAGTAGGACTCTGTGTTTTCACTGCTGAGGACCCAGGTTCAATCCCTGGTCAGGAAACTAAGATCCCACAGCCATACAAAAAGCAAAAAACTTATGCCCATGAGCTGCAACTATTGAACCCTCAAGCCACAACTACTGAAGCCTGCATGCCCTAGAGCCTGTGCTCCACAGTAAGGGAGGCCACTGCAATGAGAAGCCCATGCCCCTCAGCTAGAGAGGAGACCCTGCTCTCCACAGCTAGAGAAAGCCCATGTGCAACGAAGACTCAGTGCAACCAAAAGTCAATTATAATAAGAAAAAAATAAAGAATGAAATCTTGCCATTTGTGAAAACATGGATGGACTCATGGCATCATGCTACATGAAATAAGTCAGAGAAAAGAAAAATACCCTATAAGCTCTGTTAGACTTGAAATGATTAAACAAGCAAACAGACAACTAACCAAGCTCACAGAGAGAAAAGATCGGTGATTGTGAAGAGTGGGGTGGAGAAGAGGGTAGGGTGCTGGGTGGGAGAAACAGGCAAAGTTTTAAAAAAATAAACAGAATAAACAAAAGAAAATTAATTTACGTTATTTTATATGAAATGCAGATTATAGCTATTATTAGCTAAATGAAGCCAAGTTTCTCTTGCCTTGTGTTTAGCTAATATTCTTAGTGAGAAAAGTTAGCAATATTATTTTGTACGAGTTTTAGGAGCTATTGCCTATTCCTTACACATCTTGCCTTGTCCTTAAAGATAAATAGTACAACGACAAACATCTTTGAGTATATTATTTACCATTTTATAAGACAAAAAGCTTTGCGTACATAATTTAGCTTAGCTCTCTTACCCTGCTATACACAATATGAATATTCTATTTCCTAATGGATTTCATGTCAACAGTCTCCAAACTATTCAACAGTAAAAATCAACACAGTAATTTTTCTTAAAATACTATAATTAGGCTCTCCAAGACCTTCTCATTTTACAAATAAGGAAACCAAAGTACAGAGAGATTAAGTGATGTATTTGCTTAAAAATCATACAGTCGTAGTCATACTTATGCCAGAACCCAGTGCTCCTGCCATGAGGTTTTACCCACTCCATTCCACTGACCAAGATGAACTACTGTTTAACCTAATACAGTATTTTATGTTTTTAAATTGAGAATGTTTTTGCTATTCTATCCTGTAGGATATACCAACAGGTGTAATAATGTTAATGACACACGTTACTGCCATTACAGAGAAACTGGAAATATGTAAGCATTTTGGAGAGACCAAACCCAGTGCAACTTAAAATCCAGAGAGATCACTGCTCTCTATTACAAAAAATATTTAAAAGAAATTAAACTGTATTATTTTCAGAATATATCCAAAGAGCAAATTTTATGGATCAGAAAGTTTATTTTAAGGCCATCTATTATTTATTAAGCAAAGACAAAGCTCTTTGCCTCCTTCTCAATCTTCGCAACCTTCCTACACAGTATTTACTATAGGAATAAACTGAAATTTCTCTCATCTCGTAGCTGGTAAAGTGTGAAGATAAATTTGTAGCCAAGTCTGCCTGACTCTGACTCAAAGCCATGTTTTAGTATTGCTTTAATATATGTTTCCAAAATGGGCCTGTTATTCTTATTATATCCAAGTATTTTCAAAATGGGCCTGTGAATGTGGTTAACAGTTGGAGAACTCAGAGGAACTGAAATTCTGAATGCAGAGCACATTTAATTATCTCTTCCATTTATCAAGATACAATCTTTAAGGGGTTAGCTAGATGTGGGTAATATTTGAAATGCATTTAAATTCATGCCAAAAATTATTTTTTAACATCATGTGTCTTATCTATTAAAAAGTTCAAATAGTCTTCATATAACCTGGTGTAAAAAAACAGTCCATCAACAGATAAATGGATAAAGAAGTAGTAGTATACATCTACAAAAGAATATTACTCAGCCATAAACAAGAATGAAATGTTGTCATTTGTAGTAACATGGATGGACTTGGAGTGCAAGCGAAATAAGTCAGACAGAGAAATACAAATATCATATGATACAACTTATATGTGGAATCTAAAAATACAGCAAACTAGTAAAAAAAACATGGAGAAGGAAATGGCAAACCACTCCA
The DNA here is from genome assembly GCA_006408695.1 of Aepyceros melampus. NCBI lineage: Eukaryota > Metazoa > Chordata > Mammalia > Artiodactyla > Bovidae > Aepyceros > Aepyceros melampus. The sequence goes on along the minus strand of SJXQ01007417.1, from coordinate 207,786 downwards.
GTGTTCTTGCCTGGAGATCCCAGGGACAGGGGAGCCTGGTGGGCTGCCGTCTATGGGGTCGCAGAGAGTCGGACATGACTGAAGCGACTTAGCAGCAGTGGCAGTAAATAAAACAAGCAAGAAGCAGATTCACAGATAAAGAGGACAAACTAGCAGTTATCAGTGGAGAGAGCAAAGAGCTAATATAGGACTAGGGAAATTAAAAAAGCTACTATGGGATTATATGAAATTATGTACATCAACCTTTTGAAAATTGTAAAGCACTAAAGATTTAAAGAATCATTCAACTTAAAACAAACTAAAAAATTACCTTCAAAAACAGGGAAGAATTGATTGCTTAACTTCAAGAAAGGCTGCACCCCTTTTTAAAAAATTCAGATAGATAAAACCCAGAGAAGACACAAAACTATTTCCCTGCAGTACCTCTAAATAAAATTGTTTTATGAACTTAATTAACAATGATGCAAATAGAACCAAAAATATTCACTGAAAAAAAAAAAGCTTAATGAATAGATTTTATCACTAATCTCTGTCTAGTTAATTTCACTCCCTTAACTATGACCAACATTTTTCTGCTTCTAAAGTCATCCTTATCTCCATGGGCTTCTGAAGATGTCTATTTCCTGAGACAAAAATACACACACACGTTTATTTTTTAAATTAGTTCAGTTTACTTCTCATTTGATGTATTCCAAACATAAATCGATTTATGTTATGTGCACAAAAAGAAAAAAATGTGTATAAGAAAATGAAGATATATAGAGTAGGGAAGAAAAATGAATGAAGAGCTACCTCATGCAAAAGCAAGTTACTCACTCCTAAAAGAACATTCTTGGCAGAATCCTAGGCTATATTATTGTACCAAACACTTGAAATTCCTGAGTATTCTGTCATCTGAGAGCAAGTATCCTTTCAACATCAAGTTTTATAGTGTGCGGCTTATATCATAATCCAATGATATATAACAGCAACAATATCATTACTATCACTGTTTATACTTCTCAAGTCACAGAAACTAGACATTAGTGGCAGCATGATTAACAGATCCTTCTGTTTCTTCATATAGCCTTTACTTTTTACCTTTTCTGCTTCTAACTAGATACATACTCATATTCTTCAAATCAGCTGATTTTCTCTGCATAAAAAATATCTCAGTTCATTTCAGTCCCTCAGTCATGTCCGATTCTTTGTCACCCCATGAACTGCAGCATGCCAGGCTTCCCTGTCCGTCACCAACTCCCAAAGCCTACTCAAACTCATGTCCATCGAGTCGGTGATGCCATCCAAACATCTAATCTGTTGTCCCTTTCTCCTCCCGCCTTCAATCTTTCCCAGCATCAGGGTCTTTTCCAATCAATATCGGAAGAGTCAGTTCTTTGCGTCAGGTGGCCAAAGTATTGGAATTTTAGCCTCAGCATCAGTCCTTCCAACGAATATTCAGGACTGATTTACTTTAGGATGGACTGGTTGAAACTCCATGCAGTCCAAGGGACTCTCAACAGTCTTCTCCAACACCACAGTTCAAACGCATCAATTCTTCAGCACTCAGCTTTCTTCACAGTCCAATGCTCACATCCATACATACCATAGCTTTGACTAGACGGACCTTTGTTGGCAATGTCTCTGCTTTTTAATATGCTGTATAGATTGGTCATAGTTTTTCTTCCAAGAAGCAAGAGTCTTTTAATTTCATGGCTGCAGTCACCATCTGCAGTGATTTTGGAACCCAAAAAAATAGTCTCTCACTGTTTCCATTGTTTCCCCATCTATTTGCCATAAAGTGATGGGACCAGATGCCATGATTCTAGTTTTCTGAATGTTGAGCTTTAAGCCAACTTTTTCACTCTCCTCTTTCACTTTCATCAAGAGGCTCTTAAGTTCTTCTTCACTTTCTGCCATAAGGGTGGTGTCATCTGCATATCTTGATTCCAGCTTATGCTTCCTCCAGCCTGGCATTTTGCATGATGTACTCTGCATACAGGTTAAATAAGCAGGGTGACAATATACAGCCTTGACGTACTCCTTTCCCGATTTGGAACCAGTCTGCTGTTCCATGTCCATTCTAACTGTTGCTTCCTGACCGGTATACAGATTTCTCATATCTAAAGAATATCTAACAAAATGTTAGATATTACTTGCATGCATGCATGCTCGGTCTCTACAGTCATGTTCAACTCTGTGCAATGCTATGAACTGTAGGCCACCAGGACCCTCTGTCCATGTGGTTCTCCAGGCAAGAATACTGGAGTAGGTTGCCATGCCCTCCCCCAGGGGATCTTTCTGATCCAGGGATCGAACCCACATCTCCTGCCTCTCGTACATTGCAGGCAGATTCTTTACTCACTGAGTCATCTGAGAAGCCCCAGACATTTCCATATAGTTTTAAGAAATAAGTCCTATCGAGTAGTTTTATAAATATATAAATATTTGTTAATCAATTAACAAAAATGAACCTCTCACTTTTTCCTAAATAAAGTTTAAGTCCTCAGGAAAAGGAAAAAAAGAAATAGCAAAAATTGTCTGGGTCATGAACATCTCTGGTTCCTTGTCTTTGCCACAATATCAGCTTACTTTTTATCAGTGTTATTATATCAGAATTCTCCATTAATTTACATTCTCTTGCTTTTAAAAAAAATAAAAATCTATGGATAATTATCTTCTTAATAGTTTAACAATCTTGTTCAAGTTGGACTGTCATTTATGTGGGCTAAGTATTTTTAGAAAAATTAAATCCCACACAGTTTTACAGCTACTGATAATTCCTACTTATTCTCACTTAATGTGGAAAATTCTAGTTGCTCTTATCTTTATTTATGAATTCACCCTTGTCTATCATCAATAAAACATAATAATCTTTGATTTGTATATGTTATATAAAAATTAAACAGAAGTTCTTTGTCTAAGGAGAAAGGGGTCAAAGGGAACTGTTATCTTTTAAATAAGAATGTATGTACACTGGTAGCCATAAGCCATGGGTCTTAAAACGGCTATCAAGAGGCTACATGGATCTGACTCTCTATATATCTCTATTTTAACATGTCAAAATCTATTTCAGTAAATACTGCACAGTAAAAAGCTATCCTAAAAAATATGTATG
>SJXQ01007417.1:112941-204679 GCA_006408695.1 Aepyceros melampus | reverse complement strand
AAATAAGAATGTATGTACACTGGTAGCCATAAGCCATGGGTCTTAAAACGGCTATCAAGAGGCTACATGGATCTGACTCTCTATATATCTCTATTTTAACATGTCAAAATCTATTTCAGTAAATACTGCACAGTAAAAAGCTATCCATAAAAAATATGTATGTACACATATTGATTGTACAAGTCTGACATGGAACACAGCCCCACCACTTTAATCATACCTGCTTTTCTTTTGAAAAAGGTATACAGCAAAATTTCAGTACCTCTAAAAAAATTAGAAAACTAATCCATATTATCTCATTGTTTTCACCCTGATGTATTCTCTTTCCAGAATAAAAACACGATCTAGATAAGGTATCTAACATATTAGGCATTATAAAAATATCACTAAAGATAAACATAAGGTTTCCAATAGGTAAACGATAAGAAAAATTTTAACACACTGCTCACTGAACACAGAGCATGTATTAACTAAACCATTTTTAAAGATATATTAATTACATTAAACACTCATGGAAAAATCACCAGCTTAAAGGTTTTTTCAATAACTACTCCCAAAGATTTATGGACTTCTTAGCCCACCCTAATCAAAGTTATCATTTTATTGTGATCAAATAAGTTAAATCAATGCCCATTTATACAAGATAAACTTTGTCACCTTCCTTACTAGCTGAATGAAAATTCACTTAACACATATGATGAGATTAGTAAGTATTTGTATCATTAATCATGCAATTAAAAAGCTGCATTTCAACATGGGCACATATTCACAAACATTTAAGTTCTTCTTGCTTTTTATTCTTAGTGAAGGCAAGGAGCTTTCCATTTTATTTTGATGAGAATTTCTCTCATTTACCTTTGTCATATAGTCTAAGGTGATGCTTGAATTACCAAAATAGTGTACATTTAAAAACCTGTCAAATTGCTCCTTCCCCGTCTCAGCAATTATCTACTACTCAGGAACTTCTCCTTCCATCACACATTCTGAAACACTTACTGCCAAGTACCAAGTCTAAGCCACAGTCAAAAAGTTAGAACTGAAGAGCATCTGACTAAAACCTAAGCATCCCAAATCTTGACCTCAGTCATCTTTACCCTGTTCACCACCCTGTTCCCATCTGAAGTCTGTGGGAAGATGTGAACAGAAGAAAAGGCCAGATGCCCACACCCTGTTAATACACGCATACTGTCCATATAAGGTTTTTGTTACAAACTTCAAATTGCCCTGTGAACTAAGTTGGTCCATGTGAAAGGCTCACCGAGCTTAAGACTGGGGTCACCTGGATTTCTTTTGTTGTCTTTCCTCTTCTAAGCCTACATGAATTACACTGTAACATGAAATAACATTTTTTACAGTAAATTCACATTTTCAGATGTGGGGTTTTCTTTTACCAAGCAAGACACAACCTGTGGACCCTTTTAAAATTAGTTGTTCTTCCCCTTTATATGGGGAGTTTAGGAGAGGAAAAACATGACTGTACCCTCTGGAAATCTCTAAAAAGTCAACTAATAAAAGTATATAATAATCATTTATTAATAATGAGAAAATAAACTAATCATAAAACCAAACAACAGTCTACAGACTATCTTGAGACTGAAAATGTTCATCATACAGCAGTCTTTCCAATAATAATTCTCATGGGAAATAATATTGGTGTTCACATTTTCTAACCCAAAAAGTCAGTCATGATGTGTATCACCATTAACAGAGGTAGAAAACTACTATATAATTTCATACAGTAATTGCAGCAAATTAAATTAAAAAATTTGCCTGTGAAAAAGTTCAGTTCTGTGTTTTACTTTTACCTGGGAAGTTAGGTAACTATTTCAAAAATTAAAATATCATAAAATTATTTCTGTGGACAAGAGGGAAGCATTTACGCTAAAGGAAATCCCCCTTACTACTTGAAAGTTACTACTCAGTGTTTCCTAACTGACCAAGTTTTTTAATGCCCATCTTTAGCACCTTAAGTTTCTAAATTAAGACAATAATATAAAGTAGAAGTTTTCTAAAATATATATATATAAAATGTGCGAGGCAGATATAAGACAGTAACGCTATGAACACTAGACATAGAACAGAGTCAGACAAAATGTCTATATAAAGAAAAGATATCCTTCTCTACCCAAAGCTTGGTTATGTACTATCCAAAACCCGGCACACAACAGATTGAAATAACATGGTTTACCACATTATCTGAACTTGAAATATGAACCCTCACTAAAAAAGGCAAAAACATAGATGATCTGGATAGCAAAGTATATCTGCATTATACAAAACATCAAAAACAATTTTAATAGTTCCTAGAAGAGGATGTTTAAGGAAGCCTTTCCTGAGAAACTCTGGTTTGTTCTGAACATTGCTACTATTGCTTCAAAAAGTATGCTGCAGATTATCTTCTAATTATCAAATTGAGGGTACGATGAGGAAAAAAAAGTTTGTAAATCATACACTGATATGGGTCTCATATCCAAAATATACCCTTACAATTCAACAATATAAAGACAAATAACTCAACTATAGTAAAAAGAATCTGCCTGCCAGTGCAGGAGACTCATGTTTGATTCCTGGGCCGGGAAGATCCCCTGGAGCAGAAATTGGCAACCCACTCCAGTATTCTTGCCTGGAGAGCAGCATGGCGCGGCATGGACATTCAGGTTATCTCCAGTTTGGGGCTTGTTATTAGTTTGCTAGGTTTGCCATAACAAAATACCACAAGACTAGGTGGCTTAAACAGCAGAAACTTATTATCTCATAGTTGTGGAGGTTTGCCCACAAAGGTTATCATGTTGTATTTTCATTTTGATTAAGTTCAAAGTGTTTTCTAAATTCTCTTTCAATTTCTCTGACCATGGGTCATTTAGAAGCATGTTATTTGGTTTTCAAAAATTAGCTTTTCTATAGATCTTTCTGTTGTTGATTTCCAACTTAATTCTATAGTAGTCAGAGAACATGTTGTATGATTTCAGCCCTTTAAATTTATTGAGACCTGTTTTATGGCCCAGAATATGATTAGTCTCAGTAAATGTGTGCTCCTAAGAAGAAGGTATATTCTGAAGTTGGGATGGATGGAGTCAGTTTCATAGTGTTGCTGAAGTTTGCTCTATTTTTGCTTATTTTCTGTTTACTTAATTTTATGAAATCAGATAGTAGCAAGCTTCCCTGGTGGCTAAGATGGAAAGAAACTGCCTGCAATGCAAGAGACCTGGGTTTGATCCCTGAGCTGGGAAGATCCCAAAGAGAGGAGAATGGCAAGCCACTTCAGTATTCTTGCCTGGAAAACTCCACAGACAGAGGAGCCTGGAGGGCTCCAGTCCATGTGATAGCAAAGAGCCAGACACAACTGAGCAACTAAACAAGGATCTGAACAGACATTTCTCCAAAGAAAATATACAAATGGCTAACAAGCACATGAAAAGACATTCCACATCAACTGTCCTTAGGGAAACGCAAATCAAAACCACAAACAGATACCACTGCATACCTACCCACTAGGATGGCTATAACCAAAAAGACAGCAACAAATGTTGGCAAGATTATGGAGAAACTGAAATCATCCTACATTGCTGATGAGAATGTAAAATACTTCAGTTGCTTAAGAAAACAGTTTGGCACTTCCTCAAAGTTACAACAGTTACGTATATGACCCAGCAAGTTCACTCTGAAGTACATACGGAAAAGAAGTGAAAACAAATGTCCACACCAATAATGTTGCTAACGTTCACAGCAACTTATTCATAAGAGGCAAAAAGTAGAAACAACTGTCTCACAACTGATGGATATACAAAATATAGTATGTTCATACAATGCAATAATATTTAACTGTAAAAAGCAATGAAGTGCTGATGTATGCTACTACATGGATGCATTCTGAAAACAAGAAGCCAGACACAAAAAGGTCACATGTTATAATACTACATTTATATGAATTGTCTAGAATAGGCAAATAGATTGCCAAGGACTGGATCATAGTAGAAATGCGAAATGACTTCTAACCATTATAGAGTTTCAATTTCTTTTTTTGGATATGAAAGTATTAAGACAATCAGATAGTGATACGTGCACAACCTTCTCAAAAAACTAAAAACCACTGACCTGTATACATTGAGTGAATTTTTACAGTACATAAGTTATATCTCAATTTTAAAAACAAAAAAATTAAATTCAGGCTATGGACCACTGGACTTGGGATACTTCCTGAAACAAGAGTCAATATAGTTAACGAACGGTTCACACTGGGATTATACCAAAAACAATGTGCAAGTGTAAGAAATATGAAAACGATTTTTAAAAGTATTTGCAAATGAAGTAAAGATCATTTGGAGGGTAGTGACCAACAAGTCTTTAACTTGAAACTACAAAAAGTAAAAGCTATGTTTATTCACATCTACCCAATACCCAGATTCCATTCAGCAAAAGGGTGGACACAAAGGAAATAAGAATCAAAAGAGAAGTTCAGAAGCACAGCAAAGCCTCTCTGCTGAGCTTTCTGAGCCAGTCTGCAAAGCAGAGGAAAAAACCAATTTCATTATTTTATATATACCTTTATTTGCTACAGAAAATATTCTTTTCCTGTTTCCAAATACCAAATACAACCTCTAAAGGATGAAAATTTGCCAATACTAAGTGTACTTTAAGAATGAATGCACCACTGATTCTAGAAAGCCAAAAATGAGTTTTGTGCAAAGTACAGTTTCCAAATGAGTGAGTTTACTTAGAAGGGACACTGCTGTGAATGACAATATTGTCTCTGCCAAGCTGAGTTAAAAAACAACTAATATTATTGTAGAGTTTTACAATGGAATCCTTAAATAAAGGAAACAATCCTCCCCTGAGCTAAAGAGAGAGGTGTGTTGCACACCCCAACTAATCTAACAAAAAGACCACTTTTTAACCTGTACTAGAAAACCCAACAATTTATATCTGCAAACCTATAACCTATACACCCCCTACATGAAACAAGGACTGAAGTTTAAACAGATAACTCATTCTGGTCCTCTTATATTTCTGCTTGTTTCACATGACAGGAACGCCTTTTCCACTTTCATCAAAATGAAGCAAAAATCCACCACCCTCTTCATGAAGCCTTCCCTCATCATCTCAGGCAATTTTTTTCACTTCTAAATGCCCCCAGAACTTACTTGCATCTATCCTATGGCACATTTTGCCTTGCACTGAATATACTATATTTTAAATAGTTCTTCAAGGTTAAGGCAACTTCCCAATATCTTTGTTTCCTCACAGTGCCTGATATACAAGACATATGCTTAATAAATATTTAAATAAAGTTTGTACTCAACTGCCTTCTGCTCCTAAAAACAGCACTAGTACAAGTAGCTAAGCAATTAGGCAAGTACTCAAAAGTGGCAAGTCCCCACAGACATTAAATACCTAATTTTCACTCTAGAAGAGATTCCATAAGGCTAAAAAAAATGGCATTATTCAGACGCTTCCTATAACTGCTCCAGCCATAAGCACATTTGAGGCAATCGGAGCGGTAACTCTCTGTTAGTCAGAGACTCACCCAGCTATCCTTTTTCCAGGAAGCTAGAGCTAAGCTGAAATCATCACAACTTCTCCTAAATTGGGAAGAGTTTTTTGAGACTATAGCAAAGATGAGGAACAGCCAAGCAATAAGTTACATCATATCACACAGCAAAGAGAACCTTGATCTTCCCAGAATGGAAGCTCATTCTAGTCCCTGAGGACTCAATAATCAACTGGCTACCAAATATCCATCTTGATCATCATCACTGTCTGAACCTGCTAACTCCAATTCAACTAAAACTTAATAACAGAAACACCAACACCTCCACTTCCACCTCCACAATCATGACCCTCACCTCTTTCCAAAAAAAAAAGGCGGGGGGAGTATTAAATTTTGGAAATGAGTGAGAATTCACTTGTAATCCAAAGACTGCTATAAATTAAATATCATTTAGAAAGCAATGACCCTAAAGTATTAAGATAACCAGTCAAGAGAATCAAATAGAGGATTAACTGTTCAGAACCAATCCCATTAAAATAAAAGAGGAATTATTACATTTGCTAGTGGCAGAGTTGCCTTTGGGATTGTATATAAATAAGGATCATTGCCACCTCTCTTGCATGTAGAAAGTTAACACTACAATTTACACAGAACTGTCTTCTTAAAGAACAAAATTACATACAATAAAAGAGAAAATATGAGACCCAACTGATTTTAATTGGGATACTATCAACTATGTATTACTCCTCAGATTAAATACTGATCTGCACTCTGGACTCTGTAATCTCCTGAACTTTACTACCTTGAAAGTGGAGATTTAGAGTTAAAAAAATGCTTTTAAGGAGAACTAATAACCAGATTAAAATCCTTCCTCAAAAAATGAATCTAAAATTTGATATTCAACTCAGGTATTTACAGAAGGATTTTATTAGAGAGAAAAATAAAAACACTTTGTCAAGCAGCAGTAACTCACCACTAAGACTAAGCAATGACTGATTAAAAAGGGGGGGGGCTGAAGCAAGAGGCAAGAACTCTAAGCAAACAATAAGATAACCATCTAAACCAAAGCAACAGTAATTTAAGAAATCTATAGGGTTATAATCATCAATTTCATAGTCTTTTAAAAACTAAAAAGTCCCTCTGAAAAAAAAAATCATTAAAAAAGTGAAAGAAATAAAAGAACTAAAAATTATTCAAAACAATATCAGGATTCTGTATTAACTCACAATTCTGAAAACTCATTAATTTCATGTTTCTCAAAACCTCTACATGCCTTATAAGGTCTCTCATATGACAGTTACAAATGATACATAATTTTAAAAGTGCTAAAGCTGATGTTACATTTTAGGAAATGTAAGATAGACTTCAAAGAATAAAACCAGCAAAGACAGAGCGGAGTAAATGATAACTGATAACCAAAAGGCAGATTCCTGAAGGACAGAGCTTGGATTAGTAGTAGGGAAATTTTAAAATATAGCCACAACACAAATTACGCCAAAAAATGGATTTATACCTTTACTACTCACACAAGTATACGTTTTAAAATGTCACTTTTAACCTGTGGACAATCAAAGTGATACCAGACACCTCAGAGCATTGTTGCCTATATTAATTTTGATTACAGTCTAAATCCTAAACAAAATTCACATACATTTTCATAATGAAACGCCGTAAAAATGGAAAGGTTTATATTCTCTAACAAAAAGTTACCTTATTTTTCACTTGTTTAAAGTTTCAGTTTTGTTTTTCAATCTATTACAGAAAATATCCCTTGCGGGCGTTGTAAAGGGCATACCCTCCTGTCAAGCCAGAAAGCTCAAACACAAAGACACTGAGCTAACCAAGTGCTGTAATTCTTCCAAACTGAGCTTCTCCACACCCCCCTCTACCCTTCCCCCCAACAGATATGTCTATTAAATCAGTGTCTGTTCTCCCCCTCGCACAACAAAGAGAACTTCTCACCGCATGAAATTGCCGCTGAATGGACACCAGAAAGCAGGATTTGCATAATTCCTTCCAACGAAACCCTGTCGGGAAGGAGGGGACAAGGGGCCCAAGCGAAAGGATAGAATCTCCTAGATTCTGTTGGGAAGACCGAGATTATTCCCCACGGTGGGGTGGGGAGGGGTGGGGGGTTCGAATTCTGGGTCTCCCCGAGGACTGGGCGTGGGGGACGGAGAACGACGAGACAGCATTTCCCCGCACATCAGCAGCACCGAAGCAAAGATGGGGAAATAACAATGCTGGGGGACAGCAGAGTCAGACACTGGGCGCACTGGGGCGAGGGGGCGGCGGGCGGAGCGGAGACACCACACGGGCCACTTACTTTTTGGAGGGGGGTTAAATATATGAGTTAAGCCCTTATGGTCCCGCCGGCCGCCGCACAGAGGGAAACGGGACCTTGGGAGAGAAAAACAGACAAAACACACAGTGTGAGAGGCGCTGCTCCGCCGCCCGGCCCCTGCCGGGGCGACCCCGTCCACGCTCCCTCTGCCCGCGGGGAAAAAGCCACCCGAGGCGGCCCGAGGTCCGGGGGGCGGGCGGCGGACCAGGCGCTCGGCCAAGCGGCGGCTGCGGAAAACCTCCCAGGAGCGGACAGGACCACTGCTCGGGCTTCCCGGTCGTCGCACCCGCGGCCCGGGCGTCGCGCCTCCCGCCGGGGGCGGCGCGGGGGCAGGGCCGGCCTCACCTCGCGGTGGCCCCGACTAGGACCCGGGGGCGGCTTGGGCGCGCGCGCCCTTCCCGCACACAGCGCCGCGCGGCCGTCTCCAGCTTCCCACGTCCGGAGCTCGGCTCCACGGGCCTCGCGCCGCCGCGCTGTCCCTCAGGCCACGGCTATCCCTGCTTTTCCTTTCCCGGTGCTTTTTGTTTCTTAAATCAACCCTGTGTATCATTTTCAACCTGCCTGTGGCCCGACACCAACTGTTGCAAGTTCTGTGTAACTGCTTCTCTGAACTAGGTCGAAACTGTCCTCCGAGGAGCCTGTTTAAGAAGCTGAATTAAGAATAGAGCCCGGATGCCCGTGGAGGCACTGAGCCCTAAAGTTTCCAGAGGTGGGAAGCATGCATTTTTTTAGGTTATTGAAACGCAGCCGGCATTCGTAAACCCAGTAAAAAATTGAAATCAAACGTCCTAAATGTTGAAAACTATCAGCAAGGCTACCACGGGCAAAATTCTAAAGTTGGTGTATTCAGAACCTCTCCTGGGTTGTATGGAAGGGATTTTTTAAAATTGTGCTAAAGTGAGACTGTTTCGAAAGAAGACTTAACGATAATTAAAGCAGAGTGTTGGGAAGTGGCTTAATATTTAAGGAAAGGACTCGAAGAGAAATATTTTCGATGGCAAAGGGGATTTTCGGGTGAAAACCTGGAATAATTAAAGCACCCTGTTCAGCGCACAACCAATTCCACTTAAACACGGTGCTGATCTTAATTGCTGGACTGTTACTTAGGAGAGAAAGAGAAAAAAAGATGAAAAAGGAAAGAAAAGTGCAGGGGCAGGAGGAGGGGGAGCAGAATGCAAAACCAACAGGAAAAACAGTAAAGATCCCCCTTTACCAATAGGCCCAGTACCCTAGGATTCGGACCTCTTCCCTACCTTCGGAGTCTAAGATTAAGGATGGTGCATTCCTACTTTTAGATATTTAAATTTAAGTTTGAAGACTTGATTTTAATTACTGTAGAAGGTAACGCAAAGTCGTTAAATACTTGACATCAAGGATCCCATTGGTGTATTGATTTTTACCTTTTCAAAGGCTATGGTCCTGATTCTGGGAACCAGGCACTTGTGGAGTGATGTGTCCAAAGAGCTGGACTGGGCGGGCCTTTTGAGGAGGAGGGGTTTGAAATGTATGAATAGAAAGGTACCTTCAGCACCCCCAAGTTTAAAACCATTGATTTTCCCACAATTCTCGAAAGTCCAGAATACTTCATTGACTTAAAAGTACATCAACAGAACATGAACAAACTATTACCCCAGGACGTAGTCTGTGACATGAAACTATTCTGAGTGATAAGGGGACAAGACAAATGCAATATAAAAGAGCTGTGGACCGCCGTCTTGAACGTGCAATGGCAAGACACCTTGTATCGCCCACCAGAAACTTCCTGTCTTCACCGCTAGGTGGTGGATTTGTCTTCTGTAGCTTTTAACCAAGTTTCCATGGTTTCTGGAAGTGTGTTTCAAAGTTTCAAATAAATGAACAACATGCAACTCTAAAATGAGTTAATAATTAATATATTTTCCAATTACCTCATATAAGTGGTTTAAAAATCATCAAGTCAAGGGCATTACTTTTGCAACACAATCTCTTTAAGAGCCTGACATACAAATTTAAGAGGATCCTAGAGACTTCAGAGATCAACTCTAATATGAGATACAGATTCTGTAATTTGAGGTATGAAGTTGGAAGCACAAATGAGTAACAGTTACTCCTCAATCCCCCCCAACCCTTGGCAACAACTAATTTACTCTCTGTCTCTATGAGTTTTCTTACTGTAGATATTTCACATAAATGGACTCATACAAATTGTGGTATTCTGTGACTGGTTGCTTTCACTGAACACGGTATTTTCAAGGTTCATTCATGATGTAACAGTTATCAATATCTATTTCCTTTTTATTGCCAAATAGTATTTCATCCTATGGCTATACTATTTTTTTCTATCCATTCCAGTTGATGGATATTTTGATTGTTTTCACCTTGGAGGTATTATAGATAATGCTCTGAACATTTGTGCACAAACTTTTGTACAGACTTATGTTTTTATGTTTATTTTATATATGAATATGTATGGGAAGGTGGTCCAGTTGTTAGAGCTTGGTGCTTTCACTGCTTGAATCTGGGTTTGATGCCTGGTCAGGGAACTAGGATCCCACAAGTTGTACAGCATGACCATAAATAAATAAGAATATGTATTTTGCTCAGAGAAATATCAATAACCTCAGATATGCAGATGACACCACTGTTATGGCAGAAACTGAAGAACTAAAGAGCCTCTTGATGAAAGTGAAGAGGAGAGTGAAAAAGTTGGCTTAAAGCTCAACATTCAGAAAACGAAGATCATGGCATCTGGTCCCATCACTTCATGGGAAATAGATGGGGAAACAGTGGAAACAGTGTCAGACTTTATTTTCTTGGGCTCCAAAATCACTGCAGATGGTGACTGCAGCCATGAAATAAAAAGATGCTTACTCCTTGGAAGAAAAGTTATGACCAACCTTCAGTTCAGTTCAGTTGCTCAGTTGTGTCTGACTCTGCAACCCCATAAATCGCAGCACACCAGGCCTCCCTGTCTCTGCTTTTTAATATGCTGTCTAGGTTGGTCATAACTTTCCTTCCAAGGAGTAAGTGTCTTTTAATTTCATGGCTGCAGTCACCATCTGCAGTGATTTTGGAGCCCCAAAAAATAAAGTCTAACACTGTTCCCACTATTTCCCCATCTATTTCCCATGAAGTGATGAGACTAGATGCCATGATCTTTGTTTTCTGAATGTTGAGCTTTAAGCCAACTTTTTCACTCTCCTCTTTCACTTTCATCAAGAGGCTTTTTAGTTCCTCTTCACTTTCTGCCATAAGGGGGGTGTCATCTGCATATCTGAGGTTATTGATATTTCTCCCGGCAATCTTGATTCCAGCTTGTGCTTCTTCCAGTACAGCTTTTCTCATGATGTACTCTGCATAGAAGTTAAATAAGCAGGGTGACAATATACAGCCTTGACGTACTCTTTTTCCTATTTGGAACCAGTCTGTTGTTCCATGTCCAGTTCTAACCGTTGCTTCCTGACCTGCATACAGGTGTCTCAAGAGGCAGGTCAGGTCTGGTATTCCCATCTCTTTCAGAATTTTCCACAGTTTATTGTGATCCACACAGCGATCAATGCAAAGAAACAGAGGACAACAACAGAATGGAAAAGACTAGAGATCTCTTCAAGAAAATTAGAGCTACCAAGGGAACATGTCATGCAAAGATGGGCTCGACAAAGGACAGAAATGGTATGGACCTAACAGAAGCAGAAGATATTAAGAAGTGGCAGAATACACACAAGAACTGTACAAAAAAGATCTTCACGACCCAGATAATCACGATGGTGTGATCACTCAGAACCAAACATCCTGGAATGTGAAGTCAAGTAGACCTTAGAAAGCATCACTATGAACAAAGCTAGTGGAGGTGATGGAATTCCAGTTGAGCTATTTCAAATCCTGGATGATGATGCTGTGAAAGTGCTGCACTCGATATGCCAGCAAATTTGGAAAACTCAGTAGTGGCCACAGGACTGGAAAATGTCAGTTTTCATTCCCATCCCAAAGAAAGGCAATGCCAAAGAATGCTCAAACTACTGCACAATTGCACTCATCTCACACTCTTGTAAAGTGATGCTCAAAATTGTCCAAGCCAGGCTTCAGTGGTACGTGAACCATGAACTTCCAGATGTTCAAGCTGGTTTTAGAAAAGGCAGAGGAACAAGAGATCAAATTGAAAACATCTGCTGGATTATCAAAAAAGCAAGAGAGTTCCAGAAAAACATCTATTTCTGCTTTATTGACTATGACCAACCTAGACAGCATATTAAAAAGCAGAGACAGTACTTTGCCAACAAAGGTCTGACTAGTCAAGGCTATGGTTTTTCCAGTAGTTATGTATGGATATGAGAGTTGGACTATAAAGAAAGCTGAGCGCTGAAGAATTGTGAACTGTGGTGTTGGAGAAGACTCTTGAGAGTCCCTTGGACTGCAAGGAAGTCCAACAAGTCCATCCTAAAGGAAATTAGTCCTGAATGTTCATTGGAAGGACTGATGTTGAAATTCCAATACTTTGGCCACCTGATGCAAAGACCTGACTCAGTGGAAAAGACCCTGATGCTGGGAAAGACTGTAGGCAGGAGGAGAAGAGGACAACAGAGGATGAGATGGTTAGATGGCATCACCGACTCAATGACATGAGTCTGAGTGAACTCCAGGAGTTGGTGACGGACAGGGAGGCCTGGTGTGCTGCAGTCCACGGGGTCGCAAAGAGTTGGACACGACTGACTGAACGGAACTGATTTTGAAATATCTCAAGTTAAATAGAAGTTGTAAGAACTCCCATATCCTTTTTACTTAGATTCCTTAATTATTGATATCTTGCCATATCTGCTTTCTCTCTCTCTCTCTCTCTCCCTCTCTCTCTCTTTATATATGGTCTTCTTGTTTTGGTTGAGTCTTTTTAGGAACAATCTTATAGAAACCTATAGGCTTGATACCCTATCAGCCCTAAACATCCAATGTGTATATCCACAAAGCAAAGGTGCTGTCCTTCACAACCATTGCATAACCTTCCAAGTCAGGAAAGCAACACTGATACAACACAAACTCCATTAAAATGTCACTCTCTGTCCCAACAATATCTTTTTTCCTTTTCTGATCCAAATCCCATGTAGGAAATTATTTTGAATTTAATTGTCAGGTATTTTAGTCTCCTTGAATCTGGAACAATTTCTCAGTCTTGCCTTATTTTTCATGACCTTGACAGTTTTAAAAAGAACAGGCTTTTCATTCCGTAGGATGACCCTCAACTAGATCACTTGTGGTTTCTCATGACTAGACTCAGGCCATAAATCTGACAAGAGAACCACAGAAATGAGGCTGCGCTTTTCTTTGCACCTTTCTGGGGACTCATGATGTCATGATATCAACTGTGATAAGAACTTTACTCATCTGGTCAAGTGGTCTTCTCTACCATAAAAATCACATTATTTCCTTTACACGTGGTAAATATTTTGCAAAGAGATATTCTAAGATTATGTTACTATTCTGTTCCTCACTTTACCTACCAGTCTTAACATCCATTAATTCCTGCCTGAATCACTTATCACAGTGATGATCAAATGGTGATTTTCTTCCTTCATCATTCCCTCTGTTTTGCTAGTTAACATTCTAATGTAAAGAAGAGTTTTCCTTTCTATCTATTCAGTCATTCATGCATTTACTTATTTATTTCAAAATGGATTCATAGATTCCTATCTCATTCAGTGGGTTGTAATGTTTTGCTCTAGTTATTTGTTTTCATGCTCAAAGGCCCCATATTTGGCCTGTGGAGTCCCCTCAGGCTGACATTTTGTCCTGATGGCATATCCCCATCATTCTCTTAAAACTTCCTTACTTTCTGATTCAACTCAGCTGTTCTAGGTTCATTTTGTATTTTCCCTGCCTCCACTCTGGAATCAGAAATCAAGATCTGGGTTCTCAGTGTGTTTCCTGCTATGGGGGTATCCTGGCACCTAGGTTCTTTCAAGCTGTAAGAGCTAAGAAATATCTATTTCTACATCTATCACTAAATATATTTTAAAACTGAGTTTATACTGATGCAGTAGATTCCAATCCAGCATCTCTGAGTACTTCTAAGTGTTTTCCTGCTCTAGATTAGTAAATCCCCCCTTTGACAGTGAAACTAGGTTCCCATTTTTTAAAATATATATATCGACTTCTCTGTATTTAACAATCCCCTGACCAAACTGGCTGCCTTTCTGGTCTGCTGCCTCTGCCACTCCTTATTCAGAGCTTCATCTATTTGGCTACCAACCAAATGTCGTCTCCTTGGTCCACTACTCTCCCCACATCGAATGGCATACATTCTTTACCATTCCAACCAAAATTGCAGAAGGAGCACAAAGAAATCTTCCCAAATTTATAAAGAAGAATGAAGATCTGTGTATAATAATGATGTCGATTTTTTTAAAAGTCTGTTAGATGTGGAGCATAGATCCTTCTTTGAAGAAGAACTCACTGCCCAGCTGCTGGGAGGGCAGCTACTATACAGCCTCCAGCTCTCAGCTGCTTCAGGGTCAGCCTCACCTGCTGGGAACTGTCTTGCCCAAGGTCACATCCTTCCAGGGCTGCCAGGATATGGTGACTGAGGGCAAGTGGACTATAAGAGACTGGCCATTTCAGCCTGATGCAGGACACTTTGTTGATTCATAGTGTTTGTTCCAAAGTGCTTCACTGGATTGCCTGTGGATTTATAAAGCTGCATCAACCTGTGATTATCAACTTGCTTTATCAACCTGCAATTACTTTCTCTGGCCAATTCTGTTTCCTTTCCTTTCACAGATGCTAATCTTAATAAAATTTTGCGTCCCAAAGTCCACCTTACCTTCTGCTTCCAGACTATCTGAGGTGTGACAAGGAGAGATTCACTCTGCTAGGGTGGTGCTAGCATTACTGTGGTACTAGCATAGGAAGAGGGAGATCTTGGAGGATAACGTCTGTGTGGCTTTGGTGTGGGGATAACTTTGTAAATCAGACCTGCCGAAAACATTATATATATATATATATATATATATATATAATACATCAGAATTAACAGTCTACAAAGGACATATATATATATACAGACTTATTCCAAGAATTTAACAGATACTTGACAGACTGGGAGAAGATGTTTGCAACATCTAAAACCAACAAGGAATTGATGTCTAAAATATAGAGGGAAATATTTCAAATCAAGGAAAGTATAGGTAACCCAATGAAAACTGGAAAAGAGCTTAAATGGGAAATCCAAAGGAATGAACACCATATGGCCCACAGGTGTCTGAAGAAATACCAGGTTTCCCTGGTAATCACAGAAACACAAAATAAAGCTATGAACCTACGGGATGAATCTAAAAGTTGTCAGTGCTGTTGAGAGATAGGAGCCCTTCGGTGAGAGTGTGAATGGGTGCAGCTGCCCGGAGTGAACTGGCCACACAGATAGATCTGTGTAGATCCCACGAGCCAGGGTCTTAACGCCTGGAACAAGAATTTGAATTCAGGGCTATTTCAGGGGGCTTCCCAGATGCTGCTAGTGGTAAAGAACCTGGCTGCCAACACAAAAGACAAGAGATGCAGATTTGATCCCTGAGTCGGGGAAGATCCCCTGGAGGAGGACATGGCAACCGACTCGGTGTTCTTGCCTGAAGAATCCCATGGACAGAGCAGTCTGGTGGGCTACAGTCCATTGGGTCGCAAAGAGACACGACTGAAGCAACTAATCCCACACAGTCTATTTCAGAGATGATTCCAAGAAACATCAATACGGAGTGGAGAAGCGAAACAAAAATAAGGAACCAATTAAGGATGCATTCTTAAATTCCTACTGTGGGTTCTGAAATAAATCTCTCTGGGGAAGTCTAAGATGGTGCCTCAGATGAACCACCTGAAAGATGACATGAGGGCGCTGGACTAGTTATACATAAGTCTTTAGTCATTGGTTGAGAGCTGTTCAGGGGAAAGATTAATTTCCCAGACTTCTGTTTGCACTGTCCATAGGCAGAGCAGGCTCCAGGAGCCAGAGAACACCCTCAGATACAGAAATGCAGGTGCTGGGAAATGGAAGTCTTGAACAGCTGTATACCAAAATGATAAGATTCAAGGGCATATGAGTGGGGCATTAAAACACTACCTGCTGCCCCAGGTAATGCTGCTCCATTCTGGCTCTCAGAATGTGGGCATGAGTGATGAAGCCACTAATGTTAAATGGAAATTTAAGTTTCTGAAGTATTTTCCCAAATGACAATAGAATTGACTGAGATATGAGCAGTTTCAAGAGGATGTAGGGATAAACCTTAAATATCTTTAGCGTTGTTTTTTACTTCTTTTAAGGAGTGAATGAGCCTTTTTTTTGCCCCTTAAGTCCTTGGGATCACATCCTATGCTGAACTATAGTTACCTGCTGCTACTGCTGCTGCTAAGTCGCTTCTGTCGTCCGACTCCGTGTGACTCCATAAACTGCAGCCCACCAGGCTCTGCTGTCCCTGGGATTCTCCAGGCAAGAACACTGGAGTGGGTTGCCATTTCCTTCTCCAGTGCATGAAAGTGGAAAGTGAAAGTGAAGTCGCTCAGTCGTGTCCGACTCTTCGCGACCCCATGGACTGCAGCCTACCAGGCTCCTCCGTCCGTGGGATTTTCCAGGCAAGAGTACTGGAGTGGGGTGCCATTGCCTTCTCTGAAAGTAACCTAAATACGTAGTAATATGTTCATCTGCTCTTCAGGAAAAAAAAAAAAAGAAACAGTTCACTATTGTCTTTGTTAGGTAATTGTAAGAAAAAAGAATCACCAGAAAGAAGTTATTTGTAACTAAATAGCACAAGAAGGTTGTTTCCATGGAAAATTTTTAAAGCCTAGAAGCTGTAAAATACAACCGAATTAGGCTAAATGAAACCAAAGGAAATTCTCAGAGAAAAGTTTAAATAAATATAAAGCTTGGTAAAATTAGAAAAAACTACTTAAGTATGCTTGCTGAACTTTAGCTAAATATACATTTCAAAGTTTATATGTGATAACTTTCCCATCTAACAAAAACAACTCATTTCTGAGTAACCACTCTAACTTGTTTTCATTTAACCATCCTAGTTTGTTTTCATTTAATTTTATTTAATTTTTTGAAAGATTGGTTATTCAGAGTGGGCTGTATGCCAGCTACCCAAGCAATTGGGTGACTTGTTTTGGTCAATGAACTGTGATTAGAGGTGATGAGAATAACTCCCAGACCAGGTCATTTTCATGGGTCTAAAGATGCATTTCATGCAAAGATGGGCTCGATAAAGGACAGAAATGGTATGGACCTCACAGAAGCAGAAGATATTAAGAGGTGGCAAGAATACACACAAGAACTGTACAAAAAAGATCTTCACGACCCAGATAATCACGATGGTGTGATCACTCACCTAGAGCCAGACATCCTGGAATGTGAAGTCAAGTGGGCCTTAGAAAGCATCACTAAGAACAAAGCTAGTGGAGGTGATGGAATTCCAGTTGAGCTATTTCAAATCCTGGATGATGATGCTGTGAAAGTGCTGCACTCAATACGCCAGCAAATTTAGAAAACTCAGCAGTGGCCACAGGACTGGAAAAGGTCAGTTTTCATTCCCATCCCAAAGAAAGGCAATGCCAGAAGCGGGCCGGGGAGGTTGGTAGGTGTGGGGTGTAGCGAGTGGCGTAGGGGACAGGATTGCCCCCGGGTCCACGATGCAGCCCTCGGATGAAGCCGCAGTATTTTCCTTATATGATCGGGCCCCATGGCTGCAGCACCGCTGGCCCGGAGCCTGAGAGGATTATGAAAACGTGTCAGGCGAAATGGGGCGAGGGACCCGGGGGCTGGGAGGTTAGGCGGAGGCAGTTAGGCTAAGGTTTGGGTGAGGTTAGGGTGCCACTCTGCGAGCCCTGGTCGATGATGACGTGACCACTGCGCAATCTGAGTTCTGGGAACTAAGTGATGGAGCGTGTTCTGAGAACGGACTGAGACCGGGAAAAAAAAAAAAGAAAGGCAATGCCAAAGAATGCTCAAACTACCACACATTTGCACTCCTCTCACACGCTAGTAAAGTGATGCTCAAAATTGTCCAAGCCAGGCTTCAGTGATACGTGAACCATGAACTTCCAGATGTTCAAGCTGGTTTTAGAAAAGGATAGGAACCAGAGACCAAATTGCCAACATCTGCCGGATCATGGAAAAAGCAAGAGAGTTCCAGAAAAATATCTATTTCTGCTTTATTGACTATGCCAAAGCCTTTGACTGTGTGGGTCACAAGAAACTGTGGAAAATTCTGGAAGAGATGGGAATACCAGACCACCTGACCTGCCTCTTGAGAAACCTCTATGCAGGTCAGGAAGCAACAGTTAGAACTGGGCATGGAACAACAGACTGGTTCCAAATAGGAAAAGGAGTGCGTCAAGGCTGTATATTGTCACCCTGCTTATTTAACTTATATGCAGAGTACATCATGAGAAACGCTGGTCTGGAAGAAACACAAGCTTGAATCAAGATTGCGGGAGAAATATCAATAACCTCAGATATGCAGATGACACCCCCCTTATGGCAGAAAGTGAAGAGGAACTAAAAAGCCTCTTGATGAAAGTAAAAGAGGAGAGTGAAAAAGTTGACTTAAAGCTCAACATTCAGAAAATGAAGATCATGGCACCTGATCCCATTACTTCATGGGAAATAGATGGGGAAACAGTGGGAACAGTGTCCGACTTTATTTTTGGGGGCTCCAAAGTCACTGCAGATGATGATTGCAGCCATGAAATTAAAAGACGCTTACTCCTTGGAAGGAAAGTTATGACCAAACTAGATAGCATATTCAAAAGCAGAGACGTTACTTTGCCAACAAAGGTCTGTCTAGTCAAAGCTATGGTTTTTCCAGTGGTCATGTATGGATGTGAGAGTTGACTGTGAAGAAAGCTGAGCTCCAAAGAATTGATGCTTTTGAACTGTGGTGTTGGAGAAGACTCTTGAGAGTCCCTTGGACTGCAAGGACATCCAACCAATCCATTCTGGAGATCAGCCCTGGGATTTCTTTGGAGGGAATGATGCTGAAGCTGAAACTCCAGTACTTTGGCCACCTCATGCGAAGAGTTGACTCATTGGAAAAGACTCTGATGCTGGGAGGGATTGAGGGCAGGAGGAGAAGGGGACGACAGAGGATAAGATGGCTGGATGGCATCACTGACTCGATGGACGTGAGTCTGAGTGAACTCTGGGAGTTGGTGATGGACAGGGAGGCCTGGTGTGCTGCGATTCATGGGGTCTCAAAGAGTCAGACATGACTGAGAAACTGAACTGAGGATGCAGATGCCAGAGTCATTAGAGGTTTATTTAAATCCTCTTCAAGGATGGAAGCAGAACAGATAGATAGAGCTGGGCATAGAATTTATATCTGCTCACTCCTTAAACAATGGTCTTTTAATGCTGGCCTGTAGGAGTGTGATATGATATGATATATGATATAATATGATATGATTGATGCGTGTACACATGTCAATCATGTCCCACTCTTTGCAACCCCATGGACTGTAATCCACCAGACTCCTCTATCCATGGGATTTTCCAGGCAAGAATACTGGAGTGAGTTGATGTTTTCTTCTCCAAGGATCTTCCCAACCCACGGACCAAACCCACACCTCCTGTATCTCCTCCATTGCAGGTGGATTCTTTACCACTGAGCCACCAGGGAAGCCCTATAATGTGATTGAAACTAGATTATCAAAAGGAGTATTTTCAAGACTTCCCTGGCAGTCTGGTGGATAAGACTCTGTGCTTCCACTGTAAGGGACTTCCCTGGCAGTCAAATGGTTAAGACTCTTTGTCTCCACTGCAGGGGACATGGGTTCTATCCCTGGTCAGGAAACTAAGATCCCAAATGCTGCATGGTGGGGCCAAAAAAGAGTGCTTTCATTGTGAATGACTCTTATTATGTTCCTTGTAGGAATATGGTAATTATTACTGCAAAAAGACAATACAGAGATCTTAAGTATCTGTCAACTTAAGAGAAAAATATCAGAGTAACTTACATGAATTTGTGGAATAATGAAGGGAGATACATTATTATAATAATGATAGAAGACTAATAGTTCTCAATATTTATTGAGTGAGGACTCTAAGCTAAGTCCTGAGCTAAGCACTTTACCTGCCTCATTTCATTTAATACTTAAAATAATTTTACAAGTTAAGTATTTTAAAAATATATATATTTTACTGAAGTATAGTTGACTTGCAACGATTCAGGTGTACAGCAAAGTGATTCAGTTATACATATACACTTGTATTATTTTAAAAATTATTTTCCATTATAGGTTTTTACAAGATATTGACTATAGTTCCGTTTTTTTTTTTTTATCTTATTTAGAAATGTGAAACAAAACACTGATGAGAGAGCTGAGCCATAAAGAAAGCTAAACACCAAAGAATTGATGCTCTCAAAATGTGGTGCTGGAGAAGACTCTGGGGAGTCCTTGGACAGCAAGATCAAACCACTCAATCCTAAAGGAAATCAATCCTGAATATTCATTGGAAGGACTGATACTAAGCTGAAACTCCAATACTTTGGCCACTGATGTGAAGAGCCGACACATTGGAAAAGATTCTGATGCTGGGAAAGATTAAGGGCAAGAGAAGGGGGTGACAGCATAAGATGGTTGGATGGCATCACAAACTCAACAGACATGAGTTTGAGCAAACTCCGGGAGATGGTGAAGGACAGGGAAGCCTGGCATTCATGGGTCACAAAGAGTTGGACATGACTTAGTGACTGAACAATAACAACTTTACTCAAAATTCACACAAAACAGGTAGATGAAGCAATGTAAACTTGAGATTCAATAATTTCACTGTTATTTTTTCCACTGTGGTACATCACAGATCAAGGTAAATGCTAGCCTGGCTTTTTGTATGTATTAAAAGAGAATTGTCAAACTTCCCTTTTACCTAGTTGCTTAAATTAAACATTGTGCTATTGACATTTAACAAATACTTATCCACTAACTCTTTGAAGTTTTTACATCATTTTATGGAATTTCTGTGTCATCAGAATGTTAAAGTTGGGCTGATAGCAGTTATTTTTGAAAAATGACAAAAGCATTAGAATATATCTAATAATTCTGCTAACCAATTTCCACTCTTTTTCTTTTTTTTTTAATTTTAATGACATTTTATTTTATTTTACTTTACAATACTGTATTGGTTTTTGCCATACATCAACATGAATCCGCCACGGGTGTACACGTGTTCCCAATCCTGAACCCCCCTCCCTCCTCCCTCCCAGTATCATCCCTGTGGGTCACCCCAGTGCACCAGCCCCAAGCATCCTGTATCCTGCAATGAACCTGGACTGGTGATTCATTTCTTATATGATATTATACATGTTTCAATACCATTCTCCCAAATCATCTCACCCTTGCCCTTTCCCACAGAGTCCAAAAGTCTGTTCTATACATCTGTGTCTCTTTTGCTGTCTCACATACAGGGTTATCATTACCATCTTTCTAAATTCCATATATATGTGTTAGTATACTGTATTGGTGTTTTTCTTTCTGGCGTACTTCACTCTATATAACTGGCTCCAGTTTCATCCACCTCATTAGAACTGATTCAAATGTATTCTTTTTAATGGCTGAGTAATACTCCATTGTGTATATATACCACAGCTTTCTTATCTGTTGGTCTGCTAATGGACATCTAGGTTGCTTCCATGTCCTGGCTATTATAAACAGTGCTGTGATGAACACTGGGGTACACGTGTCTCTTTCAGTTCTGGTTTTCTTGGTCTATATCCCCAGCAGTGGGATTGCTAGGTCATAAGGCAGTTCTATTTCCAGTTTTTTAAGGAATCTCCACACTGTTCTCCATAGTGGCTGTACTAGTTTGCATTCCCACCAACAGTGTAAGAGGGTTTCCTTTTCTCCACACCTTCTCCAGCATTTATTGCTTGTAGATTTTTGAATTGCAGCCATTCTGACGGTGTGAAATGGTACCTCATTGTGGTTTTGATTTGCATTACTCTGATAATGAGTGATGTTGAGCATCTTTTCACTCTTTTTCAAAAATAAATTTCGGTCACTATTCTTTTATTGAGCATTCCTCCCTGAAATGCCTTTTCAAAAGTTTGAGCACTTACATTTATCACTAAAACCTGTGTTATGCTGAATGACTTCTATGGTTGCATATGCTATGACTCTTATTATTTTGCCTGAAACACAGATCTATAATTTCTTCTAAAGCATTGTCTTATTGATCCAAAAACAGTTCTCCCCAGATCAGCTGAAAGAAGTAACAAATTCCAAGGGACACACTAATGGAAGACTTGAAGTGGGGTAGGTACAGTGAAACATAAAACAAAGAACAGTTCATCTATTCATGGGATGGATGACATTCCATATTCAGAAGAAAGAGAATAAGTACACTAAATTGATGAATGACACCTCAATCTTTTTCTCACATTTATTTTTTAAAAAAGAAAACAGTTTCCACAAGTTGCTTGCAGTTGATGTCATCTTTAGCACAAAAAATTCCCCCCTTACAACTCTTCTCAGAAATTACTCTGTTCATCTCTCTGAAGCTTTTATTCTCTCAGTCAGATTCTTCTTGACAGATATTCTCCTAGAAGCAGCATTAATGATGCCAATACAGGTGTTCCAAACAGAAAAAGATGTTGCTGCACGAATGGTCTTTCATATTGTCTGACACTATTAATTCTGGAAAACTCTACTGGTCAGTTCTTTGATCTATAATCCTTTCAGAAATTTGAGGATCAAAGACATGATCATAACTTTGAAATTCGTTGAATATCTCTTTTGGCAATTGATTTTTTTATGACCTTCAACAATTATTGAATTCTCTGGCCCTTGTTTTCTGCATTTATAAAAGAAAGTTGAATTAGGTATTCCAAAGTTTTTTTTAGAGCTTAAATTGTCTAACTTATTAGGCTTCATCACTATCAAATACCTGAAAGTTTCAAACAAATACTTTTGTATTTGTTGATTTAACAAAATGCCAAGGCATATAAAATAGAATTGCAAAATTGCAGTAATACGTACTATGGTATATTAAGTAAAATAAACTCAGCTTTGTTTGAACCTATTCATTTCAATTTGATGTAATATTATAGTAATTAATATTTGGTTTTCATTTGACAGTATAACATATTCAAAGTTTAAGGCACTAGAAGTTTTCTAGGAGGTATATATAAGAAATGTATGACTACCTCTTGGCTAAAAACTATCTAAATCAGTAACACCAATAGGGAAACCCCAAACAATTAACAGCAACAAAACTTAACAAAATAAATTTTAAAACAAAGGAATTGTGAAACAAATCTTCTATATCCAGTTAGCAAGTGTTGTACCACCAAATCCATGGGGTCACAAAGAGTCAGACACAACTGAGCGACTGAACTGAACTAAAACACCGTATCCTCACAAGGTGCTCAAAAGGGCAGAAATCTGAGCCCATCTGAAGACTCTTAAGCAAGACAGTGGACAAAAACAGCAAAATTGATATATTCAATATTAGCAGAAAAAAATAGAACCAAATTAATGTTCAACAAAAGGAATTGGTCGTGTATGTAATGAGACTGCCTGTAGCTAGTACCATATAGCTGCTAGAAGTTATGTTCCAGAAGAATATTGGCTGACAACACGGCACAGTATGTTTACCACATTTTTCAGGTTCTCTCCTCTTCTGGACACGGTAGCACTGCGTGTCCTGTCCCCTTGTGGTTGAGTGGGACCATGTGACTCCTTTTAGTCAACGAACTAACTGTGAGCAGAAGTGTTACATATGATTGTAGGCTGGGTCATTTGACTGTTGATGCAACATCCTCCCAGCACTTTTTTTCTCTGTGGGATGACAACCAGAAACATTCTAGGTAGTGGCTCTTTGTCAGCTTGGGTCCCTGAGTAATTCTAATGAGCTGAACCACTCTCCTGTCAGTGAATACATACTGTGAACAAGTGTTCTCAACATATTGAAATTCTGAGATTGTTTCTTCCATCAGTAGAAGCGATGGTGTGTTGATTTCACAAACTGAACACTAGCTTGGGCCCAGTCCCTTCTTACAAAGAAAATGATTATCTCAACTTCTAGCAGCATAGGCTAGTTTTACTTGTTCTTAAATTTTAAAAGTTGTAATTATACAGTATGTATTTTGGAATGAAGGGTCTTTTGCTGAATATTGTGAGCTTCATCTATATTTCTACATGGATTTGTGGTCCATTCATTCTCATTGGTAAGTACTGTTTATTGTGTGAATGTATTAAATTTCATGTGTTTACTGTTTGGGGCATTTGGGTAGTTTCCAGTATTTTACTATTATAAATCACATTCCAGTGAATATTCCAGTATATATCTTTTGGTGTACATCTGTCTGCGATTCTATTGGGTATATACCTATATGAATGGAATTGCTGGTTTATAGAGTATGTTTAGTTTAGTAGTTTTGCCAACTAGTTTCCCCAAGATAATTGCATTAATTCACATTCTCACCGTTAGTATAGAAGTGTTTTGGATGCTCCAACATCTGCATTTTTCACTTTTTCACTGTAGCCATTCTGGAGATATCTAACAACACTGAGCAGTTTTTCACATCATATTTAGTGGCCATTTCTGCCCCCTTTGGGGTAATATACCTATTCATCTTTTGCTGTTTTTCTGTTAGGTTGTCTGTATTTCTTTATATATCCTTTACTTATAAAGTTGTTTTTTACATATAGTCCTTTATATATTCTGACTATGAGTCTTTTGTAGAATATATGTATTTTGAATATTTTACCCCATTCTGTGCATTGTTCTTTCATTCTCATAATGGTATTTTATTTTGAACCCTTACTTTTAAAAAGTCCAATATATCAATTTTTAAATTTTTGGTTAGTGTTTTCATGTAGTGTTTTTAAAAGTTTTGCCTACTTCAAGGTGAAGAAGATGTCCTCTTCTAAGGATTTTATTGTTTCATCTTTCACATGTAGATCTGAAATCTGCTTGAAATTGATTTTTGTGTGTAGAATGAAGTAGTGCTCAAGATATGTTTTTTTCCATGTTGTTACCCAATTGCCTAAACGCTAGTTACTGAAATATTATCTTTTCCCCACTGTAGTGTTATCTTTGTCATAAATCAGGTGACCATACATGTATGGATTGGTTTCTGGTCTTTCAGTTACATTCCACTGATCAATTTGTCTTTCTTTGTACAGTGTGTTAATTGCTGTACCTTTGTAATAGTCTTTATGTCAGATAGTATAAGTTGCCTGGTACCATTTTTTGTTCTTCAGGATTACCTTGGGTATTCTTGGCCCTTCTGTGGTCTATCTGAATTTTAGAATCTGTTGTTGATTTACATATACACACACACACAAGCTCTGCTGGGGTTCTGATTACAATTGCATTGAATCAGCAAATTAATTTGAGGACATTAATATTTTAATAATATTGAAGCTTCTAATCCATGAACATGATATATCCTATTTGTCTGAGTCTTTAAAAATTGCTATCTATAATACTGTGTAGTTTTCAATGAAAGTTTCACATATCTTCCATTAGATTTATTCCTAAGTATTTGATTTTCAGTAATAATAAACAATGAAATCTTATCTGTTAAATGTAGTTACATGCATCTAAACTTTTTGTTTCAAAATAATTTTAGATTTACATAAAAGTTGCAAAGAAAATACCCTTCACCCAGTTTACAAAGTTTAATACTAGCATGACCATGGTACATTTGTCAAAGCTAAGAAATGAGCGTTAAAGTAATAGTATTAACTAAACTACAGGCTTTATTTAGATTTCAGCAGTTTTTCCACTAATGTCCTTTTTCTGTTCAGGGTCTAATCAAAGATGTCACAGTGCAATTAATCATTATGTCTCTATTTTGTGACAGTTACTGTCTTTACTTGCTCTTCATGACCTTGAAATTGAAGAGTTCTGGTCAGGTATTTTGTAGAATACCCCTTGGTTTGGGTTCACCTGATGTGTTCTCATGAGGGACTCTGGGACTGGGGACTATGGGACTTAGAGAGGACGTCCACAGAGATGGGGTGTTCTTCTCAAGGCATCAGTCAGGTGCACGTGAGACTGATGTGATCTATCATGGGGTGATGCTAACCCTAATCACTTTATTAAGACAAAATTTGCCAAATCTGTTTAGTCATTTATCTGTTGATGAACATTCAGGTTGAGGCTTCCCAAGTGGTGCAGTGGTAAAGAATCTGCCTTGCCAATGCAGAGGATGCAAGACATATAGGTTTGATCCCTGGGTCGAAGATCCCCTGGAGCAGGAATTGGCAACCCACTCCAGTATTCTTGCCTGGAAAATTCTGTGGACAGAGGAGCCTGGCAGGCTACAGTCCATGGGGTCATAAGGAGTCAGAAATGATTGAACAGCATGGCATGGCATGGACATTTAGGTTATTTCCAGTTTGGGGGTTATTATTAGTTTGCTAGGTTTGCCATAACAAAATACCATGAGACTAGGTGGCTTAAACAATAGAAATTGAATAGAATCTTATAGTTGTGGAGGTTTGCCCATGAAGATTGTTATGTTGTAATTTCATTTTGAATAAGTTCAAAGTGTTTTCTCTTTCAATTTCTTTGACCATGGGTTATTTGCTGCTGCTGCTCCTAAGTCGCTTCAGTCATGTACGACTCTGTGTGACCCTATAGACGGCAGCCCACCAGGCTCACACGTCCCTGGGATTCTCCAGGCAAGAACACTGGAGTGGGTTGCCATTTCCTTCTCCAATGCATGAAAGTGAAAAGTGAAAGTGAAGTCGCTCAGTCGTGTCCGACTCATAGCAACCCCATGGACTGCAGCCCACCAGGCTCTTCCATCCATGGGATTTTCCAGGCAAGAGTTCTGGAGTAGGGTGCCATTGCCTTCTCCGATGGGTTATTTAGAAACATGTTATTTGGTTTCCAAAAATTAGTTTTTCTGTAGACTTTTCTGTTGTTGATTTCCAACTTAATTCTGTAGTAGCCCGAGAACATGTTGTGTGATTTCATCCCTTTAAATTTATTGAGACTTGTTTTATGGCCCAGAATATGATTAGTCTCAGTAAATGTTCAGTGTGCTCCTGAGAAAAGGTATATTCTGAAGTTGGGATGGATGCAGTCAAATATTTTCATAGTATTGCTGAAGTCTGCTCTATTTTTGCTTATTTTCTGTTTACTTAATTATTGAATCTACTTAATGAAATTAGATAGTAGCAAGCTCCCTGGTGGCTAAGATGGTAAAGAATCTGCCTGCAATGCAAGAGACCTGAGTTTGATCCCTGGGCTAGAAAGATCCCAAGAGGGGAATGGCAAGCCACTTCAGTAGTGTTGCCTGGAAAACTCCATGAACAGAAGAGCCTGGCGGGCTACAGTCCATGGGGTCACAAAGAGTCAGACACGACTGAGTAACTTTCGCTTTTCTTTCATATAGTAGCAAAGTGACACCGTGGAGTCTCAAAGAGTTGAACAAGACTTAGCCACTGAACAACAGCAGTTACTGAATTAAGAAAGAGATATCTTGAAAGAGTATTGAAGTCTTTAATTATAATTATGATTTTTACACTTGTCTTGTGGTTTTGGTTTGCACATGACCAGAAATTGTTGCTAGATATTGTGTATAAAGGACCATGACCGTATTGTGCTCTAATGATGTTATCTTGCATCATAGAGAATTCATCCTTTCATTTGTTGGTCTGATAGAGGAGGTGGCTGATCATCTCATTTCAGTCTGGGACTGAGTGTTGAAAGTAGGGAGGGTACAGTGAAAATAGATTACAGTTTTACTTAGACTCAGCCTATCTCTGATTTATTCTTTCCTAGGGAAGACCTTCCAGAGCTTTAATGAGAAACAAGAGTTTGTCTTCTCTGAGATTTTCTACAGATTAAGCTCTGACTTAAAAGGTTTTGAGGAGGGCATGGCAGCCCATTCCAGTATTCTTGCCTGGAGAATCCCCATGGACAGAGGAGCCTGGCAGACTACAGTCCATGGAGTTGGAAAGAGTCAGACATGACTGAACAACTAAGGTTTTCAGCTTCTGGTATTCAGTCTTCTACACCAAGCAACTTTAAAATTTGGCACATATCTTCAGGGGATGTGGAGACTAGATATCCCATTTGACTCCTGAAATACCCAGTGTGTCTCCTTTGTTCTTGTTCACTCGCCCAGTCATGTCCGACTCTTTATGATCCTATGAACTGCAGCACACCAGTCCTCCCTGTCCCTCACCATCTCCTGAGTTTGCCCAAGTTTATGTTCATTGCATCAGTAATGCCATCCAGCCACCTCATCCTTTGATGCCCTCTTCTCCTTCTGCCCTCAATCTTTCTCAACATCAGGGACTTTTCCAATGAGTTGTCTGTTGGCATCAAATGACCAAAATAGTGGAGTTTCAGCTTTAGCATTAGTCCTTCCAGCAAATATTCAGGGTAGATATCCCTTAAGATTGACTGGTTTGATCTCCTTGCTGTCCAAGGGACTTTCAGGAGTCTTCTCCAGCACCACAGTTCGAGGGCATCAATTCTTTGGTGTTGTGCCTTCTTTATGGTCCAACTCTCACAACCATCTGTGACCACTGGGAAGACCTTCAGACCTGGGGGAGTCATCTTTTGGTGTCGTATCTTTTTGGCCTTTCATACAGTTCATGAGGTTCTCACAGCAAGTGTACCGGGGTGGTTTGCCATTCCTTCCTCCAGTGGATCATGCTTTGTCAGAACTCTCTGCTATGACCCATCCATCTTGAGTGACCCTGCATGGCACTGCTCATAGCTTCATTGACTTATGCAGGCCCGTTTGCCATGAGAAGACAGTGATTTGTAAAGGGTTGTCTCCTTTGGCCCCACATATATACCAACATCTCTGCTGATTTACCTGTTCCCTGCCCTAGGACCTTCTGTCCCAGGGCCAACCCTAGATGCTTCAGTTCAGTTCAGTCACTCAACCCCATGGACTACAGCATATCAGAGTTCCCTGTCCATCACCAACTCCCAGAGCTTGCTCAAACTCATGTCCATTGAAATGGGTGATGCCATCCAATTATCTCATCGTCTGTCATCCCCTTCTCCTCCTGCCTTCAGTCTTTCCCAGAATCAGGGTCTTTTCCAATGAGTCAGGTCTTCACATCAGGTGGCCAAATATTGGAGCTTCAGCTATAGCATCAGTCCTTCCAATGAATATTCAGGACTGATTTTCTTTAGAATTGACTAGTTTGATCTCCTTGCAGTCCAAGGGACTCTCAAGAGCCTTCTCCAACACCACAGTTCAAAAGCATCAATTCCTGGATGCTTAGCCTACAGCTATAATCAGTAAATATCTCCAGGGTAAAAATATCTATAGATTCTCAGGGTCATTCAGCACTCCCTCCAAGGCCCTCAACTCCTACCCACTGTAGTTTCACTCCCCTGTTACTGGTGGATACCGTGTTGTGCTTTCTTTTCAAGTTTATATATAAAAAAAATTACTCAGATGCATACTTTACCTTGTTTATTGTGATTTTACTGTTGATTATAATACATCAATGTTCAGATGCATATTACATTATTTACTGTTGCTATCCCCAAAGGCAGATAATTTTTCCAAAAAGAAAAGAAGCAGCAGTTTTCAGGACTTTGACTTCTGTCAGTATGGAAAAGTTTTTGTCACTCAGTTGTATCCTCATGAACTGTAGCCCACCAGGCTCCTCTGTCCATAGAGTTTTCCAGGCAAGAATACTGGAGTCAGCTGCCAATTCCATCTCCAGGGGATCTTCCCAATCCAGGGATCAAACCCAGGTCTCCTGCATTGCAGGCAGATTATTTACCCACCAAGCCACCAGGGAAGCCCTGTGAATATGGGAGGTAGATACTATAAAAAACCTGTTTTACTCCAAAGCAAGGAGATTATGGAAGAGGTTAATTTTTTTTAATGTATTACAGGACTTTCAATAAATAAAGAAAGTCTTCAAGTAACCGCCAGTAAAATGTAACCTGAAACTGTAACAGGAGGGAAGGGGCAGAGCACAACCTTCAAAAGAATGATAAACCCCGAGGATATGACATAAATTGATTAGAACCAAACAGGTCTAAAATGGCAGACTAGTTGACTTCCAGTAGACTTTTTAATTTTTTTTTTCATCAAAAGTCTTTCCCAACCTCATAACTTTATCTGGAAAATAAATCAGCAACTGTCAACATAGCTATAAACACTAACTTCAAATTTTCTATAACAAAGTTCTGGTGGATATAAACATTAGAAAAAAACATTTTTTTAATAATGTGCTTCTAAAAATTAAGCTTTTCATGGACTTCCTCTAGACCTTGAGTCTCAGTATATGCTCATGGTAACACATCAGCAAGCTAAATGGCACACCCACTGCACCATGACAGTTTCAAGGCTGACAATAAAGGTGATTATCACTTTGTCTCTCACTAAATTCTTTTGCAATGAGACATCAAGAACCTGAACTTCATTCAGTCCTGAGACCAGGTGTGTGATCTCAGTTAAAAGACCATGGGTTCAAGTCCCAATCTGTTACAGGGTTTCAAAACCAGAACTGGGAATTTGAGTAGCAAGTTGCCAGGACATTGCTGTTGATATATAGCTACATTTATTCTTGGTAAAGTGTATATATATATGTGTGTGTGTGTTCTGTTCTGTGCTAAGTTGCTTCAGTCATGTCCAACTTTTTGCAACCGTATGGACTGTAGCCTGCCAGGCTCCTCTGCTCATGGGATTCCCCAAGCAAGAATACTGGAGTGGGTTGCCATACACACATATATGACTTCCTTGGAACCTCAGATGATAAAGAATCTGCTTGTAATGCAGGAGACCTGGGTTTGATCCCTGAGTCTGGAAGATCCCCTGGAGAAGGGAATGGCAACCCAATCCAGTATTCTTGCCTGGAGAATTCCATGGACATAGGAGCCTGGCAGAGTTGGACATGACTAAAGTGACTTAGCAGCAGCAGCAGCAGCAGCAGGCTATACTCTATGGGGTTGCAAAGAGTCAAACATGACTGAGCGAACAATACTTTCACACACACACATATATATATGATGTATCAGTATCTCAACTGATCAGAGACCAAGCCTGGACTAGTTCCAAATACACTTCTTGAAACTGAGATTCTTAAATAAGTAAAAAAAGCTTAAGTACTATCCCAGGATGGTAGTATAACAGGAGGGAAAGGGGAAGGACATGATTTTGAAAGAATGACATAGCCCAAGGACACAACATAAGCCAGTTAGAGTCAACTGGGTCCAAGGTGGCAGACAAGTCAGCTTCAAATAGACCTTGATCCTCAATCAACAAGCTAAATGACACACCAGAGGCACCATGACAATTCCAAGGCACTGTCAAAAGACCAAGGGGTGGGTGGTGGCCCAATTCCTGGAAATCTCCATCCCTTCCTCAAAATAGTTGAAATAATCCTCTCACTCATTAGTTTAAAACCATGCCACATTTCAGGGTCACCAGATTCACCCTCTGCAATGGCCCACACTCTGAATTTGAATAAACCCATTTCTTACCTATCATTTTATCTCTCACTGAATTCTTTATGCAATGAGACATTAAGAACCTGAATTCCATTAGGTCCTGAAATCAGGTAGCAAGGCTTTTGGCTGGGTTCAATTCACAGTGTATGGGTTCAAGTCTCAATCTGAGGTAAATGGTTTCAGTAGGTCCTGTTTGCTTGTAGTAGAAGCATCAAAAAATCCCCAGTTTAGGCCTGTAGGGTCCCCAAAGATAAATACGTATGATCGGACAATCAGAGATTAATAAACAAGAGAAAAAAAGCTACTATGATCATGACCCAGAAAAAAAACAACAAATTTGGACCTCCGTGGTCTATAATGCTTTTATAATTCCAAGTATTGGAATTATAAAAGTAAAATATAAAATAACTTTGTATAAAATACTGGAAGAAAGTTTAAAATGAAATCACAAAACTGATCAAGAAACAAGAGACTGGGAATTTATGAAATAAAAATAAATGAAAATAAAAAACATAATTGTTGACATTTTAAAACTTCAGAAAGCCATAGATTAAATAGCAGCTTAGACATGGATAAAAAAAAATAGTAAAAGTTGGATCTAAATAAATTACCCAGAAGGTAATACAGGAAAACAAGGAGATGGAAATTATTAAAATATGACTGGGAGACAAAGAAAATAAAACAATAAACTTAGTTTATGGATTTCTAAGAGATAATGAGAATAGAATAAATATTTGATGAGTTAATGGATAATAATTTTTCAATTCTGCTGAAGGCTGTAAATCCATAAATATACAAAACATGATTTATAGCAACCTTGGTATAAAGAAATCTGGACCTAGACACTTTATGTAAAACTCTAGAACACAAAGGTTAAAATAGTTAAAAACAGCTTAAGTGAAAAAAAATTATCTATAAATGATAATTTGACTGACTGCAGATTTCACAACTCTGGTTAGAAAACATTTTTTGATAATATCTTCAGTGTGCTGAAAGAACATAATTGTCAACCTAGAATTAACTGTCCATTCAAAATTATGTTCAACAAAAGAAACTACAAGCCCAAAATGGAGTCACTTGTGCTAAATCTCAAGACTTAATGTTGTTCAGTTTCCCAGTCATATGTGACTCTTTGTGACCCTGTGAACTGCAGCATGCCAGGCCTCTCTGTCCCTCACCATCTCTTGAAGTTTGCCCACGGTCATGTCCATTGCCTCAATGATGCCATCCAGCCATCTTATCCTCTGACACCCTCTTCTCCTTCTGCCCTCAATATTTCCCAGCATCCGGGGCTTTTCCAATAAGTCAGCTGTTCACATCAGATAATCAAAGTACTGGAGTTTCAGCTTCAGCATCAGTCCTTCTAATGAGTGAGTGTTCAGGGTTGATTTCCCTTAGGATTGACTGGTTTGATCTCCTTGCTGTCCAAGGGCCTCTCAGCAGTCGTGTCCAGCACCACAGTTCAAAGGCATCAGTTCTTCTGCACTCTGCCTTCTTTACAGTCCAGTTCTCACAACCCTATGTGACCACTAGGAAGACCATTGCCTTGACTTATGGACCTTTGTTGGCAGAGTAATGTCTCTGCTTTTAAACACACTGTCTAGGTTTATCATAGCTTTCCTGCCAAGAAGCAAACATCTTCTGATTTCAGTCACCATCTGCAGTGATTTTAGAGCCCAAGAAGAGGAAACCTATCACTATTTCCACCTTTTCCCCTCTATTTGCCATGAAGTAATGGGGCTGGATGCCTGATCTTAGTTTTTGTGGGTTTTTTTTTTTTTTTTAATATTTAGTTTTAAGCTGGCTCTTTTCACTCTCCTTCACCTTCATCAAGAGGCTCTTTAGTTCTGCTTTGCTTTCTGCCCTTAGGGTGGTATCATTAGAATATTTAAGGTTGTTGATGTATCTCCTGCCTATCTTGATTCCAGCTTGTAACTCAATTCTGCCTCAAATTTCTCATGATGTGCTCAGTGTATAGATTAAGATTTATAACCTATTCTAATTGTAGTTTCACCCTCTCCCAGAGCAGCCTTTTAAACCAAGCAGTATGGAATTTCCTGGTCAGCACTAGGGAGGTGATCTGCCTAAGGCCTCCTGCCTCCCCCTAACCTTGTCTGAAATAATCTGCTCTTATAAATCCTTGTCCCACCTCTTTCTGTCTCTGAAAACCTTCCATTTTGTACATCTCCTAACAATGCTTTTCTACATGCTGAATGGGATGCTGCTTAATTCATGAATCATCTAATGAAACCAATTATGCCTTCAAACTGACTCAGTCAAATTTCTGTTCTTTAACAGTATGAGGGCAGAGTACACTATCTTGAGATTGTTATCTGAGGGAATCTGCCCCAGTGGACCTTCACCAAAAGAACTTCTAAAAAATGACTTCAGGAAGAAGAAAGATTGTCTCAGTACAAAGACCTGAGATCCAAAGGGTAACAGTGAGCAAGTGAAAACTGAAAGTGTTAGTTGCTCAGTCGTGTCTGACTCCTTGCGACCCCATGGACTGTAGCCCACCAGGCTGTGGGATTTCCAGGCAAGAATACCTGAGTGGGTTGCCATTCCCTTTTCCAGGGAAGGGCTTCCCTGGTGGCTCAGAGGTTAAAGCGTCTGCCTGGAAATTTAAAAAAAAAAAAAAAACTTGAAAATTTAAAAATACAAAC
This sequence comes from Aepyceros melampus, assembly GCA_006408695.1. Classification (NCBI taxonomy): domain Eukaryota; kingdom Metazoa; phylum Chordata; class Mammalia; order Artiodactyla; family Bovidae; genus Aepyceros; species Aepyceros melampus. Next base: position 170,780 of record SJXQ01007417.1, on the reverse strand, counting down.
AAAACTACTTTCATGATTTTTAAAGGAAAAAATTGAGGAAAGAAAATAATTGAAAAAATAAAACATATTCAACCAAAAGGTAGACAATAGGAAAAAAACAGATCTATCACCGCAATAAAAGTAATCAGACTAAAATTCCAGTTAAAATTCAGAGATAGTCAGATTGAAAAAAAAAAAAAAGAAATGTCCAAGTTTTCCAGGTCGAACTATAATGGAGCAACAGATAGTAGACTTACTCTCCCACCATATACAACTATAAAATTGGCAAAATACCTGAAACAACTGCTTTTAGGTACTGAACAACAAGCAGCGCTTATGTGTGACTTTCAAGAAAATAGAAATACATGAGGTGAGAGCCGTATTCAACCCAACTCTCTGTCTGGGCACACTTTCCAAACTGGGGCAGGGAAGTAGAGCCAAAGCAGAGCACAGAGATCGTGCAGAGCTGAGGAGGCAGGGGTCAGAATTCCAGACCACTGTAGTGGCTATAATTTGGGAGGCAAGTGGAAGACAGGAGAGATCTGCATTTAAAAGGTAGTTCAAAAATATGCAAAAGGACTCCCTTACTGGAAATCCAGTCTTCATTTGGATGCTAACCTGCATGTACACAAGAAAGCATCCACAAGGCCTGCAAGAAAACAGCTACCAGTGGGTGGTAAGAACAAAGATCCCTGGAGTCGCAGCATGCTGGGAGAGTAATTAGAGTTCTGATCAGAGAAGGTTCAGTTCAGTTCAGTTCAGTCGCTCAGTCGTGTCCGACTCTTTGCGACCCCATGAATCGCAGCACGCCAGGCCTCCCTGTCCATCACCAACTCCCAGAGTTCACTCAGACTCACGTGAGTCCATCGAGTCAGTGATGCCATCCAGCCATTTCATCCTTGGTCATCCCCTTCTCCTCCTGCCCCTGATCCCTCCCAGCATCAGAGTCTTTTCCAAGGAGTCAACTCTTCGCATGAGGTGGCCAAAGTACTGGAGTTTCAGCTTTAGCATCATTCCTTCCAAAGAAATCCCAGGGTTGATCTTCAGAATGGACTAGTTGGATCTCCTTGCAGTCCAAGGGACTCTCAAGAGTCTTCTCAAGAGAGAAAGTAGAGAGACCTTAATGTAAACTCTGGCCTTAAGATTGGATCCTAAACACATGCCTTATGCACAGGGCTTTTTCACCTGTAGCATAAAGGAATTCTAGACTGTCTCTAAAAGGGTAAAAAGCAAAGTTGTGATCAAATGAAGCTAATCCCAAGTAAATTAACTTACTTTCAGGAAAAAAAAATAGTGTACGTTTTTTTTAAAGGGAGACACAATATTCAGCTGCTCTACAATGTAACATCCCTAATGTACAACATTCAATAAACTCTGCATGTTATGAGAAAGAGGAGAATATGATAAACCCCTAAGAGAGACAGACAAAAAATAGAAACATAGCCAGAGATGGCAGAGATTTTTAAAAGACTTCAAAATAGCCATCATAAATATGTGAACTCCTTGAGGATAAAAGCCATCCCTTCTCCCAAGGCATGGGAGGGTAATGGCTAAGAGTATATGCTCTGCTGTTAAGTATATGCCTGTGTTCAAATCTCATATCTGACATGTGTTAACTACAGAAAATTTGGAAAGTATTTAAGTTGTCTAAGCCCTAGTTTACTTAATCTTAAAATGGGAAAAAGAATATCTTCCTTACAGAATTATCCTAGGATTAAGTGGAATAATGTACTTGCATGCTAAATTGCTTCAGTCATGTCTCACTCTTTGCAATCCTTTGGACTGTAGCCCACCAGGCTCCTCTGACCATGGGATTCTCCAGTCCAGAATACTGGAATGGGTTGCCATATCCTTTTCCAGGGGATCTTCCCAACCCAGGGATTAAACCCACATCACTTATGTTTCCTACATTGGCAAGGGTTCTTCACCACTGGCACCAGCTGGGAAAGTGGGATAATGTACCAGGAGTAACTAACACAGAAACAAGAGCTCTGTAAGGGTAAGGGCTAACAGCAATACTTACCTATTATTACTCATTATACAGCACAGACTGGATTATCTTAGGTGTCTAATATTATGAATGAGAAAAGGCTATCAAGTCCAATGGCACTCATGTCTGGTCTGAATGTTGGAAACCAGCTGGGGTAGGATTAAGTGAGCATTAATTGTCAAACTACTCATAGGATTGAGCAACTGGCCAAGTGGAGAAGGAGAGAGGAGCACCTGTGGTCTAGCCCCTTGGGATGAGAAGACAGCTGAGAACACTCTGAGTTGAACTCACATTTCAGGGGCCACTTTAGGAAGAACCGAGGACCAAACAGTGCCTGGCCCAGCCGAAAGCACCTTGTTTATCTGCCACTCTCTGTTACTGATTAACAGTAGCTTCCCCTCTTGCCACACCCTTTTGCTCAAACACAATTAAATTTTAAAATAACATGACTTTAGGAAGAACTGTTCAAAGTGCAGGTACCTGGTCTATGAATGAGAGTTGGTTGGGCGTAGCTGGGAATCAGAAAACACTTTGTACCTGCTTACTTTGACAAAGAATCAGATCCAAGTTCTCTCCCTGTAGGAAACTTGGAGGAAAAAAGGGAGCCTTTAGACCTGGGTTTGGGAATCTGTTTAAAACCCCAAATGTATGATCACAACCTGATCACGTAGAATCAGAATTTCTTGTGTTACAAGCATTGACCCCCAAGGAACCTCTTTTGGCCATGCCCAGGAAATATCTGAAACTCAGAGGTTGAGTAGGGTTGTGAGGGGACCACTCGAGGGACGTAGGGGCACTCACTTTTAATTTGGGCTTTACCACTAGCTTCCTGTGCATGTTTTCTGATCTTCTGGGTCTTGGAGATAGAACTAGATCATAATTTTCCAAAATATCTCCCTAGGATGTTAACAGGGGATAGGGAAAAAACAGTTCTGTTAACCAGTATTTCCCAAACTGTCCTGTGAACCACTGGAGTTAGATGAGTTGACTTCAGGAGGCTTCTGTGGTGGCTCAGATGGTAAAGAACCTGCCTGCAATGCAATAGACCTGGGTTCCATCCCTGGGTCAGAAAGATTCCCTGGAGACAGGAATGGCAACCCACTCCAGTATTCTTGCCTGGAGAACTCCATGGACAGAAGGGCTCCTCTGGAACTCCATGAGGTCACAAAGAGTTGGACACAACTGAGCTACTTTCATTTTCACTTGTTGAAATTAACATTTTTTTCTAATTAATTTTGGCAAATGATCCTAATTTTCCACTTGTAATAATGATATAGAAGTGCTTTAGAATGTTCCTTTTAAAATGTGAGTGGATTTAAAGAAAAAGATTAAATCAATAACAGTATAAATTGTAGGTATAGCAAGGTATAGCAAAGACCGTGAAGGTAGTACACAAATGACTGAAATTTGAGAAAAGTTCTGTCAAATCAGATAAAATTGGTTTATTTATTGCAAGACTTTGCAGAGATTTTATCATGTTGATAGAAATTTTGCCTCTTCAAGAAGGGAATTGGCATTTAGCATTTCTTTAACTCATTTGACTGTAGAAACCTTCTTTTTCTTTAAAATAACCTCTTGTTACGCTTATGTTCTAGAAATTTCACTTCAAGAAATGTTTATGAGAAATTCTGAGACAGTTTTATTAAACTTGACCATTTTAGAATTTTGGGTCCTCTATGTTTGATAGAAAGTCTTAGAAGAAAGTACAGGAATGGAGCTAGAAACAGTCATTTAAGAAGGTTTATACAGTAGTCAAAAGCACGTTAGCCCTAAATGCAATGTGCTATCCTGGATTGGATGCTGAAACAGAAAAAGGACATTAGTTGTAAAAGACTAGTGAAGTCTAATTGGGATTTTAGTTAATACTAGTGACATAGTTTTACCAGCAAGTCTAATAACATTCCCTACTCACTCCATTGCCTGGTCTCACAGTGCTCAGCATCAGAGTACAAAGGCTAAGCTAAGAAAGAGGACTCATGTTCCTCACTAAACCCTCAATGAGATCCAGGTACCTTTCCTGGTACCAAACTCAGCTCAGGAAGAAGACCCAGGTAGCAGTGAAGAAATGGGCATTTTTCACCCTCTTCTACATTCTGTTCTAGCTACTCAGCCCTCCCAGTCACAGCCTAGCCCCTTCAACATTCTTCAACTTCAAACTAAAATCAGGGCCAAAGTCCCCGGGGGCCAGAGAGGGTAAATTTCTTCAGATCAAGGACTTGAGCGTGCTACCCATCTAACTGCAGAGTGCTGCAGGCAGGCAGACTGTGGCCATAAAATCCTCGGCAGGTGTTAGTGGACAAGGCAGATAGATTGGGAGAGGAATGTTCTGGCTGAGGGAAGCTGTGAGTATATAACTCTGCTAACCCTCCCCACAGCCTTTGTCTAGATGATATATGGGTGGAGACAAGAGAGGAATAACCACTCTCTTCCATGTTCAGACAGACACTGGCATTTATTGCCAGCTTATCACAAAAGTCTACAAGTTATTATATTTTACAGCAAACAGTTATTGGAGGGACGAAAGGAAAGCAAGACCTAAGAGAAACTGAAAGGGAGATAAGCCTTAATAAAAACAACAAAAGCATTACATGAAGGGCCTCTCTTAAACACTTGTCTTATTAGAGAATCCCGATCCACCCACATCGTTAACACAGAATCTTCAGGATAAATTTTTAATTTCATTGATCCTAATTAACATGAATATATGTAATGCATAGGACTGTCCTCAGGGCAGTGGCAATGGGGTGGGAAGAAAGGACAGGACAATGAAAAGACCTGGCTTGGAAAATAATTTCACTAATCTTTTCCAGCTGGTTAGAGAAATGCTACTGCCTTTTTTTTTTTTTTTGGCCACAGAATACAGGATCTTAGTTCCTGGATTAGGCACTGAAACTGTGCCCTACCAGCACCCTTGAAAGTGAAAGTGCAGAGTGGACTGCACTGCCAGGGGATTCCCTATTGCTTCTTTACATATTAATTTCTTTCTAGTTACTTTAGCTGATACATTTATTAATTTCAAAACTCTTGATCGATTCTTTTTAGTTTTCTAGCACTGAAACTGCATCATTTACAAATAATGATTTAAAAAAAAATACTACATTCTTTTCTAATATATATATATATATATTAACTTACTTCTTTGGCTGCACCAGTTCTTTGTTTTGGCATGAGAACTCTTAGCTATGGCTCATGGGATCTAGTTCCCTGACCAGGGATTGAACCTGGGCCCCCTTTGCATTGGGAGCATGGGTCTTAGCCACTGGACAACTAGGGAATTTCCTACAAATAATAATTTTTGTTTCCTCCTTTTGTTGTTCATTCTTCTCATTTCTATTTCATATCTTACTGCATTAGGAAGGATTTTTGAAGCAGTAGGTGATGATAATATTAACACTAGGTATCATTATTTTGGAAAGAGTGCTTCTCATATTACTTTTTTAATTGTATTTCCTTTGGGTTAATTGCTCTTTATCATAGCATTACCATTTTCCCCCATCTCTTCTCTGGCAATTTAACTCCTACCCATTCTACAAAGATCATCTGAAATCCCATTACTCTCATGAAATATGTACATACAAAAGCACATATAAATAAATACTCAGCTAATCTTAAAGTAGTTTTTTGCACTTTACAAAGAACTTTCATATACAGATTCTTATTTGATGCTCTTGACAGACCATTGAGTAGGTGTTGTTAAGACTTTCATTTTAGATATAAAAAAGTTCAATCTGTGAGTGGCTGAGCAACTGGCTCTAGGACATTAGCTGACTACAATTTTGTGTTTTCTCTCTTCAGTACCACCTCGCCCTATTGCTGAAGAGCTTTCTCCAGCATCCGCCTCAGTCTATGTACTTACTGTGCTCCTTTTCCACCCCTCCCAGCTGCCATATAGGTTCTGTAACTGGATTTATTCTCTCTCTGAGAGGGGTTCTCTGGGGTTCATGACATGCATAAAGTACACTCTCCTTCCAGCTGAGGCACTGGTGATACCAAGGTGAAAGAGGCAATAAAGACTGAGTTGGAAAAGATATATATTTATATACTTTACATCCCAAGGAATTGCAAGAGCTGATGCAGTCCAAACAATCACAACTTGTTAAACAAACTATTGAAAAGCATCTTTCAGACTCAGTAAAAGTCAGCAGGCTTGGCTCAAAGTTCTGTTGTTGTTGTTCAGCCACTCAGTCATGTCCCACTCTTTGCAACCACATGAACTGCAGCACGCCAGGCTTCCCTGTCCTTCAGCATTTCCCGGGCCTTGCTCAGTTGAGCAGTGATGCCATCCAGCCATCTCATCCTCTGTTGTCCCCTTCTCCTCCTGCCTTCAATCTTTCCCAGCATCAGGGTCTTTTCAATAAGGAAGTTTGGAGTAGCAGTAGGAAATCTCAGGTTATTGCTGCTCATCCATTCACTTTTGCTCAGAAATGTAAATATCTGAAAAATTTTTTTTCACCAGTCGTTTATAAAGTCACACTTAGTTGGCCATCCTATCGGTTATTGATCTTGGACTAGAAGAAAGGCTTCCTTGGTGGCTCAGCTGGTAAAGAATCTACCCTCAATGCAGGAGACCTGGGTTCAATCCCTGGGTTGGGAAGATCCCCTGAAGAAGGGAACGGCTACCCACTCCAGTATTCTGGCCTGGAGAACTCCACGGACTGTATAGTCCACGGAGTTGCAAAGAGTCGGACATGACTGAGCAACTTTCACTTCACAGAAGAAGGGTAAAGATGTGGTGAGGGAGGGATGGTGATAGTCCTGCCCTTGCCAATCTCACAGACCTGAAATAAGAAAGTGTCAGGGACAGTCCTTCCAATCTGTAGTGAGCAGCAAAGCATTATTTCAATCTTCTGATATATGGATTATCTTCCAGTTAGACTATGAGCTCTTTGAGCTTGCTCATCTTATCTTGTTCCCCTATTTACCTCTTTAATCAAACACCTATCACACTAACAGAAGACTGTTTTAGTAAATGTGCACCGTTTTTATTTATTATGATAAAATATACATAACATATAATTTACCATTTGAACCACTTTTAAGTATACTGTTCAATGGCATTAAATACATTCACATTATTGAGTACTCATTACCCCTATTCATCTCCACAAATTTCGCATCATCCCAAGATGAAACTCTAAACATATTAACATATAACTTCCTATTCTCCCCTTCCCCAGTCCTGAATAACTACCATTCTATTTTCTGCCCCTATGAATTTGACTATTCTAGGTACCCCATACAAGTGAAACCATACAACATTTGTCCTTTTGTGTCTGGCTTATTTCACTCGATGCTTCAAGGTTCATCCATGTTGTATATTTTTTAAATAAATAAACTCTTTTTATTCCATACCTCCCAATCTTGACTATAAATGCAGACTAGAATGGAAGTCCGAAGGAGGAAGGCAGAAAGCTTCAGAGGTTTTAGGGGAGGGGAACAGAAAGGTAAATGAGGCCTGGTGCTCTCTAGACCAGGAAACAGTGGACCAAGGGTGAGGAGAGGGTACGTAGTGGGACGCGGTAATGGGAAGGAAGGGAATAATCCAGAGGAAGTTGGGTCACTCCTGCTTCTCACCAGGAAATTCCCCTGGATCAACTTCCAAAGCTATCATTAGATCAGGAGTTCTTAACCCTGGGGTCTATGAACCCCTAGGAGATTCATGAATGGACTTTAGGGGTATGCTTGCCAAGAGTACACGTAATTATTCTGAGCATATATATATTTGGGGGGACAAGGTTTATAAATACAGTAGATCCTTAAAGTCACAGAAGTTGAGAACTATTGTACCAGAGGAATACATTGTCCTTCTTTACATTCAAAGATGTTGAAGAGTGGGCCAGTCAGAGAAACCCGTTTCCTTTGATTGTCCCTGAGACAAAGTGAGAGTGTTTTGAAGAAGAATCATCACTATGTAAACAATGCAAACAACAGCATAATCTCATAGATCCAAGAAAAGAAACTGTTTTACAGTGCTGTTGTCTGATGGTAGATCAATTAAAGTCTACTCATAGATGAAAATGATCACCAAGACTTAAGAACTTTGTGTCTGCCTATGATTCTCTAATTCTCATCTTTTATCGCTACTTTATTTTTCTTTCCTGGTTAATTTGCCCAGGATGTATCTTTGGGTTCTGATTGCTGTCTCTTGAGGGAGACTTGGCTACCTGATAGGAACCCTGAGGCCGATAAATGAGAAAGCGATTCTCCCATACAGGACCACTTATATCTCCAGGTGTTTTCTGAACACTGTTTTTGTTCAGTTGCTAAGTTGTGTCCAACTCTTTGGAACTTCCATGGACTGCAGCACGCCAGGCTCCCTGTCCATCACCAACTCCCAGAGCATTCTCAAACTCATGTTTATTGAGTCGATGATTCCATCCAACTGTTAGGTAGGTAGAATAGGGAAAAGGAGTCCAAGATGGTGGTGGCTAAAAGACAAGGAAGGGAAAAGCCCACGAAAATAGAACAAAAGAAGGTCCGAGGACCAGAGTGAAGACTTCAGGTAGAACAAGCAGCACTCCTGGCTGAGCCCAATTTGCATAGGGCAGGCCCAGGTGGAGGCTCTCTCCCTCCCCCCCTTCCACTCTCGTCTCTTCAAGTCTTTGGGCTGGCGTGCCCTCATGACTTGGGGATGGATTGTTCTGCTATCTTCTAAATAAAATAGAGCTGTAACACTGATTTGCCTAAGAGCTGTAACACGATTTGTCCAAGACCCCAGGGCTGTGACACGCCGAGGGCTTTAATGTCCATCACTCCAAATCTTTGTTGTGACGAGACAAAGAATCGAGGAACATACACTCGTGTGACACAACCATCTCATCCTCTGTTGTCCCACTTCTCCTCCTACCCTCAACCTTTCCCAGCATCAGGGTCTTTTCCAGTGAGTCCACTCTTTGAATCAGGTGGCCAAAGTATTGCAGCTTCTGTTTCAGCATCAATTCTTCCAGTGAATGTTGAGGATTGATTTCCTCCAGGATTTATTAGTTTGATCTCCTTGCTGTCCAAGGGACTCCCAAGAGTCTTCTCCAGCACCACAGTTCAAAAACATCAATTCTTCAGTGCTCAGCCTTCTTTTTAGTCCAACTCTCACAACCACACATGACTGCTGGAAAAAACCACAGCTTTGACTATTATAGACCTTTGTGAGCAAAGTGATGTCTGTTTTTTAACACACTGTCTAGGTTGGTCATATCTTTTCTTCCAAAGAGCAAGCATCTTTTAATTTCATGGCTGCAGTCACCATCTGCAGGGATTTTGGAGCCAAGAAAATAAAATCTTCCACTGTTTCCATTTCCCCTCATCTATTTACTATTAAGCCATGGGACCGGATGCCATGACTTAGTTCTTTGAATGTTGAATTTGAAGCCAGCCTTTTCATTCTCCTCTTTCACTTTCATCAAGAGGTTCTTTAGTTCCTCTTCCCTTTCTGCCATTAAGGTAGTATCATCTGCATATCTGAGGTTGTTGATATTTCCCCCGGCAATCTTTATTCCAGCTTTTGACTCCTTCAGCCTGGCATTTCACATGATGTATTCTGCATATAAGTTAAATAAGCAGGGTGACAATACACAGCCTTGATGTACTCCTTTCCCAATTTTGAACCAGTCCATTGTTCCGTGTCCAGTTCTAACTATTGTTTCTTGACTTACATACAGGTTTCTCAGGAGGCAGGTGAGGTGGTCTGGTATTCCAATCTCTTTAAGAATTTTCCACAGTTTATTGTGATCCACACAGTCAAAGGCTTTAGTGTAGTCAATGAAACAGAAGTAGATGTTTTTCTGGAACTCTCTTGCTTTTTCTATGGTGCAATGGATGTTGGCAATTTGATCTCTGATTCCTCTGCCTTTTCTTCTCAGTTCATGTACTGTTGAAGCCTAGCCTGAAGGATTTTGAGTATTACCTTGCTAACATGTGAAATTAGCACAATTGAGCACTGACTTTTCAGAATCTCACTGTTGTAGGTGCTGCCAAGGATATTGAACTTCTTTGTAAAGACACTACAAGTTCAGGATGAATTTCTAAGGTGGACTCTACCAACCAACATACCTGGGGTCCATCGTTGCTATTCATAATAGGAGATTACATGTGTATAAGTCTTATCATTCTAGTGGATATGATTACATGTGATCAAATTGTAGAGGTAAAAATAGATTAAGAACTGTCAAAAATCCAGAAATACTAAAATTAAAACCACCAGCTCAGTAAGATAGTATTTGATAAGTTTATTGTGCATATAACTACAGTTTGCAAACCAGGAGCTTTAAATACAAAACTGATATGAAGCTCAGAAGCTGTAAAATAATTGCCTCCAATTAAAATAAATAAATTAAAATAAAAAATTAAATAAATGAAAGATGATCAAAAAAGAAAGAAGCTCAGAAGCATGACCTTACAGGAGGCTTTATAAAGTGAAAATGAGGAAGTACCTTAAGCTTTGCCCTAATTGGTTACTGCAATCAGGGAGTTTCCAGATGGTAGGGGATTGGTTAAAAGCAATTATTTTATACCACTTTGAGGAAGATGACTTAAGTTTCTATTATGATTATCAAAGACATTTACAGGAAATAACCCACATTTCACTTACGTTCATGATTTAGTTTTTCTTACATGGCTCAGGAAATTTTCAAGTTCGGCTTCCATGTTGTATTGTACTTTAACAGAAGAAAAGGGATGTTCTTTTGTTAAGTATTTCTAGTATTTAGAAGTATTTCTAGTATGTTCTTTTAGAAGTATTTCTGTTAAACTTAACAATAAATTGTCCTTCTTGACTAAAAATATTTTTTTAATTGAAGTATTTAGGACCAGCCATTTTAAGTCAGTATATTCTTACCTCTGAGGACAACTGAGGAAACAATGGCAAATCATTCACGTCTAGATCTTTTCTTCATTATTTGTGCAGACCCAAATCTAACTCTAATAAATCCATCCTTAGTATTAATTCATGGTACAATTAATAAAAATACTCACCTTGATTATTTCAATTTTAGATCTAGAGTGTGCTTTCCCTAGGGAATTTGAAAACATTTTGATTCCTCAAAAACATTTACAAGAGGAGGATTGCTTTTGGGACTATTTCCATAGGTAGCTAATCTTAGATGTTTTATATTGGTTCTCTTAACTTTCAGTTCAGTTCAGTTCAGTCGCGCAGTCGTGTCCGACTCTTTGCGACCCCATGAATCGCAGCACGCCAGGCCTCCCTGTCCATCACCAAATCCCGGAGTTCACTCAGACTCATGTCCATTGAGATGATGCCATCCAGCCATCTCATCCTCGGTCGTCCCCTTCTCCTCCTGCCCCCAATCCCTCCCAGCATCAGGGTCTTTTCCAATGAGTCAACTCTTCGCATGAGGTGGCCAAAGTACTGGAGCTTCAGTTTTAGCATCATTCCTTCCAAAGAAATCCCAGGGTTGATCTCCTTCAGAATGGACTGGTTGGATCTCCTTGCAGTCCAAGGGACTCTCAAGAGTCTTCTCCAACACCACAGTTCAAAAGCATCAATTCTTCGGTGCTCAGCCTTCTTCACAGTCCAACTCTCACATCCATACATGACCACAGGAAAAACCATAGCCTTGACTAGACGGACCTTAGTCGGCAAAGTAATGTCTCTGCTTTTGAATATACTATCTAGGTTGGTCATAACTTTTCTTCCAAGGAGTAAGCGCCTTTTAATTTCATGGCTGCAGTCACCATCTGCAGTGATTTTGGAGCCCAAAAAAACAAAGTCTGACACTGTTTCTACTGTTTCCCCATCTATTTCCCATGAAGTGATGGGGCCAGATGCCATGATCTTCGTTTTCTGAATGTTGAGCTTTAAGCCAACTTTTTCACTCTCCTCTTTCACTTTCAACAAGAGACTTTTTAGCTCCTTTTCACTTTCTGCCATAAGGGTGGTGTCATCTGCATATCTGAGGTTATTGATATTTTTCCCGGCAATCTTGATTCCAACTTGGGTTTCTTCCAGTCCAGCGTTTCTCATGATGGACTCTGCATATAAGTTAAATAAGCAGGGGGACAATATACAGCCTTGACGTACTCCTTTTCCTATTTGGAACCAGTCTGTGTTCCACGTCCCGTTCTAACTGTTGCTTCCTGACCTGCATACAGATTTCTCAAGAGGCAGGTCAGGTGGTCTGGTATTCCCATCTCTTTCAGAATTTTCCACAGTTTCTTGTGATCCACACAGTCAAAGGCTTTGGCATAGTCAAGAAAGCAGAAATAGATGTTTTTCTGGAACTCTCTTGCTTTTTCCATGATCCAGCGGATGTTGGCAATTTGATCTCTGGTTCCTCTGCCTTTTCTAAAACCAGCTTGAACATCAGGGAGTTCAAGGTTCACGTATTGCTGAAGTCTGGCTTGGAGAATTTTGAGCATTACTTTACTAGCATGTGAGATGAGTGCAATTGTGCGGTAGTTTGAGCATTCTTTGGCATTGCCTTTCTCTTAACTTTAGATTTCTAGATATAAATTTTCCTGCTTATAATTGAATTTTAGGGGTACATTTATTTGTGGTTTTTTGCCTCCTGTAAACTGTCTTTACCTAAAATTACAGTTTTAAAATATTATTAATTTGAATTATATTTAAATTATTGAATTAATTATAATAAAACAATTATCTAAATGCTAATTATGAATAATTAAAATATTGGTTTTTAAAAAAATTAGTTTTTATTCTAAAAGGACTATGTTCTGATTGTAGACAGTTTAGAAAAAGAAAAGTTGAAGAAAAAAAAGTGAAAAAAGTGAAAGTTGTTCAGTGTTTTCAGACTTTTTGAGACCAGTCCATGAAATTCTCCAGGCCAGAATACTGGAGTGAGTAGCTGTTTCCTTCTCCAGGGGATCTTCCCAACCCAGGGATTAAACCCAGGTCTCCTGCATTACAGGTGGATTCTTTACCAGCTGAGCCACCGGGGGAGCCAAGTAAACCACTATATCTACCATGAAGAACAAAAGAACACTTAATATATATTTGGGGGTATATTTTCTCTCTTTTTTTTTCTCCTTGAGACAATGCTAAATATTTAATTTTATATTCTCATTGGTTCAACTGTCAGGAAAAGTCATTAAGACTTTGAAATTGGGGGGAAAGAGAAAAGAAAAAATGTTGACTTAATGTTCTATTTGTCCCAAGTCTCTGCTAACAAGACAAAGGACTCTGGTCCATATATATGCAAATGATTTCTGTTGGGTGCGGGGACAAAGGACTCCAAAATTCCCAAGTGGATAGTCAGTTTTGTTATCTATTTGTAAATTCTTTAAAGTATTCCTGATTGACCTATTCCTGTGGGATTCTGTGAATTCTCTTTGGACCTGATTATAACTTACTGTTTTCTCATTAATTAATAAGTTGAGTTAAACTCTTGATGGGTGTTAAAATCTCTTGAAAGATGCTGCCAAACTGCTTTCTGGTGAGAGATGCTTCTATCAGCAGTGGTGGTGAGATTACTCTTCATTAAACTCTCACCAACATTTAACATTAGTGAAACTGTGTAACTCAGATTGGGATTTAAACTCATGTGCCATGACTCGAACCCAGCCAAAACCCAGACTGAGACTTGAATACCTGGTCTTTTAACTGAGAAGGACACACTTGGCTTCAGGACTTAATGAAGCTCAGGTTCTTAATATCTCATCACAGAAAAAATTCACTGAGACAAAGAGATAGGTAAGGAGTGGATTTATTTAGAGAGAAACACATTCCACAGACAAGGACTGTGGGCCATCTCAAAAAGTGAGAGTGGCCCCAGGACAGGGATTGTGAGTTTTTGGGGTGTGGGAGAAGACTCTTGAGAGTCCCCTAGACAGCAAAGAGATCAAATCAGTCAATCCTAAAGGAAATCAACCCTGAATATTCATTGGAAGGATTGATGCTGAAGCTGAAACTCCAATATTTTGGCCACCTGATGTGAAGAGCCTATTCATCGGAAAAGACCCTGAAAGATAGTGAAGACCAGGGAGGCCTGGCCTTCTGCAGTCCTTGGAGTCGCAAAGAGTTGGACTTGACAGTGACTGAACAACAACAAAAAATCTCATAGGCTAATGAGTGGGCTTGAACCAGATGTTCAAGCTGGTTTTAGAAAAGGCAGAGGAACCAGAGATCAAATTGCAACATCTGCTGGATCATGGAAAAAGCAAGAGAGTTCCAGAAAAACATCTATTTCTGCTTTATTGACTATGCCAAAGCCTTTGACTGTGCGGGTCATAACAAACTGTGGAAAATTCTGAAAGAGATGGGAATACCAGACCAACTGACCTGCCTCTTAAGAAACCTATATGCAGGTCAGGAAGCAACAGTTAGAACTGGACATGGAACAGACTGGTTCCAAATAGGAAAAGGAGTACGTCAAGGCTATATATTGTCACCCTGCTTATTTAACTTCTATGCAGAGTACATCATGAAAAACGCTGGACTGGAAGAAGTACAAGCTGGAATCAAGATTGCCGGGAGAAATATCAATAACCTCAGATATGCAAATGACACCACCTTTATGGCAGAAAGTGAAGAGGAACTAAAATGTCTCTTGATGAAAGTGAAAGAGGAGAGGAGAGTGAAAAAGTTGGCTTAAAGCTCAACATTCAGAAAATGAAGATCATGGCATCTGGTCCCATCACTTCATGGGAAATAGATGAGGAAACAGTGGAAACAGTGTCAGACTTCATTTTTTTTGGTTCCAAAATCACTGCAGATGGTGATTGCAGCTGTGAAATTAAAAGATGCTTACTCCTTAGAAGGAAAGTTATGACCAACCTAGACAGCACATTCAAAAGCAGAGACATTACTTTGCTAACAAAGGTCTGTCTAGTCAAGGCTATGGTTTTTTCAGTGGTCATGTATGGATGTGAGGGTTGGACTGTGAAGAAAGCTGAGTGCCAAAGAATTGATGCTTTTGAAGTGTGGTGTTGGAGAAGACTCTTGAGAGTCCCTTGGACTGCAAGGAGATCCAACCAGTCCATCCTAAAAGAGATCAGTCCTGGGTGTTCTTTGGAAGGAATGATGCTAAAGCTGAAACTCCAGTACTTTGGCCACCTCATGAGAAGAATTGACTCATTGGAAAAGACTCTGATGCTGGGAGGGATTGGGGGCAGGAGGAGAAGGGGACGACAGAGGATGAGATGGCTGGATAGCACCGGACTTGATGCATATGAGTTTGGGTGAACTCCGGGAGTTGGTGATGGACAGGGAGGCCTGGCGTGCTGTGATTCATGGGGTCACAAAGAGTGGGACACGACTGAGCGACTGAACTCAACTGAACTGAGCTGAATGAGTGGGAGGAGTTTTCCAGCTATTTCAGGGAAGGGATGGGGATTTCTAGGAATTGTGGTACTGCCCACTTTTTGAATTTTATGGTCAGCCTTGAAACTGCCATGCTGCCTGTGGGTCGGTCATTCAGCTTGCTGATGTGTTACAATGAGCTGTTTACTAAGGCTCAAGGTCTAGTGGAAGTTGATTTGTCTGCCATCTTGGACCTACTCTGTTCTAATCAGTTTATATCATGTCCTTGGGCTATGTCATTCTTTTAAATGTTGTGCCTTGCCCACTTTCCTCTTGTTTCATTATCATTTAAAGGTTTGAGAGGTTAATAACACAAGGTGCGCAAAGTACAACAGTTTCTTCACACCCCTGCCAATGCTTGTTAATTCGGTGTTTTTTTTTTGGTGGGGGAGTGATTTTGAGTTGCATTTCTCTAATGATTAGCGATGTTGAGTGTTTCTTATATGCTTGTTGACAATTTGTATATCATCTTTGGAGAAATGTCTATTCAAGTCCTTTTCCCATTTTTAATATTGGGTTTTTTGGTTTTGGTGTTGCTGATGTCGAGTTATAGGAGTTCTGTTTATATTCTGGATACTAAGAGCTTATCAGAAGTATGACTTACAAATATTTTCTCCCCATCTGTAGGTAACTCTGTTGAATGTATCCTTTGATGCACAGAAGTTTTCAATTTGATGTAGTAACATTTAGACAAATAGTATCTTGAATTATCGCTATTTACTTCTACTGTGAGGTTGAATTATTTTAATGCTTACACTGAAGTCACATTTTACCCAAAATTTGGGTTCTAAAAGTGAACTGTTAATGCAAAAAAACCCCACAGTATTTCTTTCTCTACCGTTAATTTTTTTAAAAAATGCTGACTACTCTGTAAATTATCTTACAAGCTACTAATGGATCAAAACCCATAGTGTGAAAACACCATCTTAACTCATCCATAAAGTATTAATAGTATCTTCTGTAGCTATTACCATCAGTTTCTCTAACTCTTTATCAGTGTTTCTCTGTGGGTCATAGTTTATTCCACCATTTGTTTCTTGAAGACGAAGACATCCTAACCCACTTTATAAGACCATCTGAATAAAGGTCTGCATTGCCTATGACACACACACTCATAACAGGGAATAATAGAACTGAATCATCTTCCTCTCTTTTTTCTTGAGCATTGACAATCAATCAGATTTCAAACTTAACTATGGTTTGAACCTACTGAATTTGTTAATTCTAATTCCAAATTTAGATTAAATTGTATTTTTATGTATTTTGACCATCTAATCTTTGAGGACTTCTAAATTTTTCTTATTCCCATAAGCTTCTCCTATTATACACCATAACTACTGAGAGACTGAGTATACAAACAGACAATAAAACAAACAAACAAACAAAAAACAGACAATAGCCAGACCAGGGATGACAATAGAATTCTGGTTTACAGCCTCTGTAGCGGCCAGTCCAGGCCACCAAACCTTTGTAGAAATTGACCCAGGACCATCACGAGCTGAACAAGGACTATTAATTTTCCTGTTTCCTTTTTGTTTCTTCTCCCCAATTTCCAAATCAGGACCAACCAGAGAAAGCCAAATATACTCCCCAAACTAATCTCATAAGATATTCTGCTTCTAGTTAGTCTGCCTCCAGCTTCTCTCTGCCAAAAGTCTCATCAAAGCACATCTTAAGCTTTTTATTTTTTCACCATAAGGCTTTCCCCACTCCCGAGACATGTAGGTGGTGATGACCTCTTTGCTCAGTAAAGCTCTGAGTCCTCATTTGAACAGGTTTTTATTTCCACATTGCATTTATTTCTACATAGCAAATTCTTTTCACATTTGGTTGTTTATCTTTATTTTTAAAATAATGTTATGGTTTTAAGATCCTTTTAACATATATGATTTAAATTTTTTTTATGTAACAGATCTATTCACTGCTTTAGTGGTGAGACTTTCCATTGCTCTTTTGCTTGGCAAATCCTTCCCAAGGAAGGTGGGATATATAAGGGTGACCTTAGGGTGATTTTCAGAGAGTTTAAATGTGTTTGTATGTTTTTGCTAATTTTTACTAGTTATGATTGTTTTATAGGAAGTTCCTCAGAGGTCTTCATGTCACCATGATAAAAGTGTTTCTCAGGAAATGCTCCTTAGCATTTTGCTTATTTCATTTAGTGAAAAATAACCTGGAAATCACTTTATATCAGTTCTTCCTCATTCTTTTTACAGTAGCAAAGTACTTCACTGTGTGAATATGCCATAATTTATTCAAACACTCGCTTATGTAGGGGAATTTAGGTTGTTTCCAATCTCTTGCAATTGCAAACAATACTGCATTGAAAAACCTTTTCATGTTGATGGAGGCATACATTCAGGGTAGATTCCTAGAGTGGCATTGCTAGGACAAAAGGTAACTACATATGTATTTTGTCAGATATTGGCAAATTCCCCTATAAAAGGACTGTACCAATTTTGATTTCTATCAGTGATGTATGAGAGTACCAGTTTCCCCACAGCCATATCAACAGAATGTGGTGTCATTTTCCATTTTTTCCCCAAATTTTCCCAATCTAATAGGTGGCAAATGATATATCATTGTAGCTTCAATTTGTACTTCCCTAATTATAAGTGAGCCTGAACATCTTTGCATACTTTAAAGACCATTTGTAGATTTTTTTTGTGAACTATCAGTTCATATAATTTTCCCTCTTTTTTTTTTTTAATCGAGTTTTTGGTCCTTTATTCCTCAATTTAAGAGTTTAGTCCTTTATCTGTAATGCATGTTGCAAATATTTCCTCCCAGTTAATCAATTATCTTTTTACTTTGTTTATGGTGTTCTTTTATTTTTTCCATTCAAAAATTTATGTAGTTGAATTTATTAATCTTTTCTTTTATTATTCTTGGATCTTGAATCAGTGTCATAGCTTTCTTCCATATCAGGTTAAAAAGAAATTTAACCATATTTTTTCCTAGTAGGTAAAGTGTTTCTTTTTCTCATTTAGATATTTGATCAGGTTGAAGTTTTTCCTTATCCATCAGTGAGGTATGGAATTTTATTTTTCCAAAAGGTTCCTGGATTTCCTCATATCATTTATTTATCCCAGTGATTTCAGATGCCACTTTTGTTGTATACAAAAAAGTTTTCATATCTACTAGAATTTCTTTCTGGAATTTCTGTTCAATTCTGCTGTCAATCTATTTGTACCAACTGCTTTAATTATAGTGGCTTTAGTGCATGCTCTAAGGTCTGGTAGGGTTAGGTCCCCATGGTATTTCTTTTTCAGATTTTTAAAAATGTTTGTTTATTTTTGGCTGTGCTGGGTCTTCATTGCTGTACATGGATTTTCACTAGTTGCAGAGATGGGGGCTACTCTCGCTGCAGTGTGTGGGCTTCTCCCTTGCACTGGCTTCTCTTGCTGCAGAGGACAGGCTCCAGGGTGCACAGGCTTCAGTAGTCATGGCACCTGGGCTCAGTAGTTGAGCCTCTTGGGATCCAGAGTGCGGGCTCATTAGATACAGTAATTAAATAGGGAAGAACTTACTCCAAAAAGTATTTAGAGTGGGAGTCCCTTCCATGCCACGAACCAGAATTCTTTCTTTTCTGATAAAAATGATATGGTTCTTAAAGTTAACTGAGTTTATGGATTTTGAAGGAGAGGGGTGATTTGGTAGGCCTGAGGTCTTATCGGTAGAAATCAGAGCCCTGTCTCAGCTGGGAAGGGGATGGTTCCCTCAACAGTACACAGTGCCACCTAGTGGTCAGCCTCCACCAGACCGATCTTTCTACCGCGAGATCTGTGACCTCGGAGGAGGCCGGACAAAAGGGCAAGACCGCTTAAGAATGATCTGTAACGAAGTCCAGTGGCAACTGACACACATGTGCGTCCTTTCTGGTTTTTGAGGTCTTGCCTCTCTTACCTGACACTGTACTGGTCTGCACCGTAGACAACCCGGCGGACTGTATTCCCTTTCTGGACTGTGTTGCCTTCTTTCTTTACGTGGATCAAAATCTCCTCCTAAAGTTTCCTGTGAGACTTCCTCTTTTCTTACTTGCAAATAAAGAAGGAAATAAAATGAAAGGCTTTATTTTGAAATGAGAGTTCATGCTATTGGAGAGTGCTTAGTTATAAGATTCATTTGGCAGGAGTGAAATGCAATACAGATTGCATAATTAGGTTCCAAAACAAGCAGCAGAATCAGCAAAGAATATGAGAACATTAATTTTTTTCTTGCTAATTTTTTTTTCTTGAATTGTGAAAACCGCATTAAAATTTTGCAAAGTGGAAGAAGGAGCTTCACTTCTGTCACTTCGTACTATGAGCAGGCGTCTATGCTCAGCATCTGATTCATGTTGTTTCACACCTTCATTCAGCAGCTGGTGATATGATTAATACCATTTGCTTAGAAATACAGTCAATGAACAAAAGAAAAGTAAGGTGTGAAAGTACAATTGCCTAATTGATTACTTAAAATGATTTCTTTGTCAGAGTGACCGAGAGCGTCTATTACTCAACAGCATTAGACATTAGCAATATTTTCCATTTTGCCCATCTTACAGGGTATAGTGATGACTAGGTATATCAGTGTGTCTTTCTTTCTTTTTTTTTTTTAGGTAAGAAGTGCATTTATTCAGAGAGAAGCACACTCCACAGACAGTGTGTTCCATCTCAGAGGGCAAGTGTGGTGGCTGAGTGTGTCTTTTCTTGTACTACCTCAGAGGATGAACATTTCGTAAATTGACTATTTATAGTTCTCTTTTTTAAAATTTTTGTTCCTATCTTTGTCCATTTTCCAGTTAGCTTATTTACATATTTGGTTCTTATTAATTGGAAAGAATGATTCATAGTAATGTTTACACTATTTTGTATGTTACCAATTTCTTTCCCAGTCTCTTCACTTATCTTTGGGCTTTGTTTATGGTGTTTTAAATGTTCATGTGATTGAATCCGTAAATTTTCTTTTCATAGTGTCTAGTTTTCATGTTTCTTAAAAGGACCAACTCCATTCTAAGGTTAAACGAATGTTATCTTTTATTTTCTCCTATTTTAATTGTTCTTTTTAAATTTGCATCTTTAATTTCTATGGAATTTATTGTTATAGTGTAAAGCAAGATTCTAACTTAAATTTCTTCCAGATAGAGAACCGTATCACCCCCCACCTTTTCCAGACAGAGTACAAATTGCCCCAATCCTCTTGGAAAACAAGCTCACCAAAACTACTTAAGTTTAAAATGCACACACCACTTTAGAAAAAAAAATCAGTGAAACCAAGAGCTGGTTTTTTAAAAAAGGAAGTCAAAATTGTCAAACCCTTAGCTAGGCTAACTAGGAGAGGTGGAAGATTCAAATAAATAAAATAAGAAATAAAAGGGGAGAAGTTACAACTGATGCCATAGAAATGAAAAGATCATAAGAGATTACTACAAACAATTATAACAAAGTGGATAACCTAGAAGCAATGGACACATTCCTAGAAACATACAAAACTGAATCATGAAGAAACAGGAAATCTGAATAGGTCTATAATAAGCATAGAGATTGCATTAGTAGCTAAAATCCTCCCAACAGAGAAAAGTCCAGTATCAGATGATTTCACTGATGAATCCTACCAAGTGCTTAAAGAAGAATTAACACCAGTTGTTCTCAACCCCTTCTACAGACTAGCAGAGGAGGGAACACTTCTAAACTCATTTTATGAAGTCAGTTTTACTTTGCTACCAAAGTCACACAAAAATACCACTAGAAAACTATAGGCCAATAGCTCTGATAAATATAGACGTAAAAATCCTCAACAAAATATTAGCACACTGAATCTAACAGCTCATACACCATGACCAAGTGGGAAGCAAGGATGAGATGCAAGAATGGTTCAACATATGGAAATAAATTAATATATGATACACCACATTAAATATAATAAAGGATAAAAATCACATGGTCATCTCAATAGATACAGAAAAGGCATTTGATAAAATTCAATACCGTTTCAGAGTTAAAAAAAAAACAAACTTTCAACAAACTAGGAGTGTGGGAATGGAAGGAAAGTACTTCAACATAATAAAGTCGAAACATGGAAAATTCACAGCTAACATACTCAGCCGTGAAAGGACAGGAAATGTGAACAGTACAATGGTTGTTCTAAGCCAATACTTTTGGGGGTGTTCTGTGATAGGTACAGCAATAGATAAATGACACAGATAAATAGATGAATGGAGCTGCTTGGGCAACTTTCGGGACTACGGTTAAGTTTATTTGGGAGATAATGGATATTATCTGTGGGCCTGTATCATTCTTGATTAGACCACAGTTGTCTGGGCTGTGATCTGTGATACAGACAGGGAAATGTCTTTGGTGGTACTGATAAGCCCACTGGGAGAGGTCTTCCAACTTGGGAAGGGTGAATTTCAACCAATCATGAGAGAGTTTGAGGGATTAAGTTAGTTTTAATATGACTGTAAAAAATAAATAAATGTGATATTTCTTGCACCCGTTACAGAGAAAATGCAAACAGGATTACATAAACCTGTTTATATATGCAATATTTATCATATTAGACAGTCTCTTTAATTTCTTCTTATTGCTTCAAAACTTGGTATAGAGTATAATTTTAAGCATCACTAGCTCACAAGGGAAAGAAGCCTATTTAGTCTTCACTTTTGCGGCAGAAATGTCATAGTTTCTTCATCTCTTTCTTTGATAAATAAAAGGGTATTTATTTATTTACTTTACATCCAATGAGATTATTGAATCTTAAATTATATTGAATTTTAAACTTGTTAACAACAAAACAAGTCAGGGAAGAAGAAGAGGAATTGAAGGGAATTGTGTTGTTTTCCTTTCTCTGCCCCTATTCGTTGTGCTTCTGAACTCTGAACACAGAGGCATGAAGAATGAGGTAGTTCCAGTTCCAGTTCAGTTACTCAGTCTTGTCTGACTCTTTGAGACCCTGTGAACCACAGCACACCAGACCTCCCTGTCTATCACCAACTCCCGGAGTCTACCCAAACCCATGTCGATTGAGTCAGGATGCCATCCAACCATCTCATCTTCTGATGTCCACTTCTCCTCCTGCCTTAAATCTTTCCCAGAATCAGAATCTTTTCAAATGAGTCAGCTCTTCGCATCAGGTGGCCAAAGTATTGGAGTTTCAGCCTCAGCATCAGTCCTTCCAATGAATACCCAGGGCTGATCTCCTTTAGGATGGACTGGTTGGATCTCCTTGCAATCCAAGGGACGCTCAAGAGTCTTCTCCAACACCACAGTTTAAAAGCATCAGTTCTTCAGTGCTCAGCTTTCTTCACAGTCCAACTCTCACATCCATACATGACTCCTGGAAAAACCATAGCCTTGACTGGACGGACCTTTGTTGACAAAATAATGTCTCTGCTTTTGAATATGCTGTCTAGGTTGGTCATAACTTTTCTTCCAAGGAGTAAGCGTCTTTTAATTTCATGGCTGCAATCACCATCTGCAGTGATTTTGGAGCCCCCCCAAAATAAAGTCTGACACTGTTTCCACTGTTTCCCTATCTATTTCCCATGAAGTGATGGGACCAGATGCTGTGATCTTAGTTTTCTGAATGTTGAGCTTTAAGCCAACTTTTTCACTTTCTTCTTTCACTTTCATCAAGAAGCTGTTTAGTTCCTCTGCACTTTCTGCCATAAGGCTGATGTCATCTGCATATCTGAGGTGATTGATATTTCTCCCAGCAATCTTGATTCCAGCTTGTGCTTCTTCTAGCCCAGCATTTCTCATGATGTACTCTGCATAGAGGTTAAATAAGCAGGGTGACAATATATAGCTTTGACATACTCCTTTTCCTATTTGGAACCAGTCTGTTGTTCCATGTCCAGTTCTAACTGTTGCTTCCCGACCTGCATAGAGGTTTCTCAAGAGGCAGGTCAGGTGGTCTGGTATTCCCATCTCTTTCAGAATTTTCCACAGTTTCTTGTGATCCACACAGTCAAAGGCTTTGGCATAGTCAGTAAAGCAGAAATAGTTGTTTTTCTGGAACTCTCTTGCTTTTTCTATGATTCAGCAGATGTTGCAATTTGATCTCTGGTTCCTATCCTTTTCTAAAACCAGCTTGAACATCCGGAAGTTCACGGTTCACATATTGCTGAAGCCTGGCTTGGAGAACTTTGAGCATCACTTTTCTAGCGTGTGAGATGAGTGCAATTATGCGGTAGTTTGATCATTCTTTGGTATTACCTTTCTTTGGGATTGGAATGAAAAGTGACCTTTTCCAGTCCCTGTGGCCACTGCTGAGTTTTCCAAATTTGCTGGCATATTGGTTGCAGCACTTTCACAGCATCATCTTTTAGGATTTGAAACAGCTCAACTGGAATTCCATCACCTCCACCAGCTTTGTTCGCAGTGATGCTTTCTAAGGCCCACTTGATTTCACATTCCAAGATGTCTGGCTCTTGGTGAGTGTGAGTGATCACATGTGATTTTCTGGTTGGTGAAGATCTCTTTTTGTGGGCCAATTAAGTGGCTTCATAATTTTATACTTTCTTACTAAGCTTCTTGTTACTTTTAACATTGTACCCAGATTTTTCTGTTCATCCTTAGTGGACATGTAGTCCAAATTACCTTGTGTTCTAACCGTGCTTTTATGAACAGTCCCCACTTCGTTGAACATAGGGACTTGATTGCCATTCATCTATACCCATATCTCACTGGCAGGGTGATTCTAAAATACTTAACACTGATTTCATAGATGTACAACCATCAGAATAGATGCTGTATCAGTGCTGGAGTGGGATGCTGGCAGCCCCTGGCTCTGCCAGACATCAGTCCTGTAGGGTGAACATCACGGAAAGGTCCAGGGGTTCCTGAGGAAGGGATGGCAAAGGCCCTTGGAAGGACTGGGCGATGATCATTGATGAACTGTTAAGAAAAGGTGTTTTCACTTCCATGTACTGCCTTCGTTTCCCTAGAAAGAAAATTCTGAAACTAAGGACATGTATGCAGGTGGTTACTGTGAAAGGTGATTCCAGAGAGCAAGAGTGAGGGACTAGAAGACTGGCTAGGCAAGGAGGGAAAGCCAAGCCAGTTGCATTAGTCCTGCTGTGGCAGCTGTGTCCTGATTTCAATAGGAGCTTCTGAATGTGCCTGCAACTGACCTGCCAATGGAGAAGTGTTTTTAAGTCTTCATCCATCGACTCTCTTTCAGCATTGGCAGAGGGCTGGTTGCCGCAAAGGGTCATAATGCCCTTTGTACCTCTGGGTTGTACACAAGCAAGTATCAAGTATGCTCATGTAGGCATCCCATACCACCACATCGGAGAAGCATTTCAGGAGTCAGGGGAGATGGGCAGTGCATTACTTGGGCTGAGGCATGGCCGAGGAGGCAGGCTGAAACCCATGTGGAATCATGTCCCTGAACAATAGCTGGGGTTGAAGGCACGACCAAGAGGATCTGAGGACACTCATGTACATCGGGGCCCAATGCTTACTCATTCCTCTGAAAAATTTTGTTTTCTGCAAAACTGAACTGTACGAATAATAGGGCGTATGGGCAAAATGAGGTTAGAGGCA
Source organism: Aepyceros melampus (assembly GCA_006408695.1). Classification (NCBI taxonomy): domain Eukaryota; kingdom Metazoa; phylum Chordata; class Mammalia; order Artiodactyla; family Bovidae; genus Aepyceros; species Aepyceros melampus. The sequence continues at coordinate 146,014 of SJXQ01007417.1, read as the reverse complement.
GATCACTTCAAATGTTTGAATGGAATGCTAATAAAAATACTAGTTTGCATATAAGGAGATAACCTGGCTGCCCACACATGCATCTTGGTGTGGCTGGAGGCTGTCACAATGGATAATTTCTAATGCATGTTACGTTAGAGTGGAAAAATGCTGGCAATACTGTACTCAGAGCTGGCCCAGCCGCTGCTGAAACAGTGCAGATGGCAGTGGGCTCTGAGTGCTGTTCACCTGGATCCAAGAGGCAGCACAACCTGGCCCGGAGCTGGGGAAAGGGGCTCAGTTTTAATTTTCCTGAAGTACAGCTGACAGGCTCATGGAGTTCATTGTAGCGACTGAGCCAGGGCTTCCTGCTTTCCCGGTGATGGTTTCATTTTCCTCTGTTGGTGAGCTGGTGCCCTTCCAGAAGTATGCTTTCTGGCAGAATGAGCATAGGTCAGTGCGTCACCGCACCCCACCGCGATGCATACTGGCTAGACACTGGCCGCTTCGCTGTGCCTGTGGGCGGCAGCTCACTCCGTGTTTGTGCTACATGTCTTCATTTTGTCAGAGCTGAGCCGTTATCCATTTGGGTTTATAAGCACGTTACTGTCTGCGGCTCCTTGCCTGCCATTCTGGCTCCTGTTCACTGGCAGGGGTTACTCTGGACAACCTATTTACTAACTAGCCCCTTTGACTTTATGTGTAAGCCCCCTTTCCCACGGGAATGCCCCCACTACCCTCGTGACTGCCCCGTTAGAATCCCTGATGGATGTGGCCAAGTGCGTGGATTACGCTTCCTTCTCCTGCTTCTTATTCATCCATCATATACACATCAACATAGGCTATATATAAACTGTTGAGATTAAAAAGAAAACTAATAAAAAAGAGTTGGTCGTTTATCACAACTAGGAGAAAACAACCAGTTTTTGAACTATTGAAGGAATAAAAAGACTATGATAGCAACAGTGATGGACTACTTTAATTAATTGCTATGCAGTAAACTTTTTTTTTTGCATTATCTTCTCGAATGCTCTAAGACTCTGTGAGCTCAGTGCCATTGCCAGTGGTATCTGGTCCTTGCAGACAGGAAGAGGTATTTGAGAGACTAAGTAATCTGTTCAGTCACTCAGAGTGGCAGAGGAAGAATAAGAATGGTGGAATTTGAATTCATACACTTTTAGCTATCCTTTTCTATCTTCTAACATAGATAAATGAATAAATAATAAGGAAAAAGTCGAACTATTAGGACATAGTAAAAGTGAAGAATATCTATGTACAAAATAGAAAAGGTTGGAGGAAACAGTTCCAGCAGATACGAAGTATTAACAACTGCGTGTGAATGAGAGTATCAGGAAGTCAATTACAACTGGACAAGGACATAGACAATATACAGAAGAGAAAGCAAAAGTTTTAAATAAGTGGTACAATTTTCAACAGTGCTCGTAATCATGAACATGAAAATAGAAATGATCACTAAGTGTAATTTGCATCAATAAACTTGACTTTTAAAAAAACAAAATCTGACATAAATGAGGCTATGGAGAAATTTTCATAACTCACGGCATTGTAAATTGGTAGATGTGTATGGTATAAATTTAACAGTATACACTGAGGGTAATAAACATGTAAACTTCCCATTCCACATTTCACATATTCCCAGGGATTTGCTTTGAGAAAATAATTTGATAGGAAGAGTTCAATTGTTTAAAAATGTTTTATGACAAATTTTACCAAGCAAAAAAGAGGAAATGTCTTCGATGTCAACACCAGAGAAATGGGTGTCAATTATGTCATTTCTACATGATGGAATTATACAGAGTTTAAAGATAAGACTCATGATGAGAAAACTACTTTTGAAAAATCAGATGAAAAAGTAAACACAAATTTGTATGCATATACAAATAATGTTATTTCATCAAATGAAAGTAGAACACAAATTCTTATGCACAAAAATTGTGATTACAGCTCTGTGAGAACTATGCATACGAAGCAGGAAGAAAAGCTGTCCGTCTAAAGAGCTGGAGACTGGGACTTCCTTGATGCTCTAGTGGTTAAAAATCTAGGGGACATGGGTTCCATCCCCTAGTCGGGGAACTAGGATCCCAGGTGATGAAGTAAGCCAGAGTGCCGCAACTAGAGAAAGCCTACGCACTGAAATGAAGAAACTGCTTGCTACAGTGAAGACCCAGCACAGCCAAAAATTAAGAAAAGTGAATCAGAATAAAAAAATTTCAGAAATCTTCAGAATGTGAGATATCTTGCTTTGCCAAATACTTTAGTAGACCCTCATGGTTGTAGTCATCTAGAACTTCAAGGTGGCCTGGATTAGAGTGAGAGAAGTAATATAGTGTTGTGTTTAACAATAAATAAATATGAATTTTTAATTTCCTGGGACAAGTGAAGGGGGAAGGGGAGGAGTGGGTAGAAGCTGGTGGAGATGAAGACTAAGATCAGAGAAAGGAAAACAGACAAAAGGATGGGAAAGTGGAGACTTCAGGAGAAAAAATGGCCCATGAAATTGTTCTAGGAACAACCATGAAACAGGAGTGTGAGAAGCAGCTAGAGAGAGGCAAAAAAACAAAATAAGAAAAGTGTCTGCAGAAAGCAGATAAATTGAGATAATCAAGAAGTTGACCTTCGGGTTACACAGATGAAATGTGGAAGATAAGATAAAGTACTAGAATATGACTACACTTTCAACTGTTTTTATGTACTCATTTGGGAATATGCCATACTCTGATGAAAAGAACAGCATTACAGAAAATTTTAACTTTTACTATGTCAAGTCTACTCAAAATATTTTTTTCATGAATTTCTTAGCCATTCTTCAGTTTGCAGACCTTGATTCTTTCTTACATGTTCTTATTTGCTTTCGTTCCCTACTACCCCAGCACACCACTGACTCAAACCAGTAATGGAATGGCACAGGAAGCTCAGAAATGAATTTAAAGTATATATTCCAAGCTAATATGGCAAAGTTGTTATTTTATATCAGTGAAGAAAGTATGGTTATGGCTAGCATAATTGACCCTTCATCTGGAGAAAAAAAGAGACTCTCTACTTCACGCTCTATACTAAAGTAAATTCAAAGCAAGTAAAGATGGAGAAGTCAAAAAAAGAAAACTTTTGAAAGTAGTGTAGACGACAATTTATCAAACCTTGTGGATGATGGTAGAGATTATGTTAAGCAAAATAGAATCCAAACCTATAAAAATGGTTTCTATGAAAAAATAAACTATAGACAAGAGTCAATAGATGGTGATGGATGGGGGAAATCATCTGTACACATATTATAGACAAAGGATTAATATCCCTAGTGTTTGGCAAGTTCCTGGGTGCCTCAATGGTAAAGAATCTGCCTGCCACTTTACCATTCTTGGTAAAGAATTGAGATGTTAGTTCGATCCCTGGGCTCGGAAGATCCCCTGAAAAAGGAAATGGCAAACCCCTCCAGTATTCTTGCCTGGGAAATCCCATGGACAGAGGAACCTGGCAGGCTACAGTCCCTGCGGTCACAGAGAGTCAGACAGGACTTAGCAACTAACAACAACAACATCAGCTGATAGGGAGTGAACACACACCCAGTAGAAGGGGTAAAGGATGCTGTGCTGGCCTTTCGGTCTGGTCCTCGGATCGTTCTCCGCCCTGAGAGGATGCTCTGTGCATCTGTATCACTGGAGATCCTTGCTGGCTGTCTTGTCCATTAGGTTTGACCAATGGGCAAAACCAGTGAGAGATTTAAGGGCTGAAAGAGAAAAACGTCAGGCTGTTTCTCCTTTCTGGTGATATGTTTCTGGGATGAATGAAATGCTTCCACTCCAGGAGCTCCTACAGGACATCTTTTCCTTCATGGTAACTACTCACTGGGCTTAGTGGGTAACTCTAGTTCCTTGTCTTGTCCTCACAGCTTTGGGAGGAAGCAATAGATTCCCTCTGCTTCATTTCTGGGTGTCTCACCAGCTCTTCATCTTTCATTTACCCTCTTAGTTCTGCCCTCAGCTTTGTTAGTAGGGCCTTCATTACAACTCCTTAATTTGAACCATCCTGGATGAATTTGATTTTCTGCTGGGATCCTAACAGATACATAGGTAAATCAGGAATACACAGAGGAGGAAATTAAAATCATCAATAAAGATATGACAATAGCCTCAACCTCACTTATACTCAGAGAAATTCAAATTTAAGTGACATGGGCAAAATATAAGATCATTAATGATAGCATGATGGAATGAGAACTCTCATTTATTGCTGATGAATGTACAACTTAGCATTACATTATTTGGGGGGAGTAATTTGGCAATATACATTAAGATTAAAGGGCTTCCATAGTGGCTCAAGACAGTAAAGAATCCGCCTACAATGCAAGAGACCTGACTTTGATCCCTGGGTCAGGAAAATCCCTGGAGAAGGGAATGGCTACCCATAAAATCTCACATATCCTTTGACTTATTTTGGGCAATTCATCCTCAGAAACAAAAGCTGTAGGAAGCCAGGAATCTATCAACAAGCAAGTTCACTGAAGAAACTTTCTGGGTATAAAAAGGTGGACTTGACTCACCAATACAGGAGTATTGAACATAGTACATTATAACTGTACAATCAGACATTAAATTGGCTGCTATTAAAGCAAATTGGATATAAATTTATTGACTTGAAAGACATCATGAAATAAATAAGTCGCAGTGCACGCGTGCTAAGTCGCTTCAGTCGAACACTATCTATAGTCTGTGTGGGGAAGTGAAAGTGTTATTCTGTCAGTGATGTCTGACTCTTTGTGACCCCGTGGACTATAGCCTGCCAGGTTCCTCTGTCCACAGATTTCTTCAGGAAAGAATATTGAGTGGATAGCCATTCCCTTCTCCAGGGGAATCTTCCCGACCCAGGGATAGAACTTGGGTCTCCTGCATTGCAGGTGGATTCTTTACCATCTGAGCTATCAGTCTGTGTGGTAGAGATTATTAAATGTCCCCTCCCCGCCAACGCCCAAGATCCGTTCTTCCCCCTTCTTTTCCTTTGGTAACAGAATCTCTAAATTTTAACCAGGCATGCTTAATCAGCTAAATACTGTCTTTCTAAGCCTCCTTTGCAGTTAGTTGGTTTTAAATTATGGCCAAGGGAGAATGATTAGAAGTGATCTTTCCTTCTTTGAGAATCTGCTCTTAAAAGGAAAGGAAGACCCTCCCTGCCACCACCCTTTCCCCTTCCTGTTGCCTGGAATACAGACATGGTGTGAACCACCCTGGAAAATATTGTTGAAACAAGCCCCAAGGATGGTGGAGTTGCAAGATGGAAGAAGCTTGGATTCCAAGATGACTTCCCAGAACAGAACCACCTCACCAGTTTTGGACCACCCACCTTGGGCCTGATTCTCAAAAGAGAAGCAAATTCCCATCTTGTTTAAGCTGTAGATATGTTGATCTATATTATAGGAGCAGAATTGGAATCCTAGCTCAAAATAATTTAATTTCTGTAAAAAAAATAGTAAAGCCCTTGCATATATGTAAATATGGAGCTTAGAGAAAGATATGAAGAGATGCATACCAACCTTTGACCTTGGTAACAGAGAAAGTGGTTTGGAATAGAGTTGGGGATAATGCATTTTGTCTCTGTGGGAGGACACAACATTCTTTCAACTGTGTTCTAGAGAAGCTTTCAGGTTGCAAGGAGACTTCAGTGAAAGAAAGGAACTTTAATATAAGGATTACAGAAAGGTCCAATAGAATCTAAAATCAGGAACTCAAGTACAGCTGGGCTCATGGGAACTGGAAAGTAGTCAGGAACCACGTCTGGTCTCTGCTTCTCTCTGTGGTCTTCTCCATCCTCCTCCCTTCTGCACACATGCTTGTCCATTGTCCAAAAACAGTTGCATTGGGGCAATGTCTTCATCACTGGTCCTCAAAAGTGTGCTTCTTGGTCCACCAGCATCAGAATTTCTTGGAGCTTGTTAGAAATACCAATTCTTGTGCCCCAATTCAGACCTAGCCAATTGCAAGTTTTGCAGTCTGTATTTTAACAAGCCCTTTGGGTTATTCTCAGGCACATTAAAATTAGAGAACCATTGGTCTAGATGATGTTTCACCTCTAAGCCCTAAACTCAATGGGCAATAGATGTTGCTTAATGTAAAAAAGAGAGACTCTTAATAGGCTCAGTTTATCTTTTTTTTTTTTTTAAACCATGCCACACAAATGATAGGTCACTGGCTGGTTGATGGTTGTGTCAGGCATTTGTCCTTACTCCAGTCAGTCTTTGAGAGGGGTCAGGCTTACAATGTAATGCTTACCCTGTTACTGTACATTTGAAAAGTACAGTTTTTTTTGCCATTATAGATGTTATCAATAATGAATATCTTCAGACACACACATGTGTATCTTCACACAGACATGCACGTTCACAGGACAAAAAATAATGCATAATTTTATGGCTGTGTATCATTTTCTACTCCCATTAAAAATATGACATTATACCAGAGAGCTAGCATCAAATATTATAATTAAATTATTTTTGCTTCTTAGTTAACTGTGTCATTTAAAAAATGAAACAAGAATATGTTGTTTTATTAATAAAAGGGAGGGGGGATTCACAGTGAGTCAGATGAGAAGTTCATTTCAGAGAGGCACTGCCTGTGTTGTGAGAAGCAAATTTGTGAAAAGCACATAGCTGAAGGAAGGAGAAAGGGTTCATGGAGTGATGTTGAGCAGGGTCTTGGAAAGAATGCAAGACAGGAAATAACATGGGTGGATGGCATTACTGACTCAAGGGACATAAGTCTGAGCAGTCTCTGGGGGATGGTGAAGGACAGAGAAGCTTGGCATGCTACAGTACATGGGGTCACAAACAGTCCAACACAGCTGAGCAACTGAACAACAAAAAAGCATATAAATAAATCTAATGGCTTTCTAATCTTAATTTTGTTTATTGTCAAGATTTTAAAATGAGAAAAATTATGTATTTGAATATCTGGCTTTCAGTTCAGTTCAGTCACTCAGTCGTGTCCGACTCTTTGCGACCCCATGAATCGCAGCACGCCAGACCTCCCTGTCCATCACAAACTACAAGAGTTCACTCAGACTCATATCCATTGAGTCCATGATGCCATCCAGCCATCTCATCCTCGGTCATCCCCTTCTCCTCCTGCCCCCAACCCCTCCCAGCATCAGGGTCTTTTCCAATGAGTCAACTCTTCGCATGAGGTGGCCAAAGTACTGGAGCTTCAGTTTTAGCATCATTCCTTCCAAAGAAATCCCAGGGTTGATCTCCTTCAGAATGGACTGGTTGGATCTCCTTGCAGTCCAAGGGACTCTCAAGAGTCTTCTCCAACACCACAGTTCAAAAACATCAATTCTTCAGCGCTCAGCCTTCTTCACAGTCCAACTCTCACATCCATACATGACCACTGGAAAAGCCATAGCCTTGACTTGACGGACCTTTGTTGGCAAAGTAATGTCTCTGCTTTTGAATATGCTATCTAGGTTGGTCATAACTTTTCTTCCAAGGAGTAAGTGTCTTTTAATTCCATGGCTGCAGTCACCAACTGCAGTGATTTTGAAACCATAATCACAGAAAACTAGTCGATCTAATCACACTAGGACCACACCCTTTCTAACTCAATGAAACCAAGCCATGCCCATGGGGCCACCCAAGACGGGCGGGTCATGGTGGAGAGGTCTGACAGAATGGGGTCCATTGGAGAAGGGAATGGCAAACCACTTCAGTATTCTTGGCTCACATCCATACATGACCACAGGAAAAACCATGGCCTTGACTAGACGGACCTTAGTTGGCAAAGTAATGTCTCTGCTTTTGAATATACTATCTAGGTTGGTCATAACTTTTCTTCCAAGGAGTAAGCGTCTTTTCATTTCATGGCTGCAGTCACCATCTGCAGTGATCTTGGAGCCCAAAAAAATAAACTCTGACACTGTTTCTACTGTTTCCCCATCTATTTCCCATGAAGTGATGGGACCAGATGCCATGATCTTCGTTTTCTGAATGTTGAGCTTTAAGCCAACTTTTTCACTCTCCTCTCTCACTTTCAACAAGAGGCTTTTTAACTCTCTTCACTTTCTGCCGTAAGGGTGGTGTCATCTGCATATCTGAGGTTATGATATTTCTCCCGGCAATCTTGATTCCAGCTTGGGCTTCTTCTAGTCCAGCGTTTCTCCTGATGTACTCTGCATATTAGTTAAATCAGCAGGGTGACAATATACAGCCTTGACGTACTCATTTTCCTATTTGGAACCAGTCTGTTGTTCCATGTCCAGTTCTAACTGTTGCTTCCTGACCTGCATACAGATTTCTCAAGAGGCAGGTCAGGTGGTCTGGTATTCCCATCTCTTTCAGAATTTTCCACAGCTTATTGTGATCCACACAGTCAAAGGCTTTGGCATAGTCAATAAAGCAGAAATAGATGTTTTTCTGGGACTCTTTTGCTTTTCATAAACAGCTGTATAACGGGGAAAAAGTAATTTTGGTAACAGCTAAGACCGTTGGCTGTATTTTTTAAAACTCCTCTCAATAATTATGGATAAGCTTGGTCAGAATTTATTATAAAAAGCTTTTTAGATGTTAAAGTTATTCTCAAAATCCAATCTCTTCTCCATTTTCGGCAGCAATATTAATTGATAATTTGCTATGCAAGAGAGCGGTAAAGGCGTCCAGGGTCGTACTGTCACAGTAAATGCACCAGAGGGAATTCAGCGCAATGGCAGAAGACCTCCTGCTAAGTAGTCATGTCAGATGTGGCTCCTGAGCAGGTGATGTCTGCCTCCTGAACATTTGGGAGGTTTCATTTGGTCTCTTCCATTTCTGGTGCCACAGTTAAAAAATAAAACAGATAATCAAAAGAGGAAAAACTATCAAAAGAGGAGAAAAAATAAATTTTACATGGTTATCTCCTAATGTCCTAAAAATCATTGCTAATAAAGCTGCTGTAAAATTCTCTCCATAAATATTCAAGATCTTAATACCTGGGATTGAGAAGAAAGGGGAAAGGCTATATACTTTCAAGACTTAGGCAAAACGCATTTCCAGGAAAAGTAAGCAGAAGCAAACTTGCTGAGTATTAGCACATTGTATGTGTAACTGAACGGAGAAGGCGATGGCACCCCGCTCCAGTACTCTTGCCTGAAAATCCCATGGACAGAGGAGCCTGGTAGGCTGCGGTCCATGGGGTCGCGAAGTCGCGGAGACGACTGAGCGACTTCTCTTTCACTTTTCACTTTCATGCATTGGAGAAGGAAATGGCAACCCACTCCAGTGTTACTGCCTGGAGAATCCCAGGGACCGGGGAGCCTGGTGGGCTGCCGTCTATGGGCTCACACAGAGTCGGACACGACTGAAGCGACTTAGCAGCAGCAGCATGTGTAACTGAATACATCTGGGCTGGCATTTATCCAGTAGAGCCTGGGAGGACCGAACCAGCGTTTAGACCATACCAACTTTCTGATTGGTTCAAGTTCACTTCCATTGAGGTGGTGATGCTATCTAACCATCTCATCTTCTGCTGCCCTCTTCTCCTTTTGCCTTCAATCTTTCCCAGCATCAGGATCTTTTCCAGTGATCAGATTCTCAGGAGATAGTGGAGGACAGGGAGACCTAGCATCCTACAGTCCAGGGAGCACAGAGAGCTGGACATAACTGACTGAACAACAACATTCTGCTTGGCTGCAGCCTCCAGTCGGCTTATGTCTGTGTCTGAGCAATTATTACCTATTTTAATTATCACCTCTACTATAAATGCACCTCATAACTTCGTTTTGGTAGTTACAGCACATCCCCAAGGCCATGCCATCTTCAGCCCTCTTGACTGGGGTCTCTCATGCTACATTAGGGGCTTCCTTGGTGGCTCAGCTGGTAAAAAATCTGCCTGCGATGCGGGAGACCTGGGTTCCATCTCTGGATTGGGAAGGTCCCCTGGAGAAGGGAAAGGCTACTCCCTCCAGTATTCTGGCCTGGAGAAGTCCATGGACTGCACAGTCCATGAGGTAGCAAAGAGCCGGACACGACTGAGCGACTTTCATTTATTTCATGCTACATCAGATGGTGCTCAAACTGCAGCTTCTTAATGAGCATCGTAGGATTCCTTTCCTGTGTATAACAAACAGAAACAAACACCTTTACTTCTCTCTTTTCTTGATGGGCGATTTGTCCTCCTGGGCATATTGGCTTGACCTCCACCCAGTTGGACCTTTGGGAGCCTTTGGTGGACAAGACCCCAGAGAAACTTAAAATGCCCCTCTTGGTTTCAGCACTCTAGTATCCCCTAACCATGAATAGCTGCATTTGAAGAAGCGCAGTTCCCCCAGCTCCACAGAAGATCCCTGAAGCATACCTCTTCCTCTGAATAACTCCCCTCTGTTGCTGGCTTCATTACCTTTCCCAACTGACAAAGACTTTCTTGGTTCAGACTCTTATCTCCAATTTGGAATGTCTTATAGACAAGCCTCAGGGTCCATCATCTTGCCTCCACTTCTCTCCCACAACTCCCAGCCCACCCCATGCCTGCATTATTGGAAAGACCAGACGTCAGCAAGTCCAAGATGTGCGGCCATTACTGTGGTCAGCATCACTGCCTGTGTTAGGAGTGCATCAGCAGGGCTAGAGAGGGGACATGTATGTTATTCGCTCAGTCGTGTCCGACTCTTTGCAACCCCATGGACTGTAGCCTGCCAGACTCCTCTGTCTATGGAATTCTCCAGGCAAGAATACTGGAGTGGGCTGCAATGCCTTCCTCCAGGGGATCTTCCCGACCCAGGGACTGAACCTGGGTCTCCCACGTTGCAGGCAGATTCTTCACAGTTTGAGCCACCAGGGAAGAGATGAGGGTACGCCCATCTCCTACAAACACAAATAGTTTGCAAGACAGACCAGTAGCTTTTTTTCCACCCCCCTGCCATTTTTCAAATGAATTCAAATACTTGGTTTACATTTGAAGTTGGTCCAGGACATCTCTTCCAGGGCTTTCTCTCGATCTTATTTGTGCTCTCCCTTGAGCCCTAATAAAACTGCAGAAACAGAATTGCAATCCTATGTCTCTTTCTTTTTAGGCAAGAAAACCTTTCTGCACAGATTGCAGAAAAGATGACCCTGTGGAATGTTAAAGCAGTTAGCCAAGTTAAAGGCAGTAAAGGACACCTTGCTTAAACTATTCACTCCATTTGAACAAACAGCCGCAGAGCTCAGAAGCCCATCTTGGTCTCAGCTGTCTTTTTGGTCCACTTCTGCACCCTCCCACGAGCTCTCGTCACTCTAGATGTCACCTTAGCCAGATGGAACCAGGACAGATTCTGAACTGTGTTCTTTCTTCTTTAATAAAATGTACTTCTCTTAAATGTTAATTTTTTCTGTACATATTTATTACAAAAATTTCAAATGTTGCAGAAAAAAGTATAAAAATAAGAGTCATCCCCTTTCTAGCTACTCAGAATCTTTGCAACATTTTGTTAAGCATTCTTTAACAGGTCCCTTTACACACTGTATTCATTTTTTATTGTTGCATAACAAATTACCAGAACCTTGGCAGCTAGAACGGCACACATGTATTATCCAGCAGTCTCTGTAGGTGAGGAGTTTGGGCACAGTGTAGCTGGTTCTCTGCTTAGGGTTTCAAATGATGGCGATCAAGGTGGTGACTGTGGGCCCCTCTGATGCCCGGTGCTCTCTTCCAAGTTCATGCTGATTTCTGGAAGAATCCAGCTCCTTCCCACTGCAGAACTCACGGAAGCTGCCATTTTCTTCCAGGCCAGCAGGGGAACGTATTTGCTGCTTCAGAGCTCTGGTTTGCTCTGTCTCAGACCTCTAGGCCCAGATTTAAAGGCTCACGTGGTAAGTCAGGTTCACATGATAATCTCCTTTTTAATTAACTCAAAATCAGCAGATTAATTAGATTAATTACATCTGAAAAATCATCTTTGCCAGGTAAAGTAACATAACCCAGGAGTGACAACCCATCCGATAGATAGACATCACCCATATTCAAGGGGGAGGGATTCATACAAGAGTGGGGCTCATTGAAAACTGCCTTCCACACAAAGGGGCATCCCCAGTGAACACTGTACTTTGTGTTCTGTAGCGTGATTTTAAAATGGATATGCCCTGGTTATTTTTTTTTCCTACCTAATAAATACAGATCAGACTTTTATGACTGAAGAGTGTTCTACTTTGTGATTTAAAATAGTTAATTGCATATTGGAGGTTTCTGATTTTCCTTCTTAAAAATTATGGACGGATAACCATCCTCATATACACGTCTTTGCATCTGCTTGATTATTTCCTGCGCGCAGTCCTAAGGAAAGGGCTTAACCAAATCAGAGGATAAACCAAGCCAGTGCTGTGATGTCCCTTCCCGGGCCCTCCAGCAGGGCACGGTGCTGCTTTGCGAGTGAGGTTTGCTTCAGGAGAGGACCTCTGCGTCCTTTGCACCTATACCACTGAATCATTATTGATAGCATCCTTGAAAGGAGTTCTAGAGATTACTAGCTGCCACTGCAGGAAACACACAGGAAGTGACAGAAGGAAACGATGTGCTTTTCGCTTCTCGCCTCCGTTGTTATCTGCCCAAAGAAGTCCTTTTCAATTTGATTAAATAATTCTCAACAAAATGGGCTTTATGTTAACGTCTACACTGCTTCTTTAGAAAGATGCAACACGGATATTAGATCACAGAGAAGGTTTAAAATCTTTTCAACTTTAAAAGGACACTGCATATTTCGATAGTATAGTGGGAAGTCGGGTTCCAAGTGAAGGCTTTGAGAAATACAAAACCGTGAATCTTAAAAACAAACAAAGATTTAATTATGCCTGCCTTGCTGAGAGATCCTCTTGCCTTTCAAGAAAACAGTACCTGGTGAGCAGCTGCCAAGGGCCAGATCTGGTGCTGGAGATGGCGAACAGGCAGGCCACACCCCCAGAATGAATCCAGCACTCTGAGAGAGCATGATGAAACTGAAAGGTGTATTTATCTAGATGGAGATGTAGGTTAAAAAGCTCTAAAATTTAAAAAAAAAAAAAAAGACTTTCTAGGAAGCATATCTATTTCTAACCTGGATAGAGGTAAACGGAATTCAGCCATGTCTGTAAATATTAGTTCCTTTCGCAGAGGAACTTGAGATGTAAAAGGTAGGCACGTGTACCCAGAAATACTGACCACCCAGACAAAAAGGGACCGCCATGGCGTGGTGGGCCATTCCTGAGCGGAGAAAGAGACGTGATGGCAAAGCCCTGCGGCCGCAGAGGGTGCAGCCCGGCCGGCTGCCCGTGTCCACTCTGGGAGCCCAGCTACTAGCGTTTCCGCCTGCTGACCAAGGCCCAGCACCTCTGGAACACAGCAGGTTATCTTCACCTCGGTCACTGCTGCAAGTTCCTGGCCCTCTTACTAAACTCTTCCACCTTAAACACACCTTAAACTTCCACCTTCCGTCCTGAAACTGGAAGAGATGTGAGTAGCTAATGAGATATTCTACTCAGAGAAAAGAAACTTTTCCCCCATTTCCTGGGCGTTTGAAAAGAAAGAAAATCCTCAAGGCAAAGTCTTTACCTGAGGTTTGAGAACAACACTTATATCTTGTTCAAGGCTAACCTGGCCCCGGTATTTGAATTTAAAACAGGAGGTCTGGGGCCTATTAGTCTAGGGCGGTCCTGGGGAAAGCCGGGCTGCAAAACACTGCAGGCTGTGCAGGACGCAGGACTGCAGACGTTTCATGGCTGCTTTTTCTGGGCCTCTCTGCCTGCTGGTGTAACCTTCACCATCTGGAGGGAGGCTTGCGTTGTTTAATACGTGATCACAGGGACCTTCCTTCCAGCTTCGGAGCAAAGACAGGGGCTCTCAGGTGAGAGCTGACCCCAGGCGCCCGCCCCGACACCCCACACCGTGACTGCGACCTCCATCTGCGCGTCCCTCCCAGCAGGCAGTGACGCGCTCCCCGCATTTGTCCACGGCGCCGCTCTTGACCTACGCCCCCTGCACTTTTGGTATCTGAGGCTCTTTTGATTCCATCTCTCCCTTTATTCTGCCTTACTCGCGCTCTCTCTCTCCCCACTGGCTCCTCCTCCGTAGACATGATGCTCTCTCCTAATGGAAAAATAATCAGAACAATCTTCCCATGCTGCGCTGTTTTCCAGGCACTGGTCCGTCTTCTCGTCTTCCACTTACAACCTGAGTCACTCTGGGGTAGAACTCTACTCAGCGCGTCTCCCCGCCCACACCCTGCCCTCCTGGCCTTTTCCTGGTCACTCCCCCCATCAACAGGAAAGACGCCAGTGGCTCCCTCCTTGTCAAATCCCGAGTGTCACCTGTGTGTATAAAGATGCCTCTTGGATTTCATCCTTAGGGTTTCTTACAGGCCCTGAGTCCATCATCTCCCAAATGAACCTATCACCCACCCAGCACCCCACCCCTGCCCCTGACATAAACCTTCTCTTCCTCCTCCAGAGGTCTCCGTAACCAGAACCATCACGCTCCCTGGAAACTGGGAAGCTTCCTCACACGCACAGTCCCTTCCTGACAGTTCCTCTTCTCTACAGCAATGGGGAGCTCAGTCCCCAGTCCTCACCCAGCTCTCTCAAGTACAGATTTGCAGATTTAACTGACCCGAGGAGAAAGCCCAAATATTTAACTTGGGATAAAAGGATCTCGCAGTCTCATTCTCACTAAACCATAGCTCAGTGCTTCAAAGTGTGGATCCTGTAGGTCTAATTTGCTGTGTGACCTCAGGCAAGGTTCTTAACCTCTCTGTGCTTCCGTTTCCTCCCTTGTAAACAGGGGTCAGTAATGCCAGCAGCTTTCTCCTGGCACGCTGGGTACAGCAGGCGTGCTCATGAACAGTGCCGGGCACACAGGAGGTGCCGTGTGTTCTTGCCAGTCTTGTCATGCACTGCCCACCGCTACCTGCCAATCCCTCTTCCCCCAGACACGCAAACGTGCTACCTACCCGCCACAACGAACAGCATACAGGTCGCCAAACACCCCGTGCCTCCACAACTTGGTTCTTATTCCTTTTTTGATCTGCTGAGCTCTTATTTGTCTGGGGGACTCAGCTGAAACATCACTTCGGCTGTGAAATCGTCCCTCCTGCACCCAGGGCTTCCCCACTGAGACCCCACTGACCCCACCTGAACCTCCCCTCTGTCAATTATTGTTAGCGTCAGAGAGTTACCGTGTTTGAGCACGCATCCTAGGCCAGGTCTTGTTCCAAGTGCCTTAAGCTTCACGCAGAACCTGTGAAATGCTCCAACCGTTGCTTTCTGTGTCTGTCTCTCCTCTTGATCGTGGAGTTCCTCACGGACAGGAACCTATGCTTTGATCAGGGTGGGGGTCCCGCACGGCGCCTGCTGCATGACGTGTGTGTGTGTGTGTGCACGTGTGGTGTGTTCAGTCGCTCAGTCGTGTCTGACTCTGTGACCCCATGGACTCTAGCCAGCCAGGGCCCTCTGTCCGTGGGATTCCTCGGGCAGGAATACCGGCGCAGGTTCTTCCTAACCCAGGGATCGAACCAGGGTCTTTCGTGTTTGCTGCACTGGCAGCAGGATTCTCTAGCACTAGCTCAGTGCATGGTGGATGGTGCAGAGTTAAATAAATGCTTCTGAGCTGAGTCAATCAAAGATGAGCAGGACTCAGAGAGGGGTGGGGACATGCACGAATCCCTGACACTGAAGGACACTGAGGAAAGGAAGGCTGGTAGCCGGATCCGAAATTCATCAGTGCTATAAACAGAGATGGCTGTAACTGCCTCACGCCACCGCTAAACTGCTATTACTATCTGAATATTTTCTATAGTGCCGGCAGGTCAGTGTGCTCTCATTTGTTCCCGTAGTGTCGTATAATTTCAGGTCTTTCCAAGGACGTAATCACGCGATTCCTGATGATAGCTTATCCCGTGTTCTTGCTTCACAGGTCCCACGCTAAGTCTGAAAGTTTTGCAGGGCCCTGAGCTCATGGGTTGCTCACCTTTGACAAAACGTAAAGAGACACTGTCCTTGGCAACCTTTTCTTCTTGTTGGACAGGAAATGGAAATTTGCCACAATGTTATCGTTTCTAGGCCCATAGTCTAAGCCCATAAACAAAAGCATTTTATTACTTCATTGTTACAAAAGGCTGTGCTTTTTATGTCTAATATATATTATATATATGAAATTCAAAGATATATGTGTTTCGATTTTAATTAACTTGTCTTCTCTACCATATCTCTTGAGCCCATAGTAAATTCTGTTTCACTAGGCAGCAGACAATGGGAAAGATTGAAACTGTTTAAGGCATTGATTAGAACCTCTCTGGGTGGCCTTAAGCTGGGGGGAGAGCCATGTGCCACTCTGCGAGTGCCCCCCAGGGGTACCAGTGGAAATGGACCTGCCCGGGAAACTTGCGTCCAGATCCTCCGTATGTCTCTGGGAGGCTTCCATTTAGTTTAAGCCATTCCAATAATTTATAGGTTTCCCCAGTGGCTCAGCGGTAAAGAACCCGCCTGCAATGCAGGGGACGAAAGAGACACGGGTTTGATCTCTGGGTGGGGAAGATCTCCTGGAAGAAGAAATGGCAACTAGTACAGCAATTATCCTTCAGTTTAAAAAAAATTAATTTAAAAAAACAAGAAAGAAAGAAATGGCAACCCATCCCAGTATTGTTGCCAGGATTTCCAGTATTTTATAGATAGCATATCTGCAGGATTTTTGGTCCCTTTCTGATTTCCTGGAGCACTGACTGTGACGGGAAGTCTAATCTCACTGGGGTGGTGTTTTCTAAGGAACTACCACTGCTGGAATGAAGCCTGGATGACGAGGCCAGACCTTCCCGTTGGGTTTGGAGGTTGGCAAGTCGTGGACAGCACCCCCCAGGAAAACAGCGATGGTAAGGCTGCATCCTCTCTTTATATTCCGGATCTTTACACTTTGCTTTTATGATTGCGTCTGATGTGTGGGAAACACGCCCGCCTGGTGGGAACCAGCCTCAGCCATGTGCTTCCTGGACACGCACAGCGTCAACCGCTGGCCAGTCAGGTTTAATTTCATTTCAATGGCTGTCTTTACTCTGATTACTTTGTAACTTTTAGGGGGGGAAAAAAGCATAAAACTTAACATATATAATTCATCGACTCTTGCTTTGATAAGCAGTTTTGAAGACAAGAGGAAAACTATCTGTGTAAGCACTTTCACTTGGCTATAAAGTACATCTCAGCCCTCCTCGACACACAGTGCTAAGATAGAAGGCGGTGAAGAAAATAAAGAACTCAGGAAATAATTACGGATCATTCTTTAAATTGCTCTCTTTTCAGAACCTGATTTCTTTCCAGGTTGTGTGATCTCATCCTTAACTCATCCTCTAACTTGCAAACTCTGCTAAGTAGTGGCAGCTATGACACCCCCCCACCTCCAGATTTTTCATAAGCCTCCATTTTCCTTTAATATGATGATAAAAATCAGTGCTATGGGACACTATTTTTATTTCCCCAGGTATTGATGTAAGAAACTGATGAATTGGCAATTAGATCTGGAATGCATGAAGTGTTAGTAACACATCCTTTGAGGTACAGCCCTCTGTCTCAAAACACTTACGTAACTGTATCCTGGCCTCTAGTGGATAGAACAGTTCTTAGAGCTGAGATGACCTTCCCGGGTTATGGTCCTCAAATGAGGCTCAAATGGAATTTTCCATTTCTTTCCTTAAAAAAAGATATTGATGTGTGCATATCCAGATATACACAAACATTAATTACATACTCATGAGGGAACATTAGCACAATACTGGATTTTGAGAGAAAGTTCAGCACTTCCTGGTGTTCTGGAGTATATGTCATGACGAGGTATCTCAGTGACTAATGACAACTAGCCTCTTAGTAACAAGAGAGAGAGCTGGCTAAAATTCAAAATATTTTGTAAAAGTCGGCGTGGGCCTACTAACTTCCCAAAAGCATGCGGTCCGTGTAGTGTGGCTAGTATCCAGATTCTCCAGTTAATTTGACATATGCCCACAATGTCCAAAAATGAAAACAAACAAACAAACAAGTCCTGGGACATGTCACTGTTTCCAGCATTCCAGATGACACTTCTAACAGGATAAGGCCTATGTCAGCTGACAGCTTGGCCCCCACACGCTTGAGGCTGTTTATAGTTGGAAGGGTAGATGCAGGAACGGTGTGCCCTTTGCTCTTTTCATGGCTTTGGTTTGGGGCTTGCAGAAGCATTTCCACCATGTCCCGCCCTGGTGATGGCGCATGTGGGTGACTCACCCACTCTGGTCATGGAAAGAACTGGGGCTGCATTGGTGATGCCCTTGAGGAGCGGTTGCCCCTACAGCCTGCTCAGGGCTGTGACCTGTGTGTGGACCAGTTCTTAACTGGAAAGACCCAAAGATGGGGAACTCACACTCTCCTTCCTCCGTGTGGTTCAGGGATGTATCGGTGCGGCCCCGCCTCTGTTCAAGCCATCAAGCATGGCCACGTCTGCTTCCAGTTTGACGCACCCTTCGTTTTTGCAGAGGTAAGTGGAGAGCTGCGGGAAAGAGCCTCCTTCCTCCCCAAGCTCTGAACTCATCAAAGAATAAGGCACTAGGCTGTGAGGTCTCAATTTCCCAGGAACACAGTGTGTGCTTCCTGTTTACAAAGTTAAACATGACAGACATTGTTCCAACCTCCGGGTGCTGCATGCTAAATGCAGTTCTTGCTTAACATTTTTCTTCCCCTGATGTTCTGAGATTCCCCCACCTGAAAACAATTGCTTTAGTCCCCTTAGCTTAGGTCTCTGTACCCAGGAAGTAGGTACCAACTGCTCCCAAGAAATTAAGTGACACTGCTCCCAAGAAATTAAGTGACTAAGTGAATCACTCAACTAAAAACTGGTGGAGACCATCCATGAATGACATGGGAGAGTGCCCTATTTCACTCTGAGACTAGCCCAGTGGCTCACACAAAAGAAAATCCAAACACACCCCAACTGTAATCTTAGTCTAGGAACTCCAGTCCATTTCCTGCTATTCCAAGCCATCCTCTACCAGAGGGGACAGAGTAAACTGTTACAATACGGACGGGAGAAAACAGATCTGGAGCAGAGCTCACTGACAGGTGGCTGGGGACACTTTGGGACGAGGCTGAAATTCTGGAAGAACTGGGTGGAGGCTGGAAGCAGAGAGGGCAGTTCAAAGGTGCTCCAAGGGGAGCTCTGAAAGCCAGAGTAAATATAAGAAGCACCAGGTAGTGGAGACGGCCAGGTGGGAGGCCGCTGGGGGCAAGGGGGAGGAGCCGAGAAGCATGAGAGGTTGAGAGGCGGGACTCACCCCGGGTATGATTTCACCAGTAAACGCGGTGAAATAATGTCTATCACTAGGTAATCACTTTGCCTACCATCTGATGCTCTCAGAACCCTTTAAAATGGGTGTTATAATTCTTCCCATTTTACAGAAAAGTGAAGAAAAAAGAATTATTAAAGAACCTTTCCAAGATCATCTAACCAATAAAGAGTAGTGGTAAGATTTAAAGCCAGGCAAGCACCAGGTTCAATCTCTGGGTTGGGAAGATCCCCTGGAGAAGGAAATGGCAACCCATCTGTATTCTTGCCTGGGAAATTCCACAGACAGAGGAGCCTGGCAGGTTACAGTCCATAAGGTCGCAAAAAGTTGGAAGCGACTGACCAAAGCACACATGCAGGCACCCAACCTCACGCTAGTAACCACCACATTCTGCTACTATTCTAGAATGAACACATATGCCTTATTAACGTGCGTCTAGCACTGTGGGAATTCAGAAGCGCGAGTCCTTAAGAAACTGGATTCCTGATGGAGGTGGTGGTACATAAACACAGCCACATTTAAAAAACTACCATGCAAGTGTTGCTGTGGAACCAAAGGTCAAACGAGTGATGTAGGTGAAAAATGACAGGCATCTCTGTTAATTGGGAAACATGAGCTCGGGCTGCGGCAGAGCAGCAGAGGCCACCAGACCCTGTCCTGGGAGAGAGGGCGACCGGGAACAGACACAGACACAGCTGTGTGACGGCCACAGCAGCTCCAGCGGAGCATCACGGAGCCCACGAGGGGAGGGCCAGGGATGCTCCCTGGAGGGAGTGGAGCCCGAACCGAGTCTGGACGCATGACTCATAGTTATTCAGCTTTCCTGGGGGCTCAGTGGTATCCAGCTGCAGTTCGGGAGGTGTGAGTTCGATCCCTAGGTCAGGAAGAGACTCTGGAGAAGGAGATGGCAACCCACTGCAGCATTCTTGCCTGGGAAATCTCATGGACAGAGGAGCCTGGCGGGCTACCGTCCACAGAGTCGCAAAACTGGGTGACTGGGCAATGTCTCAGAAATAAAATAAGAATAAACACGCAGACCCCAAGACCGAACATGTGAGTTACACAAAAGGGACAATGCTTCTTCCACTGTACCGCCATGGAAGTTTCTAGAAGCCTTGGGAAAACAGGCAGACAGCATTCGGAATTTTCACCTGCTGGATTTCATTTTGAGATTTCAAGATTTGTGCCTTCCTCCCCAACTGCCGTCTGATCGTTTCCAATGCCCCGAGGACTTAACGGGAAATCACTCTAAAACTCCCCAAGCCTTGCGTTTGTAGTTTTATTATGCTTTGTTGCTGCGGAGGAGAGAGGAACAGACTCCCTCCAGGAGCAAAACGCCTAATAGCTGCTAATGTGAACGCTTTCCGTTGTTATTAAATATAGATCGGGGTGTTGTGAGCGTCATAGGGACCCGCGGATGGTAATTACTCCCCTGTCACTCGGCACAGACTTGTCTGACAGCACATAGTGTTTGTTGCTTTGGTGCGAGCTGGGCTCTGGGGCTGAGCCCTTTGTAGGAGATGCTCCAATGGCTTAAAAGTGCGTGAGAGTGAGCACGCTTGTTTCTCAGGGATCCTGAAGCGGGGCTCCATGGGGGGCGGCGTCCTGCATGGCTCAGGTCCCAGACCACCGGGCTGGCCTCTTCCCGCCTCCTTGCTGCGTCAGCCTGCTTCCCGCCACCGCTGCTGCGTCAGCCGGCACGTGCCTGCTCTCGCCTCCCAGCAGGCTGACTTTCTTGGTCACTCTTGACTCATTTCCGGGCCGGCTCAGGCTCCTGCTCATGGACTAGCTTTTGGTGTCCTCCCTGAGTGAACGCAGAAGCCGAAACGAGAGCTGTGCCCAGGAGGCACCCACCTCTGCACTTTTCCCATCTCTGCATTTCTTCCTGGGCTCGGGGCTTCTTTCCCCACCCTCCTCCACTCTCTCGCCCCCAGCCCTGCGGTGGGCTGCTGCGGCCTGCCCTGGAGGTTCCTGAAGAGCGCAGAGCAGGTCTCAGCGTCTGGGGCTCCCTTCCCGGTTCCCGGGTCACTAAGCACCCAGGAGCTGCTGCTTCTCCTCTGTCTCAGCTGCTAACTGTTGTCCCCTTCACATCATCCCGCCAAACTCACACACACATAGAGCTGTG
This sequence comes from Aepyceros melampus, assembly GCA_006408695.1. Lineage (NCBI taxonomy): Eukaryota > Metazoa > Chordata > Mammalia > Artiodactyla > Bovidae > Aepyceros > Aepyceros melampus. Next base: position 124,635 of record SJXQ01007417.1, on the reverse strand, counting down.
CCCAGGAGGCACCCACCTCTGCACTTTTCCCATCTCTGCATTTCTTCCTGGGCTCGGGGCTTCTTTCCCCACCCTCCTCCACTCTCTCGCCCCCAGCCCTGCGGTGGGCTGCTGCGGCCTGCCCTGGAGGTTCCTGAAGAGCGCAGAGCAGGTCTCAGCGTCTGGGGCTCCCTTCCCGGTTCCCGGGTCACTAAGCACCCAGGGGCTGCTGCTTCTCCTCTGTCTCAGCTGCTAACTGTTGTCCCCTTCACATCATCCCGCCAAACTCACACACACACACACACACTCTGTCTCACACTCACACACTCACACTCACACATACTCTCACACACATTCACATGCTCACACACTTACAGACACACACACACAGACACACTCACACACCCACAGAGACACATTCACACAGACACACTCACACACAGACACAGTTTCTCACACACACATACACACACCTCACACACACACACAGACACACTCACAGACACACAAATACACACATTCACATGCTCACACACTTACAGACACACACACACACACACACTCACACACACACAGAGACACATTCACACATACACACTCACACACACAGTTTCTCACACACACATACTTACACCCTCACACACACACAGACACACTCTCACAGACACACTCACAAATACACACACTCACATGCTCACACACAGACACACACACACAGATACACATTCACACATACACACTCACAGACACACATAGTTTCTCACACACTCACACATACACACACCCTCACACTCACACACACTCTCACACACACAGACACACTCCCAAAGACACACAAATACACACATTCACATGCTCGCACACTTACAGACACACAGACACACTCACACATACTTTCACACATTCACATGCTCACACACACACAGACACATTCACACACACTCTCACACACAGACACACTCACACACACAGAGACACATTCACACACACATACAGTGTCTGACACACTCACACATACTTATACACATTCACACACACACACACTCACATACACATGCTTGCTCACATACACACACATACTCTCTCACACATATTCACATGCTCACACACTTACACACACACACACAGACACATTCACACATACTGTCTCATACACACTCTCACACAGACACACACACAGTCACACACAGACACACAGACACAGACACACTCTCTCACACATTCACACTCACACACAGACACATTCACACATAGTCTCTCACACACTCACACTGACACAGACACACACACACTCTCTCACACACTCACACTCACACACTCCTTCCCTCCCGGCACCAAGCTGGTTCTTGCAGCAGGAGTGACGGGCCCCTTGGGGTCACCATCACCACCCCATGGCTCCAGCAGCCACGCCTCCCCTAGTCTGGGGCCAGCAGTTCTCTGGACTCAAACTGTCCAACAGCTCCTCTGCCGATTCTTTGGTCTCAGTTCAAGGTTGTTATTTCACTACCAGTTATTAGATGCAGTCCATTTGGGGATATCTCAAAATAATTCACTCGTTCATTCAAATCACATATAAAACTCTGGAATCATCTTGGTTTCTCTCTCTAACCTCCCTTTAAGCATTTTGCAAGAAATACCTTCCAATTATCCCAGATCCAGGCATGCCTGCGCCTCCATCATGACCCTCTGAGCTCTGCACAGCTCTGAGATCTGGGACATCACCTCCTAAGTCATTTCTTCCTCCTTGCTTGCCCCTCTCCAGTTTACTCTCCACAGAGCAGCCAGAATTACCCTCTAAAATGTAAATAAAAACATGCCATTCCCTTGCCCCAAACCTTTGAATGGATTCCCATCACCTTTACGATTAAGCATAAATCTTTTCAAGAGTCTCTGTGACCTGGCCTCGGATTTCCCCTCCACCCTCATCCCTTGCTTGTTTCTCTCCAGCCACATAGACCTCCATGCTCTTCTGGAAGCATTGAACACCCTCTTTTATCAGTCTTTATCAGTCTTTACACAGACCGTTCCTTTGGCCATGAAAGCTCTTGTCCCACCCTCTGCCTCTCTTTGCATGTTCTGCAGCCTCGCTGCATCCAGGTCTCTGCTCAGCCCACCTCCACAAAGAGACCTCCACTCCCCACATCTCCTGCATGAAGCATCCCTACCCGTCCTGCTGTTTCTGTTCTTCTCTGACTTAGTGTTATCATTTCCCTCCCTTCTCTAACGTAAGTTCCTCGGAGATAGGATCTGCTGGACTCTCATTGCTGAGAGCAGGGTCTGGCACACAGAAGCCACCCGTAAATACATGAGTGAATAATAGAAACAAGAGCGAGTGCATGGTGCACTGCTGAGAAAAGGATCCCAGGGAGACGCGGGCCAGATGGCACCTTCACGCTCGGGCCGTCCTGGTGGGAGAGGAGCTCACGTACGCAGCCCAGGGCACACACAGGAGCCGCACCGGATGAAGGAAGGCAAGCACAGGGTGGGCGTCTGGCAGTTGTGCCAGGAAGGCTCCCAACAGGCAGGCACCCACTGGCCCCCAAGCCTGTGAGCCCTGGGAGCACCACCACCCTCCCTGCCCCGCCCGCGATGCCGCTACCTCCACCTGGGAACAGAGGCACAGAGCAGACTCTGTCCTGGGTCCTGAAAGCAAGGGCCTCCACCGTGAGCGGTGAGACGTGCACACACCTTTACAGTCCGTGGGCACAGGCGGCAGTTTGCAGAGGGGCCCCTTTAGCCTGAGGACTCGGCCCATCCTAGCTGAGCCCCCTGGGGTGCTGAAACATCCAAATACATCCTCGTATTAGTCTTTACACATACTGCTCCCTCTACTAGGAAAGTCAAGTGTTAGTCACGCAGTCATGTCTGACTCTTTCAGACCCCATGGACCATATAGCCTGCCAGGCTCCTCTGTCCATGGACTTTTCCAGGCAAGAATACTGGAGTGGGTAACCATTTCCTTCTCCAGGGGATCTTCCTGACCCAGGGATCAAACCCAGGTCTCCTGCACTGCAGACAGATGCTTTACTGTCTGAGCCACCAGGAAAGCTCTCCCGTTATTCCCCACTCCACTTTGGAAGTGCCTGTGATGTGTGACCATCACCCTTCAAATCTATGTGCAGGACTAGATGGTCTCTAAGACTCCTTTCCACTCAGAAAAAAGTAAACATAGGATGTTCTCAGGTGGTTCTGATCTACTTGCCAACCTTGCAAGGAAGGTATAATTAAACCCAGGCTCAGAGATGTTCAGTAACTTGCCTGAAATCACAGAGCCTAGGTCCAATATTTCTTCCACTTGTGACTGTCCTCCCATGGAGATGCAACTGGTCTTGGATAAAGCTCCTCGGTGCTTCTCATATGCAGTCAGGATGGAGAGCCACCACACTAGTGGCTAAAACTGAGAAGAAAGCTTGCAGATGTCTCCTGGAAAGAATCCTTTCCCTCCAACATGTGCAGAAGTCACTTCATGTGTGTGTTTCTCCTCTTCCCACAAGGGACAGTGTGGTGGGCCGGCCTGAGGTTTCAGCTGATATAATCACGCTGACCCTGACTTAAGCCACAAGATTAAAAGATGCTTGCTTCTTGGGAGGAAAACTATGACATAGGTTTTTCACGGACAGTGTATTAAAAAGCAGAGACATCACACTGCTGACAAAGGTCCATATAGTCAAAGCTATGATTTTTCCCATAATCATGTACGAATGTGAAAGTTGGACCATAAAGAAGGCTGAGCACCAAGGAATCGATGCTTTTGAATTGTGGTGCTGGAGAAGACTCTTGAGAGTCCCTTCAACGCAAGGAGATTAAGCCAGTCAATTCCAAAGGAAACAAACCCTGAATATTCATTGGAAGGACTGATGCTTAAGCTGAAGCTCCAATACTTTGGCTACTTGATGGGAAGAGCCTACTCATTGGAAAAGACCCTGCTGCTGGGAAAGGTTTAAGGCAAGCAAGAGATGGTGAAAGACGGGGAAGCCTGGTGTGTTGCAGTCCATGGGGTCACAAGAGTTGGACGTGACTTAGCGACTGAACAACAATGAAAAATTTCCTAAGCTTTGCTCAAGGGAAGACAAGGACCTAGCCACTTCCACATGCAGCCTTGTCTCCCTGGAAAACTGGAAGCGGCCACAAGGGCTGTTGATTAAGAAGAGCTTTGTCATCCTTGCTGCTGTCTCTTGCAGCTGAGGAGGGAGCAGTCTGTGCCTGCATGGCCTCCTCCGGGGGAAACTTGAAGTTCTCAGGAAGCTCATTAAAAGTTTCCTTAAACTTCTTTGCCCCAAATGAAAAATACTCCTCAGGTGTCTGCTCTGTCTGCTCCTGTCCTGACTCGACATTTAGACTTTGACGCCATGTGCCGAGTACCGCCAAGCCCTGGGCACCGCATGGAGGAGCAGGACCCACACCTTCATCCTCAGAAATCTGAGGCAGTGCAGGACCACCCGGACCCCAGCCTGGGACCTCCCACTGCATGATGCGGTGGTCCTTGGGCGTCAGGCAGGAGAGGCGGTGTCCTGTGATAATCCAGAGAACAAATACGGGCCACCCAGCGGGAAGGTCAGGCGTGTGCTCAGACCACCCTGGGTGAAGATCAGGGCCTGTGCGATGAAGATCAGGCCCAGGGGAAGAGTCGGGGCGTGTGCCACGGGCGTGTGCCATGGGCGTGTGCCACGGGCGTGTGCCACGGGCCTGCACCTGCCCACGTCTGCACTTCTTCTCCACCACCTCCCCGTGTTCGTGTGACCACACACACTCTGCTGACCCTCTGGCTCGTAGTGCCTCATCTATAAAACAGAGACACTAGTACCTACTCCCAGGATGGTTGTGGTGGGGTTTAAATTAAATCATTTAAAATGTCCTGAAACACTATGGGTCAATAAATGTTGATTGCTTACTTTCCCCTGGGCAGGAATCAGACTTCTTGTAAATTCAGAAATTTGTGAGAAAGTAGAGAAAAGTTGCTCTCTTAAACCTCATCTTTGACCTCATCAAGCTTTCCCAATACCTGGTAATGATCGTTGCATTTTACTTGATTTTGATGTTTACTAATCTAAGTGAGAATCATATCCACATAGATTTTCCTCGCTCAGTCCCAAAGTGTTCCTATGGAACTGGCAGAGCCAGGGTAATCATTTTCATTTTCTGGAAGCAGGAATGAGGTTCCGAAGGTAAGGTGTGTTCTAACAGCGCACACCCAAGATCAGAGCCCACGTTCCCTGCAGTTGATCCCATGCATTATAGCTGCTGGTCTCTCTGCCTATCATGGGCTTCCTTCTCTCCATTTATTTATTTATTTTAAGCTTTAATGGGGTAAAATTGATATTCAGAACACAGACATTTAGTGTACACATCTTGATGGGTTTGAACATACGCATATACCCAGAAAAAAAAATATTTCCCAGAAGCCACCCAGCAGACTGCCTCTTCTCTCTAGAAGTAGGTCACTCCATTACTGTCAGCTTAAAAGAAGCTTGAGAAAGAGCGTCACAGACAGGGTGCTTTCCGTTCTGCCTTAGGAGGTAGGATTTGCCAGCAAGAAAAAGGAACGAAAGAAATGGTTGGTGCTTGAAATGACTTAGCACGGTGATAATGTCATCTGTAGGGCTCTTAGACGCTACACCATTGAGAGTTAGAGATTTTGATGACGAGGACGTTTGACGATGGCTAACGGCCTCCTCTCCTGTTTTTAGGTCAACAGTGACCTTGTTTACATTACAGCTAAGAAAGATGGCACTCATGTGGTTGAAACCCTTGATACCACCCACATTGGGAAATTAATTGTGACCAAAGAAATTGGAGGAGATGGCATAAAGGACATCACGGACACCTACAAATTCCAGGAAGGTAAGCTGCTGCAGTCGCATGAGGATCTCTCTGCCCAAGTCTGCGCCACAGTGAGAGTCACCGTCGCTGTGAAATGCGTTCCGGAGAAGGCATGGCCTTTCGCGGCATTCGAAAGTTAGAGCAACTACGCCTCACACCCACAATTCTTCATTTCGTTTGAGTTTTACTTGTTTGTTTGCTTTGAGCAGAATTTCCCTTTAATGGCTTCTGAAATAATTGGTTTAAAGTCGCATCTATTTTAACAGAATATAGAATGCATTCTTATTCATAAAAATATGAAAGAATCTTAATTTTAATCTTAATAGAAAACATCACATAACTAATGTAATTTTAGGTCAGTGATGAATTTTAAATAACTATTCACAGTTGTTTGCTCTTGGTGTTGTTTAGTCGCTAAGTTGTGTCTGACTCTTTGCGACCCTGTGGACTGTAGCCCACCAGACTCCTCTGTCCATGGGATTCTCCAGGCAAGAAGACTGGAGTGAGTAGCCATTTCCTCCTCCAGGGGATCTGCCCGACCCAGGGATGGAACTCATGTCTCCTGCATTGTCAGGCAGATTCTTTACCACTGAACCACCTGGGAAGCCCTCACATTTGTTTAGAATCTTGCAAGCTTTTTTCATATGCATTGTTCCATTGAAGTATCTTGGAAATTCCTTGATAAGAAGTATAGGGAATATAAATGGAGGTAGATAATATAAAATGAATAGGCCATGGCAACTTCACTAATTCAGGCCAATTAGGTTGAAGTCCTGCTTCAACCAAAAGCAACGCTAGGGTGGTTTTGTTAACCTTTAGTGTGTGGAGTGCGTCTCACGCAGAGCTGCTGAGTCCAGCCCCATCTCAGTCACGGCTGAGTGTCTAGAAACTGGGCTTGGTACTGGGCATCCCCATAGTGAGAAGGACCCAGTTTCTGTTTCCAGCCAAGCGATATGTTCATTCTGCTGAGGGGGCTTTGAAAACAAAAAGGGATGCTCAGTCCAACCAGGAGATTCAGAAAAAGCAAAACCCAATCAAAGAAGTCACGGAGCTCAGTTAAAGGAAGCTGGACTCAGGCTTCTAGAAGCTGGGAACATGATAAAGGCCTGGGGTGTGAAGCAGCAAGTGCAGGTAAAGAATCCTCCCACAATGCAGGAGACTCGGGTTTGATCCCTGGGTCAGGAAGATCCCCTGGGGAAGGAAATGGCCACCCGCTCTGATATTCTTGCCTGGAGAATCTCATGGACAGAGGAGCGAGGCAGGCCACAGTCCATGGGGTTGCAAAAGAGTCGACTCGACTTAGCAACTAAACAACAAAGCGTTACTAATGCACCGGGCTCAGAGCGCCCAGAGGCTGGAGTGCAAGTTCCCCAAGGTTGGTCATGGACAGGAGGTGAGGGAGCTTGGGGGTCTTGATGGGGACATGGAATATATGTTACAAATGATTCACCACCAGAGCTTCTTAGGAATGGCATTTATTTTAGTGAATGGATAAAAAATGAAGAGTAATTAGCATACACCTAAATATTCATCAGTATTCCTGAAATGCTGAGTGCAGAATACGTTTTAAATATTTTAGATCTTCTCCCTACTCTTGTTTACAAAAGCCATTTGCACTATAAAGAGAAAGTCTGCTGAACTGAGAACTCTTCTGCACAGGATCTGTGTCACCTGAAGCAGTGGATTCGTGCTGTGCTCCTGAAATGGCTAGTTCTCCTCTTCTGTTGGCTTTCATTCACTGCCCAACAGATACAAAAGGTTTTTTTCTTTCTGACTTTTTTTTTCTAAAAAGAGTGTTTTTAAAAACTAGACACAGTGAAACAGAACAGACGAGCAATGCCCTTTTATGATAGAGTGTCAGGCGAAAAGGTTTAGAAAGGAAAAGCAGCCCAGGAAAGAAGTGAAAGAAACTGGCTGCACCATTCACTCATTCAGCCGTCCAACAGCTTGCTGTTAACCACCCACCACATTCCCAACACTGTCCACCTGGAGACTCCCACAGCCCGGCCTTGCCATCTAAGGGAGAGACGGGCGGGAAGTGAGTCCCCACCTTGCCGGGTGGAGGGTGCCAGGGCAGGGGTGGATGAACAGATGCCCAGGAACCATGGGGGACGTTAGCAGTGGACTATATTCCTTGTGTTGTACGCATATCCTTGTAGCTTATTTTACACATAACGGTTTGGACTTTTTAATCTCCTGCTCCATGCTGCCCCTCCCCTTCCTTGTTGTCACAAAGCAACAAGTACTAGGAAAAGGAAAGAAGACCAGGTCATGTGTTAGTGAGAGATGAGGGGACCAGGGTCATGAAATTAGGGGGGCACCCTGAGAAGCTGACATTTGAGCTAAGATCCAAACCATAAGAAGAGGCTTCATCAAACATAAAGGGGACTCTCATGACACCCAGGTCATGAGAAGGTGGTTTTGACCTTGGTTCTGAGCTGCAGAGGAGCTGTAGGAAAGGTGATCTGGCTTTAGATCATTCCCCCAGCCCCCAGTTCATGGCCCTGCGTTATGTACGACATCAGAGCACAGAACGGAACTGCAGAGAGCAGGCGTTCTGCCCGACTGGGGAGGCCTTGCGATGACTCCTGCCTCCTCCCTGGGTCTGCGCTTCCTGGCAACGCCAGCCCGCCTCGCTGCTCACGGGGACGAGCTGGTCCCCAGAAAGAAGCCAGAGCTTCCTCCATCCGTGACCCACGGTGAAGTCCCTCCTGGTGCCAGAAGCGTCTACCACCCCTCCCCCACTCAGTCAGCTCAGCCCTTCCCTGTGGAGGCACCTCTCTGCCCAAGACCATGCTCCTACTGCTGGTGTTTACCTCCTGCATTCTGCTAAATGCGTATTTGGTGCCCATCCAAAGCAATAATCATTACTGCTCTCTGTCTTGGGGAGCTCTCTGCCAGATGCTTTCTGCTAAAATACTTCACTGCACTTTGCTTGTCACAGCCCCCCTTCCCTTTAGAATTATCTCCCTATTATCGATTGTAAACATGTGCCCTAGCCAATGCTTGTCCTGGACCAGTTGTTTCTGGTTCATTCTTGCAGTCTTGACGAGCAGGGAAATTGCTAACACACACACACACACATACACACACACACACACAGAAATACACATTCACTTGGTTGGCAGCACCTGCTGGCATTCTCTCTGTCTCTGAAAGGTCCTGGAAGCTTCCAATTCGTATGCATGTCCTACCTCTAAACCACCTACCAACCCTGCCACACAAGGAAACTGATGATAGTAATAGTGCCTGCTTTGCAGAGTTGTTCTGAGGATTAGATGAGATAGTACACAACGTATAGTTGCCACGACACTCATCACAATTGTTGTTGTTCAGCTACTAAGTCGTGCCTGATTCTTTGTGACCCCAGGGACTGCAGCATGCAGACCTCCTTGTCCCTCACCGTCTCCGGAGTTTGCTCAAACTCATGCCCATCGAGTCGGTGATGCCGTCCAACTATCTCACCCTGTGTCATCCCCTTCTCCTCCTGCCCTCAATCTTTCCCAGCATCAGGGTCTTTTCCAATGAGTCAGCTCTTCACATCAGGTGGCCAAGGGGTTGGTGCTTCAGCTTCAGCATCAATCCTTCCAGTGAATATTCAGAGTTGATTTCCTCTAGGATTGACTGGTTGGATCTCCTTGCAGTCCAAGGGACTCTCAAGAGTCTTCTCCAACACCACAGTTCAAAAGCATCAATTGAGTCTTCTCCAACATCACAGTTCAAAAGCATCAATTCTTCAACGCTCAGCTTCTTCATAGCCCAGCTCTCACATCCAGCATGACTCCTGGAAAGACCATAGCTTTGACTAGACGGACCTTTGTCTGCAAAGTGCTGTCTCTGCTACCTGTCAGGTTAGCTCTTAATGATAACTGTTATCATCATTGATTGACCTCTTCATCTCCATTGCATTTCATTGTTAAGTGGGAGAAAACAGCTTAAAAGTTAATGTAACTATAAAAGTCAACATTTTTATTTCAAAGTGATTCTTCTTTTGCTAGCCACTGGCAGGACTAGCTTTTGGTTTTTTTTGTTTTTGTTTTAGGTTTATGTTATTTATTTATTTGCTGCATCTTCATCGCTGCGCACAGGCTTTCTCTAGTTGCAGAGAGCAAGGGCTCCCCTCTTAGTTGTGGCCTCTCCTGTTCTGAAGCGGAGGCTCTAGGCACATAGGCTTAGTTGCTCCAAGGCATGTGGAATCCTCCCAACCCAGGGATCGAATTCACGTCTTCTGCATTGGCATGTGAATTCTATCCACTGAGCCAGCAGGGAAGCCCCAAGATGCGTTTCTACAAGCCAAAGAATTTGCCTCTGTGTCACACAGGCACTAAGATACCTCCAGAGGAAGCCAGACAGAGAGTATTGAGGAAGGTCAGCCCAGCCGGGAGCCACCAGCAGCAGCCCTGAGCCCAGTGTGTACCTTCTCAGCTCCCCGCGTGCATAGAGCCACTTTGTGATTCTTCCATCTCTCACTTCCCATCTCTCCCACCGCCACCACTTTGGAAACCCTACTTAAGACATTTTCCTATAAACAGCACACACGTCTCAAATTCCCCCACCAGATACCAAAAGGTATCCCTCAAAAAAGATGTGTTCAGTATCAGATGAGTTTGGGAAACCTTGTGTGAAAGTAAATAATTCTCAAAACGTCCCTGGTGGTCTAGTGGGTTAAGACTCTGCCTTCCAATGCAGGGGTGAGGGTTAGATTCTTGGTCTGGGAGCTGAGATCTCAGTGCCTTGGGGCCAAAAATCAAAACATTAAACAGAAGCAATATTGTAAGAAATTCAGTAAAGACTTTAAAAGGGGTCCACATTAAAAAAATATATATGTGTATATATAGCCTTAAAATAAAAGTAATCAAGTCTCGCCACAGTTGGCTCCATCTCAGAACCTTGGCCAGGTTAGTGAGTGCTGTGGACACCCAGGAGACACCACAGCCTAGCTCCCTGTGGGGACTTGACCGCTGAGCCTTCTGCAGGGGAGGCTCGTTCTCTCTGAGCTGAGTACAGGCCGGGTGCTGCTTGGGGAGCATGACCTCCGCACCCTGCTGGAGGCACGTGACAACAGAGAAAGGAGAGCGGGGTGGGTCGGCATCAGCCAGGGGGCAGGTCAGCGGGAGCACGTGGGACAGGCCCAGGCGGAAGGAGACACGAGGAAGAGAGATCTCGCCGAGCAGACGCCCGAATGGGAGAAAGCTCATGCTGTAGACGGCGAGAGGCAAGATGCAGCTCCTCCAGCGGCGTGGCTAGGAATCAGGGACGGAAGCAGATAGATTCCACAGTGTGAGAGAGTTAGGTTTTGTCGGTTCTGCCTGATAAACGCTGAAACATTGGCCGTGGAAAAACAACCCGTAGAGTAAGCTCAGTGGCAACCCCTGTTCAGGTAGATTGAACCCAGCAGTCCGGGCAGGTTGACTCTCGGGGAACTTGACTTTGCAGAATTCATGACATAGGATGATGAAGATCCCCATAAAGGGAAGCCATGTGGCTTGCAGAGGCAACCCAGCAAGTCCAGCACGTGCACCCGCAGCCCTCTCTTCATTAGGGTGACTTTCTAGTGGGGGGCTGGCATTCCTTTGTCCTTATCTCTGCACCTCTCCTAGGTCAAGAGGAAGAGAGGCTGGCCCTGGAAACCGCCCTGATGTATGGGGCAAAAAAGGCCCTCAACACAGAGGGCGTCCTCAAATCCAGGTCTGATGTCCACATGAACTTCGAAGTGGAGAACGCTGTGCTGGGCAGGGACTTGAAGGTCATCATCACCTTCCGGAACAACGGCTCCACGCGCTACACTGTCGCAGCCTATCTCTCCGGCAACATCAGCTTCTACACCGGGGTCTCCAAGGCGGAATTCAAGAACGAGACCTTCGATGTGACCCTGGAGCCCTTGTCCTGTAAGTT
>SJXQ01007417.1:21714-112685 GCA_006408695.1 Aepyceros melampus | reverse complement strand
CTCCAGGATGTGGGAAGAACACTGCACCCACCATGGGTTGCTGATTCACCCCCCACATACACACACACACAAACCTGTATTTAGTGCCTGTGAGTCCAGATATTATTTTGTGCTGGAGACACAGCAGAGTTGCTTCTGGAGTTGATGGTCTCCTGGAGGAAAGATGGGGCCTGGACAGGAAACACTCGAACAAGCGAATATACACGGTTCTGCGTGGAATAGGAAAACACGAAGCGGGGTAAGGAAGACAAGAGGTGCCGGTTAAGGGGCGGGGTGGCCAGGAAAAACCTCTCTGACAGGGTGACGTTTCACAGAAAACTAACAGAAGGGAATGAGCTTTCCAGCCAGAAAAAAAAAAAACAAAAAAAAAAAAACAAAGGCCTTGAGGCCAGGGCTCCTGCGAGGTGTTCATGAGCAGCAAGGGTCAGGAACAAAGGCGTCAAGAGAATGGGGGGCGCCGACCAGGCAAAGACCTGCAGGATTCTGTGAGCCCGTTGGGTTTGATCCCAGTGAGCTGCAGGGCCACTAGAGGGTTTTGAGCAGAAGCGTGCCCTGGTTCGACTTGGGTTTGAAAGTTCACTCTGGCTGCTGTGTTGAGAACAGACCACGGGGCCGTGGAGCCGAGCTTTCGGAGTCGTTACGGCGCTCTCGCAATAGTTCCGAGAGAGACGGTGCTGAGGATGCGCGAGGCGCGGAGAGCTGGCCGGTCTGCGCGCGTTCGGAAGGCCGAGCTCTCAGGACCGGCTGACCGGTTGGTGTGTGATGCGAGAGGAGGAGGCTGTGGAGGAAACGGAACGAGAGAGAATATACGGAAGGCTTCCCGCGGAAGGCTGTCAGTACTGCTAACTTTCAACATGTTCACACTTAGGGAAACCGAGGCCAGAAAAGGTGAGCGGACGTGTTCAAGGCCACGCATAGCAGTACCGGAAGCCTCGTGCCATTCAGGCAGGGACGGTGAGCCAGCTCCAGGCATCCTTAAGCCCTAAGGGGGCTAGTTGCTGTTGCCTGGGGTCCCGCGGCCCCTCAGTCCCCCAGACTAGGAACTGTACACCGTCCTCTCCTGACCACTAGAGTTCCACCTCTCAGACTTCTTCCCCTCCTCTCCCTGACCCAGCAAAAGCCTGAGCTCACCTGAGCTAGCAGACTAGAACGGCGTGATAGCTTAGCCGTCTCAGCCATCCACCCCGGGAGGTGGGGCCCGACTCAGTATCAGCGCAGCTCCCACCACTCAGCCCACCCCAGGCTTGTCCTGAATAACCTGAAGGGAGTCGGAGGCTGTTTTTTGCTTTACCCTGCAAGCAGGGCCACTAACTGCATGCAATAAACTGCCCGTTGCAACTGAAAATACATTGCAGCGTATTGCAAAAAGCCACAGGATTCTAGACCTTGAAGCAGGTCAGGGTACAGTCTGTTGTCGGAGGGTCTATTGCAGAGAAAGTTTTCCGAGTAAAACAGGAGCCATATTTTCCAGATTGATGATTAAAGGGGATGTGTGAGCTAGAATCAGCTGGGAAGACGTGAATAAGTTAAACCTTTCAGTATCTTCCAGGGTGCTGTGCCTTCCACTCGGCTATATTTAGTTTTCTTTGCATTTTTGGAAAAGAGACGAGGCAGCCCCTGTCTGTGTCTCCCTTGGCTTTCCCCAGACACCGTCAGTGGTGCTGGCAGGATCCCAGCTCCACCACTCAGAGAATGAAAACCTATTCTTCTTTCTCTTGCCACATTTAATAAACTTTATCTAGAGCAATTTCTTGTGCAGTGGCAAAACACAGCACTACATAATGTACTATTTTAGGAGCCTGGTCTCTGGGCTCAGAAACACAGCCCAGTTTCTCCAGTGCTGAGATTTAGAGGCTATTCCACCTCCGAGAATAAAGAGACCCGAGGCCAACAGGATCAAGGCAGGATCTCTGTACAGCTGTCAGGCACATCTCAGCAGCCTAGACATCCCAGTGGCCAAACATGGCCCTCTGGAAACACCAGAGGATGTCCATTATTACTGTTGTTGTCACGGGAAGCTGCGAGAGGGAAAATGCACGTTGAAGGCCGCTCACTGTGCCGCCCCACCTGGCCCACCTGGCCGCAGGTCGCACGTGCTCCTCTGAGATTGTCTCCAACTGAGGGACAGAGTTTTAGTCCTCTGGACAAGTCACGGCTCCGGGGGCCATGGGGGAAGCAGGGTCCACGCGCAGACGCAAAGAAGGCAATAGGTGTGTGTCACCCAAAAAGGCAGAATTCGAGGGTCAAAGTCAAGGCAAGTTCATGGATTCCAAAGACGGCCCTCAGTAGAATAGGAAGGCTCCAGGAGGCAGGCTGAGTTGTTGACAGCTTGTCCAGGGCCAGTACCTTCTAATAACTTTGAGTAGCCGATGGCTGACTCTCAGCCCGGGCACTGACCATGGTTGTGGGGCTGCTGGGTGCATGGTAGGATGTTTAGCGGCATAGACAGGCTTCTCTGGTGGCTCAGATGGTGAAGAACCCACCTGCCAATGCAGGAGACACAGGTTCGATCCCTGGGTCGGGAAGACCCCCTAAAGAAGGGCATGGCAACCTGCTCCAGTATTCTCACCGGGGGAATCCCATGGACAGAGGAGCCTGACGGGCTACAGTCTGTGGGGTCGCAAAGAGTCGGACACTGAGTGTGAGAACCTGAGCACCTGGCCTCTCCCCAGGAGATACCAGCACCTCCCACCCAGCGGTGACACCTTCACAGGGCTCCAGTCATTAGCAAACATTCCCTGGGGCAAAACACGCCTCTCTCCCCTGCCACACACACACCACGGATAACCACTGGTCCAACGACCATCCTTCCCATTTTTCCAGGAACTGCATGTGTTCCGGGGACAGGACTTGCAGTTTCAAAACTGAGACCATCCAAGTCCACTCAAGGCTGCCCTAACACCACCCCATCTCTTGCTAGAACCCCTCCTGGGACTTCAGGAGCCTTTCAGCCTGGAATATGCCTCATCTCATCATTGCATTCAAATGTGGATTCTGATTCCCTAGACGGGCGTGGGGCCAACAACCAGTACCTGCAACCAGCTCCCAGGCGGCAGAGCTCCTGCTGATCTGCAGGCCATAGCCTAGCTACAGGGACCTGGGTTAGGAGGCCCACCCCGCCTTCCACGGAACTGAGGTTCTTAGAGGGCTGATTCCAGGAGGGGAAGGGCCCCCTGGTTGTCAAGCAGTGCTTCTCAGGCCCTCTGTACATAAGGGTCAGCTACAGGATGGTCAACAAGACCTAGACCCCAAACCTCCAAGACTCTGATTGAGTTGGTCTAGGGCGGGATCCCTCAGGGTAGGTTCTTAAATGCCCCCCAGTGACTGCAAGGTGGAGCCAGGACCGGGCCGTCTCAGTGCCCAGTCCTCCGTGCAGAGACCTCGAAGCGGCCGGTGGGCACAGCCTGGCGCTCCCTCGTCTGGGTGCCCACAAGGCCGGAGGCCTCCCTGTGCCCTGATCGGTGCTCACCCCACACAGCCTTCCAGCCCTGGGTCCAGTTCACTCGCTCACAGTGGGGGGCCAATGAGAAGATATACATATTATATATACTAGAGACATGCACATATAACACTCTGCACGTAACTATCCACTTCGGGGATTGTTTCCTTTGACAACTTCCACTGAGGGGAGGACTCTTTGGCCAAAAGCAGACAGTGAGCAGGGCAGCCATGGCAGAGACATTCAAGTCCGTGCGGGGGGATGGAGGCGTGAGTCCCCCGACCCCGGCGGCGGACCACACAGCAGGGGCACTGGCTCTGCCCAGCACAGGCTTGGCCTGCAGGACAGCGGCCCTTGGCCCCGTGGAATCCTGCGCTCTGGAAACAAGAGTGAGAGGAAGTGGGCAGGGCAGCCAGACAGAAGCCCACCGCGGCAGTCCGAGCTGCAGGACGGAAGCCTCCTCCTCAGCCCAGATGGTGAGCAGAGGGGAGCCGGGACCAACTCCCTTCTGTCTAGAAGCAGATGCCATCCTCCCTGGCTTGTCCCCAAGAGCTCACACACATTTGGCACAGAGGTCTTTTAAGTTGCAGATAGCAGAGGGGATGGGAGACAGTTGAATGTGTGTGTGAAATAGGTTTCCACCGCTTCTTTCTCTAAAATAGAAAACTCAGATCAGGTTGGAACGGTAAGAGCTGGAGAAGGAGTGTGGCACCAAGGAAACAAGGAAAAGGTTCAAGTAGTCAGCAGCTGTGCTCAAGCAGGGCCCCTGGCCGCCGTGAGACGTTTCCTATCTCAGGAGGGCGCTGGGCACCGGGGCCGTGGGCATCCCCCCCCATCTGCTGTCGCGGAGCTGTTTGTGCACAGGTCCAAGCAGCCGCAGCTAAAGCCTTCCGGTCCTTGGTTTTAAACCTCTCTCTCATGCTGCGTTTTATTAATACAAGAGCAAAAGCACTGCTGGGAAAGTGGGACGCATTTTCTCTAGGAAGATTTGACTGAGTGCTTCATTTCCAGCACGTTCTTTACCCCAGAAGCTGGAGTACTCCTTGTCCCTGATGGACTCTGTGTTCCGCTCACCCTCCCCTGGTGGAGGCTGTGCCAACAGGGGGAAGACGGGGCCCTCGGGGAAGCAGGGAGCACCTCCTCCTCGGGGAAGCAGGGAGCACCTCCTCCCAGGTTCTGACACCGGCATGTTTGTGTGTCTTCTCTCCAGTCAAGAGAGAGGAGGTGCTGATCGGAGCGGGCGAGTACATGGGCCAGCTGCTGGAGCAGGCCTTCCTGCACTTCTTTGTCACGGCTCGAGTCAACGAGACCAGGGACGTTCTGGCCAAGCAGAAGTCCATTGCGCTGACGGTCCCCAAGGTCATCATCAAGGTCAGTCGCTGTATCTCAGCCGAGGAGGAAGGGAGGCTGCTGATGAGGCCCCCGGCCTTCGTGCTTGTGAGTGTGCCTGTGCGAGTGTGTGTCTTGTGTCCTGGTCCCCCTGCAGGGAAAAGGAACTAGGATCCTCCTGTTCTTTGAAAGAAGTGAACTGCCCTATAAATAGATGGGCACATGTAACACTTTCCCTCCTCTCCAGATTTAAATATATACATGTGGCTGCAGATATAAATATAACCTGTGGGCATAAACACACTTGTGGAGGAAGACGGAGATGTGTAAAGGGTGCAGAGAGAACTCAGTGTCTCCAGAATCAAGCGGGTCAGGCGTGGCCTCAGACAACAGCCGCCGGGATCCCCTCCCACGTGTGCTGCTGCCCGGGGAGCGCTCACTGCACACAGTGGAATGCACAAACCGAAACGCCAGCCTGGCGACCACGACGTTTCGTGTGTGATACACCTGGCAGCCACTGGCCAGAGGCGGACACAGAGGCTTTCACCACGCAGCTCCCTGGGATGCTCCCTCGCGCCTCTTCCCATCAGTTACTCCCCCCACCCCGCCCAATCACCGGGACAACCCCTCTTCAGACTTTCCCACGTATTGCCTGTTTGGCTAGTAGTTCATTTTTTAAAATAATTTTTAATTTAGCTGTTAGTCCCTTTTTCTTTCACTTTTATCTATTTTATTTATGGGTGGTTTTGGCCTTGCCACATGGCATGTGGGATCTCAGTTCAAACCCACAGCTCCTGCATTGGAGGCGCAGACTCTCAACCACGGGACCGCCAGGGAAGTCCCACCAGTAGCTGTGACATTTGCCTCTTCATTTTCACCATTTAACGTCTGTCTCAGCAGAATCCTCTGCCCAGGTGACTTAAAGGCACTTGGCAGAGGGGCGCTGGGCACAGGTGGGAGGAGACATAAATGTGGCAGCCTGCTGTTCCCATCTCTCAGGAGCATCAGCAGCTTCAGCACCCACATCCCCGAGACCCATCCCACCCTGGGAGCAGAAGCCCGGGCCTCCAGTGGGGTGCTTGGGTATGACATCTCAGTCAGCCTTGTCCAGGGCTCAGAGACCTTCCCAAGCGATTAAGAATGATGAGCACAGATCAAGATGCATTCCTCTAACGTGGTGGATAATCAAAGTCTTAGAGTCACCCGTATCTTAAAGCCTCTAGAGGGGGTGGGTGGGAGAAGGCAATGGCACCCCATTGCAGTACTCTTGCCTGGAAAATCCCATGGATGGAGGAGCCTGGAAGGCTGCAGTCCATGGGGTCGCTAAGGGTTGGACACGACTGAGTGACTTCACTTCACTTTTCACTTTCATGCATTGGAGAAGGAAATGGCAACCCACTCCAGTGTTCTTGCCTGGAGAATCCCAGGGACGAGGGAGCCTGGTGGGCTGCCGTCTATGGGGTCGCACAGAGTCGGACACGACTGAAGCGACTCAGCAGCAGCAGCAGCAGCAGCAGAGGGGGTGAGCGGGGAGGGGCACTGAAGCCCTGTGTCTTATGAGTTCCTGCTGTGAGTCATTTGTAAAGCTGGTCACTGTTGTGTAGCACTCAGGATGGCAGCCTTCCCTGGGTCCATGCCCTGTGGATGGTCATCTATCCGAGGGCTACCCTGCGACGGGTGCCACTAGGCCGAAACTTGGGCCCCCGGAGGCAGAGAACCCTGGACTCTCCTCTTCTAGAAAGGCTTCAGTCCTGACACCTCCTTGGTTCTTTCACCTCAGCCCCTTCTGGGCCTGTCAGCATCCCACCAGAGGCCTGAAGACACAGAACAGAAATGAGGGCTCTAGGCTCTGCAGGCAGAGCAGGAGAATATACAAAAAGGAGGGGTGGTGTTGGGGGCCCTCCCGAGGTGCCGCCGCTCCCCTGAGAACAGGAACTCAGGGCTGCTGTGACCCGGGCCTGCTCACCACGCCCGGGGTGCCCCACTCCTGGTGGGCTCTCCCAGAAGCCACGGGGTCCCCTGCAGGCCCCTCCCAGGGGTCGGGGAGGCCTCCGGTCCTGCTCCTGTTCAGAACTCCACCTCCGAACCTTGCCCACCAGAGGCAAGGCCCGCCTGCTCCCTAATTAGGCACCGACAGCTTGTCCCCGTGAAGGGCTCGGGAGAGAGACTTTCCCAGATGGGAAGTGCTCAAACCGCAGCACAAAATAGAATTTAATTGCACCGCTGATAATAAACTGGGCGTATAAAGGAAGCTGATAGCTTTCATCTTTTCGACATTATTAATTGAAGGATTATTGGTGAGTCGTCTTCCGAGTGTACTTAGACGGCAGCTCAATTCCCCAGGGGCAGAACCCAAATCCCTTCTCCTCCAGCTCGAGTGACCTGGGCCAGGATGGTATAGTTGACCAAGAGCTGCAGTGGGGCTTGTTCTTATTTTTGTTTTGTTCTTTATAAGCACATCAGGAATGCAGTTCTTAGAGGAAATTTCTTTAGAGGTAGGACTTCCCCGGTGGCTCAGTGGTGAAGAATCCACCTGTCAGTGCAGGAAATACAGGTTCCATCCCTGGCTCGGGAAGCTCCCCTGGAGGAGGGCGTGGCCACCCGCTCCAGTGCTCTTGCCTGGAGAGTCCCATGGACAGGGGAGCCTGAAGGGCTACAGTCCACGGGGTTGCAAAGTGCTGGACACGAGTGACTGACTAAGCAGCAACAGGGCCACTTGGCTGGACTCGAGCAGGAGAGAGAAGGAGAGCCTGGCCTCCATTCAGGCGTGTCCAGGAAAGGAGGCAGGAGCGTGATCACGTACGTGGTTCCCTAACCACTAACCTCACTGACCACATCAGCCCCGAGGATGATCTCAGTGGGAGCAGGTGAAGAGGCGCTCCTGGGTAAGGTGCCTCATACCCTGAAAGCCACCAGGGGTCCCTGAGCTGTGAGAGGCCCTGATTGCAGAAATAGGCTGCCTGTCTGGGGTCCCAGAGCCTCTTGCCTTTCTCTTTTCTCTTCAAGCCTGTGCCCAGAGGTCTGTCTCCTGGGCACCTCGGCTCAGCCTCAGGGCTGGAGCTGCCTGAGGGCGAGTTTGCAGCTGTTCTCGCCCACCCCCTCCTTTCTGGAGCGAATAGGGACCAACCTGGACCACAATGGGCCCACCTGTCTGGATCCACATTAAGTCCACCAAAGCACTCAGGCCAGTGGACACGTCCTTGCCACCTAAGAACCTCACCTCGCATGTGACCATATCTCGCATGCCCCCTGTGACCACAGAGACGGGAACTGGATTAAATCATGCTCCCAGTTAACTATTCCCTGCACCCACCACGCGTGAGTCACAGTGTGTGAGCCTCATATGGAAAACGGCAGGAGAGACAGTCATTAAACTTTAATGAGTACATATCTCTTTTCCCAGGCTATCAAAATATTTTGATGAGAAAAGTATATTTTATTAAAATCGGATGTAGAATTTTTCTCTGCCTTCCCATGTGTTGATTGCTGTAAGAGGCTTTAAGTCAGGAAAAGACTCTTCAGCATTTTGATGGTTGAAGTGAAAGTCACTCAGTCGTATCCAGCTCTTTGTGACCCTATGGACTATATAGTCCAGGGAATTCTCCAGGCCAGATTACTGGACTAGGTAGCCTTTCCTTTCTCCAGGGGATCTTGCCAACCCAGGGACTGAACCCAGGTCTCCCTCATTGCAAGCAAATTCTCTGCCAGCTGAGCCCCCAGGAAGCCCTGATGCTCTTGGTGGTTAATGAAGGGCTATTTGAGGGAGAAGGGAGGGCAACACAGGGGATTCAACTGGCCCGCAGGGTGGAGGGAGGCTGGTGCGGGACCTGGAGCACCGAACCGGGGCTTCCCCCCAGTCTCAGAGAGCAGAGAAGGGCTCCAAGGTTCATGTCCTCACCCAGTCAACCAGAGCAAGAACACCTTTAGTAGAGAAGCCCCAGAGCACAGGGCCTTGGATGGCCGGACCCCCGGGCTCCTCGTTCTACTTGGGCAGCTTTGGGTCAGTTCCTCAACACCTCAGCTGTACGATAGTCCAGCAATATCGCTGACCTGTAGGCTGCTGGGAGGGATCATAGAAATGACTCTCACAGAGAGCTGAACAGGTGCCTCTGCCATGGTGCATGCACAGTGGGATGGCCCAGAGGGGAACAACCCGCCTGCCGGCTAGGAGACGTAGGTTTGATCCCCGGGAAGATCCGCTGGAGGTGGAAACGGCAACCCACTCCAGTATTCTTGCCTGGGAAATCCCATGGACAGAGGAGCTTGGCGGGCTATAGTCCCTGGGGTCACCAAGAATCTGACACAACTGTGCGACTGAAAACAATCGTAATATTATTCATCGTAATCATGCATGAAACACAGCATTGTCGGGGACTGAATGTGTGCTGTTTCTGAGCGCTCAGCCCAGCCCAGGCCCTGGTGGTTGCCGGCAAGAGTCCACTCCCGCCCCGCCCCGTCCTCTCTGCCCTGGGATCCCGCACAGAGAAGTGCTCCAGGCAGCAGGGCCCACCGGCTAGAGGGAAGGTAACGCTAGCCTGGCGGCATCGGACCTGAGCCCTGGGTGTTGACATATGCGCGGTTCCCTGTGGGACCGTCTTGAGAGGGAGGCCCGTCCCAAAGAGCCTGGAGGAGACTTTAGGGAGGGGGGTGGGCGAGGAGAGGTGGTCACACATCTCAGACCTCCTACTAAGACCTCCTCTCAGTATCTGGGAAACGAACCCCTCCCAGTGCCATTGGAAACAGCTCAGGTCCCACCGCCTCTTTAGGGTCATCTCGTAGGAGCGTCCTGCAGCTGCTGTAGAACATCCTCAAACTCCAGCAGAACCCGTTTCCTCCTGTGAATGAGGAACGCGTTTGCAGGGGAGAGGGGCTCCCTCTCCTAACAAGCACAGAAGCTTGGGGCTGGCTGCTCGCCCAGATGACTCCTGAATCAAGACGCTTTCTTAGTTTCTCTTAACAACCCCTGTATTCCCCCTGGGGCCCACCACTCACCTGAGGTCACCCGTAGCGTCCTCCTCGCCCGCCTCCTGCCGGCGCTCCGGGAAGCCCCGATTATAACCAGAAAAGAGCCAGGCGGGCCTGGGGCCGTGGTGGCTGCTGAGGCTGGCACCCAACATCCCAGTTCATAACCCTTATCCAAACTGGGGAGCCCCCTGGGGACTAACGAGTGTCCCCCGGAGGCTGACAGCCCCAGGCAAATTGTGAGACTCAATTGCGGTTTCACTTTGTTCTTGTGAGAGCCCAAATAGCTGGAAATTTCCATCAAGGCAAAAAAAAAAAAAAATAAGAGCAAAACTCTGAGCTCTAGTTATTCCCAACCCCAAATCCTGAACCTTCTCCCCTCCCAGTCTCCCACGGTTTCTCCGAGACTCTGTCGGCACAGGTCCCGGTCACCAGGACGCAGCCCTGTCACATCATGGCCCTGCGGTGGGCGCCAGGGCGAGGTGGCTGGGTGGGCTTCCTCGTGTCTCTTTGGAAGGTTCTGGTGGAAGCTGCTGGCTCCTCTCCCGTGTGCTTCTCGGCTTCGGCCCACGAGAACCCAAACCCACATCCCTCCCTACGGGGAAAGTGCGAATGAGAAAGTTCTCCTGGTCGCCCTGGCACCACGGTCTCCCTTTGAACCTGCACAACGTTTAGAGTCAAGAAAGGCCATGTCTCGGATGCCCTGCCGCACACAGGATCACGCGGAATCCTCCCAGGAACCTCGTAAGAAACCAAGGCCCAGAGAAGCCAAGTGACTGGCCCGGGGACGCACAGCAGTGGCCGCCGGTCTTCAGATGCCGAGGGCAGCCCGCCTTCCCCTCGGCTTGCCCCCCGTGGTCGCTGTCTCTGGCTCATCCCCAGCAGGGGTCTCCTCAGCACTGCCCTGAACCCCCCGTAGAGAGAGATCAAAGTCCGCGTGAGGGCCCACCCTGACGGGCTCCAAGCAGGTGAAGCCCAGATCAATATTCTGATGGATCAATATTCTGGGACCCGGGAGGGTCCAGACCAGCCGTGGCTTCACCTGCTCAGGTAGCTGCGTCTCCTCTATCCTCTGCCGGTCCCGGAGGGTCAGGCCGTCGGCACCTCGCGGCCAGGAGCGTGCACCCCGAGGTCTCCACTGTGGGGCGCGCCTCTCCACCTCCCTCTCGGCGTAGGTTTGAGAAGGAAAGTGAGAGCCGCGGGTAACTGGGCTGCCTCAAACGTGTTCTCTCTGCATTCCTGCTGCTATTTTCTATTCTTAAAAACAACCCAGGCAAAGTAGAACATCCAGGGTAACGAATCTTGTCTGCCGCGTCATAGGGTCACGCTGTGCTTGACTTACTAGTTCTTCTTTGAAATGATAACTCTATCTTCACCCCACTTGGAGAAGACTGTTATTGTCAAGTAAGACAGCTGTGTCGGAGCCCCAGGGTTACCTTGCCACGTTTGACTCTGGCATAGAGATCTGATTCTTCCCTGTAAAGTCAGAAGGAAGGAGTTGAGCTGTATACGTGTTTTCAAATGTAGTTCAGCATCAAGTTGTAGTCACCAAGCTCCACTGCCCGTTCAGCGACGGCACAAGCTAATGCTGCAGATGACTCCTCAGTGGATTTCAGGAAATAGACTCCTTTCAGCGAAAAAGGAAGTTACTATTTTTGCCTCTCTGCTGTCAGAGATGACAGGGTGTGCAGCGTTTAAAGATGAATGCCCTGGAGTCAGAAAGACCGAGATTCCTACCTGGATCCTGCCGACAGCCAGGTCTGTAATGTGGGCATCTTGTTTATCTGCAGTGTTTTCGTTTCGAGTCAGTAGAATGAGGATGAGGTTACTGCCCACTGCCAAGTCCACAGAGGCTCACCCACGATAAAGGGAGTGACACGGTGAGCAGGGCGCCTGCATCCCTGGTGGACACTGGACGTGCCCCGAGGTGCTTGCGAGGCCGAGTCGTGCAGAGGGCGGGAGGCAGGGACTCTGGCACCAGCCTGTCTGCGGTCTCCCTTTCCCTGCTTGCTGTGTGACCTGGAACAGGTCCCTTCACTTCTCTGGGCCTCACTTTCCTCATCTACTTCATAGGGTTGTGAGGATTAAATGAGTTAATGTAAGTAAATCCCTTACATCAGCGTTGTCCAGGAAGTGGGGATGGCTTACTCGCTGAGTCGTGTCCAACTCTTGCGATCCCGTGGGCAGAGGAGCCTGGCAGGCTACAGTCCATGGGATTCTCCAGGCAAGAACACTGGGGTGGGTTGCCATTGCCTTCTCCAGGAGACTTCCCAACCCAAGAATCGAACCTGGGTCTCCAGCACTGTAGGCGGATTCTTTACCAACTGAGCTACAGGGGAAGCCCAGTAGGATGTTCCCTAAATATGCACTGTTCAGTACGAGAGCCACTGGACACACGTAGCTGCTGAGGACTTGAACTGCAGCTCGTACAAGTGAGGAGCTGAGTTTTTACTAAATTTAATTTAATTTAAATTCATTTAAACATTTAAATAGCCCCACGGGGCTGGCAGATACCGTACTGGACAGTCTTGGAACCGTGGCTGACTGTTGTAAAACCACTTGCATTATTTAGTCTATGCCAGTTCAGCTGGGCTAGAGAGAAACAGCCGTGGTGGTGGTGGTGGGTATGCTTCACAAACAAGCAACCGCTTGTTACCAGCAGTGTTGATGCTCCCCGCAGTGGGAGGAGGGAAAAGTTCATCTTCCGGTGATAAGTCATGGAAGACGTGACTGGCAGCACCTGAAATAAGCACTGTGAGGTGAGCTAATAGTCACGTGAATTATATTGACAACTAAGTTCATTCTTTGTCAAACTTTTCCTTCATTTCAGTTTTGATTTTGAATATAGCTATATATTGATTGTAAAGCATATACTCCATGGGAGTATTGTATTTAGGAAATCTTGTGATTTCCTAAAAAGTAGTTCTTTCCCAAAAGTTTGTGTGTGTGTGTGTGTGTGTGTGTTAGTAACTTTCTTGTTTACCAAAGAATCAGAAGATTGATCTTTATCATGAAAAAAAAAAACAACAAGGACTCAGTATGTCAATATTGGTGAATGGTGTTTAACTTGAAAAAGTGCCATATTTTATGTCAACATAAAAAACCGGAAATGCTTTAAATGGAATATCGGGGAAAATCAGAGCGCAGAAGTGTTTGCTGTCACTGAGGATGACATATGTTTCATCCTGCCCCCTGGTCCAAGTAACGGCTGGTCGTCTGTACAGTGAATATACGCTGTGCATGGCGCAGTGTGTAAACCAGCACATACACCTGAAAATCCTGTGTATATCTCTGTTTTCCTCAAAAGGAGGAGGAAATACTGCCTAAGCAGAAGACAGTGATGTTGAATGTTGGGTTTTTAATGTTCTGTTTGGTTTGAGTTTCTAAATTTCATGGTCTTCCCAGCAGTCAGGCCAAGGACGTTTAAATTCCAGGGGCAGGAGACAAATGTCAGAAAAGGGATGCTGGATCTTCGTTAATTGCAGAAGAAACTCTCCACAGTCTAAGAAGGGCCCTCCTTTCATCGCAGCCTGCCCCTGCTCCAGTATCAGGGGAGGCTGAGAAATATTTATGTACCCGTCCAGCAGCTAATAACAGAGACCACACCTAGGAGCAAACTGATTAGGCACAATACATGAAATTATCTAAGACTTCATATTCTGATCATACTCAGACCTGCAGCCTGTCTCTGAAGGCCCAGACACTGGGCCAATCTTTCAAATACTAAATCCCCCTATCTCTGCCATTAGTCACCTGTGACCCACTTACCACAGCAGAAAGCTTTTCCTGTAGAGCTAGCCTACCATGTGTAAAGGGTCCTTAACCTGGAGACCTCCAGGCCCTGAGGGCCACAGCCGTCCTGGCCTGTGATGAAGCCCCTAAAGCCACACGCAGTGTGTATGCATCCTGCATTCGTCACCGTGTTTGTCTGTAGAAGGAAAGGGCAGTAGCTGCAACCAGGTTTTTCTAAGGGGTTGTCCCTGTAATTGCAATAGCATGCCATGAAGAAAGCAGATGGCTCCAAAATATTTTTCCTCCAAAATCAAAGTGATCACAGCAAATGCTTTCGCCAGTGGTGTCTCTGAAGCATTTCTACTTTCTTCAATTTAGACAGCTTTTGTAAATGTTATCTTTATCCTCTATTTTTAGAAACCAAAAAGTGTTCTGAGATTTTTTTTTTCTTAGGAAAAATATGTTGGATGAACTTGAGAATTAAACCAAAGATTCTATGTAAAGTATTCCAATAATGCACTTTTATACATCCATCCCTTATGTACCCATGGGGATTGGCTCCAGGATTCCTGGAGAGACAAAATCCATATCCACAGGTTCAGCTTCCCCAGATGCGACCGGCTTTGCATTCTGCTATGTGTGCCAGGTTGAGGATTGCGAGGACACTGCTTGGCACACAGTCCATGCTTCACGTGACACCACCTGCTGTCTTCTCCGCCATCATCCACTCCCGCTCCACCCCTGACTCCTCTTTCCAGCTCTCCACCCATCCCACCTCAAGGGGTCAAGATTTGAAAGTAATAACCATGGAGAATTAGCTATAATTTTCATTTTTCTTATAGATTTTAAGTTATAGTTTTAGTTATCAATGTGTCCCAAAGAGTAAAGTCATATGGTTTTACCCTCACTCTAGAGGTTCATTCCCTGGGTTGGGAAGATCCCCTGGAGAAAGGAATAGCAACCCACTCCAAGATTCTTGCCTGAGAATTTCCATGGACAGAGGAGCCTGGCAGGCTACAGTCCATGGGGTCACAGAAGAGTCCTACATGACTGAATGACTAACACTTTCACTATTACTACTCACTAGAGTCCATAAGGGAGAAACTTCCTGGGGCAAAGTCCCTCCTTTTTCTCTCTGTTCTAGCAAGGCTCATTTCCATTTGACTTTCCCTATGTTCAGTTCAGTTCAGTCACTCAGTCGTGTCTGACTCTATGCGACCCCATGAATCGCAGCACGCCAGGCCTCCCTGTCCATCACCAACTCCCGGAGTACACTCAGACTCACGTCCATCGAGTCAGTGATGCCATCCAGCCATCTCATCCTCGGTCATCCCCTTCTCCTCCTGCCCCCAATCCCTCCCAGCATCAGGGTCTTTTCCAATGAGTCAGCTCTTCTCATGAGGTGGCCAAAGTACTGGAGCTTCAGTTTTAGCATCATTCCTTCCAAAGAAATCCCAGGGCTGATCTCCTTCAGAATGGACTGGTTGGATCTCCTTGCAGTCCAAGGGACTCTCGAGTCTTCTCCAACACCACAGTTCAAAAGCATCAATTCTTCGGCTCTCAGCCTTCTTCACAGTCCAACTCTCATACACGACCACAGGAAAAACCATAGCCTTGACTAGACAGACCTTAGTCGGCAAAGTAATGTCTCTGCTTTTGAATATGCTATCTAGGTTGGTCATAACTTTTCTTTCAAGGAGTAAGCATCATTTAATTTCATGGCTGCAGTCACCATCTGCAGTGATTTTGGAGCCCCAAAAAACAAAGTCTGACACTGTTTCCCCATCTATTTCCCATGAAGTGATGGGGCCAAATGCCATGATCTTAGTTTTCTGAGTGTTGAGCTTTAAGCCAACTTTTTCACTCTCCTCTTTCACTTTCATCAAGCGGCTTTTTAGCTCCTCTTCACTTTCTGCCCTAAGGGTGGTGTCATCTGCATATCTGAGGTTATTGATATTTCTCCCAGCAATCTTGATTCCAGCTTATGTTTCTTCCAGTCCAGCATTTCTCATGATGTACTCTGCATATAAGTTAAATCAGCAGGGTGACAATATACAGCCTTGATGGACTCCTTTTCCTATTTGGAACCAGTCTATTGTTTCATGTCCAGTTCTAACTGTTGCTTCCTGACCTGCATACAGGTTTCTCAAGAGGCAGGTCAGGTGGACTGGTATTCCCATCTCTTTCAGAATTTTCCACAGTTTATTGTGATCCACACAGTCAAAGGCTTTGGCATAGTCAATAAAGCAGAAATAGATGTTTCTCTGGAACTCTCTTGCTTTTTCCATGATCCAGCGGATGTTGGCAATTTGATCTCTGGTTCCTCTGCCTTTTCTAAAACCAGCTTGAACATCAGGGAGTTCACGGTTCACATATTGCTGAAGTCTGGCTTGGAGAATTTTGAGCATTACTTTACTAGCATGTGAGATGAGTGCAATTGTTTGTGATCCACACAGTCAAAGGCTTTGGCATAGTCAATAAAGCAGAAATAGATGTTTTTCTGGAACTCTCTTGCTTTTTCTATGATTCAGCAGGATGTTGGCAATTTGATCTCTGGTTCCTCTGCCTTTTCTAAAACCAGCTTGAACATCAGGGAGCTCATGGTTCACGTATTGCTGAAGTCTGGCTTGGAGAATTTTGAGCATTACTTTACTAGCATGTGAGATGAGTGCAATTGTGTGGTAGTTGGAGCATTCATTGGCATTGCCTTTCTTTGGAATTGGAATGAAAACTGACCTTTTCCAGTCCTGTGGCCACTGCTGAATTTTCCAGATTTGCTGGCAAATTGAGTGCAGCACTTTCACAGCATCATCTTTCAGGATTTGAAACAGCTCAACTGGAATTCCATCACCTCCTCTAGCTTTGTTCATAGTGATGCTTTCTAAGGCCCACTTGACTTCACATTCCAAGATGTCTGGCTCTAGATTAGTCAACACATCATCACGATTATCCCTATGTTATACACTGCTTAAAGAAATAATGTAGTATAATGGCTGGGTTGCTACATGGAAAACGCAAGCAACCAATACATTTCCTTTTTAAGCAGTCGATTTAATATAGCACATATTTACTGGACACCAGCTAGATGCTGGAATTGGAAGTGGGCTAAAATGAAGTGAATAAAGTAAAATACCCAAGTATTGCCAATCCGAGTGAAGTAATTGAGCCTGTAGTGTCTTGAGCCATGCGTGTTAGCTGCTTTATATATATTTATATACATTGTCTCATCCTGATCCTTTCCTAGGAGGGAAGGACTAGTTTTATTATCTTGTTCCCCAGTAATTTAGAGTTTGCACAGATCCATCCATTTGGCATACCAAGCCCCTAAACCAACAAACAAATGCGCCTTCACCATTTTCTAGCACCTGGTGTCAGTGCTGGGAAAGCAGATAGTCCCAGGTGTGCAGTATTATACATCGTGAACACGGCATAAGAACCAAAATAATATAAAAACCCTAATATAGCGTTCTACCACGAATACCCCATAGGAACGGCCACCTTGTTTCAGAAAACTGAGTCTCAGAAAGGGTGAGACCTTACAAGCCCTCACAGCTAGTAAGGCTGGAGCTCCGCTTCGCCGCATACCCAGTGCTTCTTTCTCTTAAACTTTTTATTTTTATTGACGTGTAGCCAGTTAGCGGTGTTGTGACGCTTTCAGGTGAGCAGCGGAGGGGTCTCAGCCATACTCGTACATGCATCCATTCTGCCTCAAACTCCCCTCCCACCCAGGCCGCCACTCAGCATTGAGTGGAGCTCCGGGTGCTCTGCTGTAGGTCCTTGCTGGTTATCCACTTTGAATATAGCAGTGTGTACATGTCTGGAACACACCCAGTACATCTGAGGCTTGTGATATGTAAACTCACCCCAAACAGCCTTCTAGCTTCAGATACCAAGACTGGGGAGGAAAAGTCTCCTTTTGCCTATTGTAGCATTCAGATCCCTCTTCTTCAATGATGAGGACTCCCTCCTTGGATGTATTTCCTTGTCAAGTACCTCCAGGAGCGTGTTCTTCCTCCTGAACTCAGGGATCCCTCCCGTCCTGGCGGGCAACTGGAACCCCTTCCAGGAGCAGAGTCCACCTGTCCTCCCTGGCCGCCGAAAGCTGTTGCTACCCTGAGTGCACTTCCACCTCCTGCTGCCGGGAACAGCCAGTGGCTGAGGTTGTTAACCTGAACTCTAATTAGGCTGGTTTTCATAATGAGGAAAAGACTGTGATTCTAATTAGCAAGTTTCCGTCTTTTTCTCAGCAAGTATCCCCCAGTAAAAGCAATATCCTCATCACATTGGCTCCTTTGCCAAAAAATGGCCACGCGGTAAAACAGAAGGAAAAGCAAAGATGGGTAAAGATATAAGGGTGCAGAAAGAGGCTTTGTGTGTGACTAACATGCTTCTTTCTCCTCCAACTCACTCCTCAGGTCCGTGGTGCTCAGGTCGTGGGTTCCGACATGGTGGTGACGGTTGAGTTCACCAATCCTTTGAAAGAACGCTGCGCAACGTCTGGATCCGCCTGGATGGTCCGGGAGTGACAAAACCCTTGAGGAAGATGTTCCGGTGAGCGCTGGGGAAGGTGGGGGCGTGGGGTAGGATTGTGGGAAGTTCATCTTTCTCCATCTTTTCCCAACTCACATCTAACCCCCGTGAACATGTCTGAGAAGCTGCTACCTCCTTATTTACAAGTCTGTGGGGTGTGGGGTGTTGGTTTGACCAGCACCATCATTCAATTCTTAAAACCACTCTCATGGGTTGGGTACTATTATTAGCTCCCTTTGGCAGTGGAGAAATCTGAAGCTTTGAGAGATTGACTGGTTTGTCCCAAGTTGTACAGTGTGTAGAAGTAAGCCTGCATCCAGAAGTAGGTTGGCTGATTCCAGATCCCCAAAGTCAAGAGTTTTGCAAACTGCCTTATTCTTCTAGCATTTACAGAGTACCCACTATGAGTCAGGTGTCATGAGTTAGGACCCTGGCAGGAGTCCTTTCTTCCCAACCCTACTCCAAGATCTTACTAATCTGAGCACTCTCTAGAACTGTTGCTTTCAGTAGAAAAAAAAAAAAAAAGGTGAGCCTAGAGAGTTCTGATACTGGGAAAGATTGAAGGCAAAAGGAGAAGAGGGCAGCAAAGGATGAGATGATTGATAGCATCACCAGCTCAATGGACGTGAATTTGAGCAAACTCCAGGAGAGAGTGGAGGACAGAGGAGCCTGGCCCGCTGCAGTCCCTGAGGTCACAGAGCCGGACACGACCTATCGACTGAACAACAGCAGAGAGTTCTAGACTTGGTTTCCTATTTAGGGGACCAACAACCGCCCCAGGCCCGTTGCTTGAAGGCCTGCTTTTGGCACACCTCACACCATCAGACTGTGCCTACAGCTCTCAGGTTCTGTGACAAAGAGAGTCACAGACAAGACCGCCCATTCCATGGTCAGGTAGTTCTAGTGGCTAGAAAACAATTCCACCTTTCAGTCCTACCAGTGGACCTAAGTCTGTCACCTGGACCCGCACAGAGAGAAGGTACATTTGTCTCCCACTAATGGCTTGGAAATGTCTGCAAGCCGCTGTCTGATCTTCCCGCGTCTTCCCTATTCCTCCCCAGCTTCATTCCCCTCACCCCTAAGGCAGTTTCAACTCCCTCCCTCGCCCACATCCTCCAATTTGTCAGTGCTCCTCTTAAAGTGTGACACCCAGAAGGGATCCCAATCTGGGAGGTTTATTACTTTCATTTCTACTGCAAATAAGGCCCCGTCAGCATCAATCAGTCCGGCATATTTCCTGTGGGTGACCTTCTAAGGCAGAGAAGGAGGTGGAGGTGTGTGGAAACTGCCTTATGACCCAGATATGTGAGGAATTTCCCCAGCACCCTTTGTGGAGGACTCTGAGTCCGTAAGACAAGAGCAAGGCCCTCCTTCACCCTCTCTGAGACATCTTTAAGACGATGTGCCCCCCTAAAGACTGCATTTCTGTCAAATCACAGCACTCACAGCTTCTGCATCTGGGCATTTAAGAGGGGCCTAATGCCGGCAGATGCAAGAAACAGCAGAGAAAACAGTTTGAGTGCTTTAATTTAAAAAAAAAAAAGCACAAAATATAACAACCTTTCTATGCTAATAGGGAAGCTGCAAAAAAAAAAAAAAAAAGGAATTAAATTAGAAATCAACTCCAGCTAGTGGAAGAGGTCAGAGGAGCGTGCCCCACTTTCGTCAGAAACGACAGTCTCGCTCACCCGTTCTCACACCTTCCCACTCGACTCAGATGCAAGAATCGCTCAGGCAAAGTGAAACACGTTTCTTCTGCAAAGCAGCCCCCTGCTGGAGCCAACTTTTCCTCCTCCAGCAGTAACCCCACAAGCTTCATATGAGGGTACCAGAACCTCCTGCCACCTTGACACCGTGGCTGTGCAAGAATCCCACCTCGGTCTCAAGCCCGTGCAAGAGAAGAGGCGACTTGTACGTTCGAGGAAGGGTGACTCCCCGCACCGAGCAAAGCCCAGCACTGGGGGGGCACGCGCCTCGCAGGGCTGCGTGTCCAGGGCATTAGGTGTGTCTGTGCGCTCAGTCCTGTCCGGCTCTTTGCGACCCCATGGCCTGTGGCCCACCAGGCTCCTCTTCCATGGGACTCTCCAGGCAGGAATACTGGAGGGAGTAGCCACGCCCTCCTGCAGGCGATCTTACCACCCCAGGGCTCTCATCCGTATCTCCTGGGTCTCCTGCGTGGGCAGGCAGATTCTTTCTTCTTACTGAGCCACCTGGGAAGTCCAGGGGCATTGCTTATGGCTAATACCTGACACTGGGGAAGGGTAAAGGGGGCTGAGGTGGGGAACGCTCGGAGGAGGCCATTCCCTCCATGGTGGACTCAAGGCAATGTCCTACCACACTCTGCCTTAGACTCCGTCAGCAATCACTTCAACACAGAGATCCGCAGCACGTCAGGAACAGTCTGGTCCACAGTCTCTCATGGGGGTGCAGGTCCAGAGGGGGGATCTCTGCAAAGCAAGGGAAGCTCTGTTTCGCAGAGACTGTCAGAAATTGGAAATAACACCGGAAATGTTTTATGGCCCAGGCTGGGCTTGGGACTTTAGGGAGACCACTGCTTTCCCTCTTTCTTCCTGATTCCTCCTCCTCACACCTTCACAAGCAAGACAGGAGCCAGCCAGCACCCACATCCGTCTTGTCAGACGACTGATACACAGCTATGCACCCTGTCCTGTGAAAACCCGTGGCAGGTCCATGTAACAACTTGGACTCTTCAAGTGCAATTCTTTGGGACCAAGCAGAACCCTTCACGGGGCTATATTCTTTTCTCAGATACACACCTTGAATAGTCAGGGGAGTGCCCACTCCACTCGGCCATCCATACCCCTGCCAGGGCCCTAGATAGCAGGGAGTCTGGAGTTCCAAGCAGAGGCGCTGGCAGGTGGGTGCTGGCGAGCAGGGAACTGGATGGGGAATGGGTGGTGCCGTGACCGTGGCCCACTCGGCTCAGCCAACTCTACTCGGAGACGATTCAGCTACCGCTGTCTCTGTGCCTCCTTCTGCCGTCCCTGGACGCTCAGAGGTGCTGCCCGAGACCTACAGCTGTCAAGTTTCTGCTCTTGATAATTCCATGAATCAAATGATTCATCTTCCAGATGCATTTTTTTTCTCTTTAAAAAATGATCAGGTTCCGTAAGTTATCTTAAGAGAAAAGTTCCCCGACTTTTCGCTTTGTTTGATATTTTGAATCTCTCAAGTAGGACAGAGGGCTGGACACGTGGAGGACGAGCACAGACAGTTGCAGTTTATTGTAATCATAATCCCCTAAGCCTGCCCACGTTCGGGGTGATAAATGGCTGGCGCATCCTGATAGCTCAGCACATTACTGAGAATCATTTATCACCACACCTATCCCTGGGAATACACGGCTCTTCCAGTATTACTCCACTCACCCAGATGGGGGGATGATTCTTTTCTTTCTGCATGTATGCCTTTATCTGTAGGAAATTGCATACTTCGACATGGAGGTGTCTCTTCGTGCGTATCTTGGATGATACTCATGAGCAGGCATGGGTACATGGATGAATACGATTATGGGGGCGAGCTGATGAATTAGAGCAAATAATGAAGGCACTCCAGGCTTCTTGCCTGGGAAATCCCACGGACAGAGGAGCCTGGCAGGCTACAGTCCATGGAGTCGCACACGACTGAGCAACTAATGTTCAACAATTCATTCCATGAAGTAAAGCTCGGGGGTACAGTTTCTGTTTGAGGGAGTTACCTCCCTTCTGTGGCCGTCGGCCAGATCCTTAAACCAGACAGCTATTTCACAAAATGTTCCTGATGGATCACTTAGGGGAAACAAAGGAAAAGGGAATGAATGAATCAGGTTTTGCTCTTGAGAAACAAATATCTAAAAACCTATATTCATATTGAAACTATTTAAATTAAGGGTAGAGAACTGTTTCTCTGCATCCAGGCAGGAAGAACCTTCCTCAGTTATGTCACAGAGAGTGAAGGCAGAGCAAACGATGGCCAAAGCTGATGGTAAATAATAAGTCAGTAATAACATGGCAGCAGCAGCATATATCTAATATGATTTGGACATATCTTGCCATCGTTCCAAGTGCAACGTGAGTACCAACTCGCTCCCCTCTCCACATCCTCTTCAATATTTCACAGTGCCCACCGTTTACAGGTGAAGAAGCCCATGGTGAGGTCAGTGTGTTTCAAAGCTTCAATCATAAAATCAATTTACTGAGCTGGAAAAATTCTCCCATATGTAGGCTATGTGTGTGCACTGGTCACATAATTTGGCTTTTCTGTAACTCAGTGAGATCGTGTATATAGCCACATTTCTAAAGAACAAATGCCAAATTAATGGAGACACTGAGATTCTCAAAACCAGTGCCTAGAGGAGCCCCAGAGAGAGACGCCCCCAAGCCTCACAGGCATTTCCCAGGTCACCGGCCACAGATGCCAAACACACCGCAGCAAGGAGCGTGGGCAAGTGACCCACGCTGGGTGAGGCAGGGTCACCCCCGTGAATAACAGGGCGGGCGGGCGATGCTCCAGATCCCGGGCCTAAGAACAGGTCTGTCCCAAGGTTAGGCTATGTGTGTGCACTGGTCACATAATTTGGCTTTTCTGTAACTCAGTGAGATCGTGTATATAGCCACATTTCTAAAGAACAAATGCCAAATTAATGGAGACACTGAGATTCTCAAAACCAGTGCCTAGAGGATCCCCAGAGAGAGACGCCCCCAAGCCTCACAGGCATTTCCCAGGTCACCGGCCACAGATGCCAAACACACCGCAGCAAGGAGCGTGGGCAAGTGACCCACGCTGGGTGAGGCAGGGTCACCCCCGTGAATAACAGGGCGGGCGGGCGATGCTCCAGATCCCGGGCCTAAGAACAGGTCTGTCCCAAGGGGAGTGGCCAGAACGAGTGAAGTGCATCACGAGCTCAGCATAAGAAGCTGCGGATTCAGAGAGAAGTCCGCTCCCAGGAGGGACCTTTCGCCCCCACATGAGCTGAGAGAGGTCAGTCATGTTTATGAGGCTACTGCGGAGGCCTG
The DNA here is from genome assembly GCA_006408695.1 of Aepyceros melampus. Taxonomy (NCBI): domain Eukaryota; kingdom Metazoa; phylum Chordata; class Mammalia; order Artiodactyla; family Bovidae; genus Aepyceros; species Aepyceros melampus. Next base: position 89,678 of record SJXQ01007417.1, on the reverse strand, counting down.
GGGGTTGGTGTCGTGGGCCACGTCCATCAGGAGGCAGGATGATGCATCCAAGCGGAAGGAACCATGACCGGTGGGGCTGTGGTGGACCGAGCCTCAGATAGGAGCCTTGATCGGGTGGTGACTGGGAAACCGGCCGACCAGGCCCTTCGTCTTCCAGTCACCGTCAGCTAAGAGAAAGACCACTGGTGACCCAGACCATCACCGTGGGAAACGCAATCTGCCTCTCTGGGGCGTAAAACCTTTCCTGCCTCTTCCATCCTTTCAGGGAAATCCGGCCCAATGCCACCGTGCAGTGGGAAGAGCTGTGTCGGCCCTGGGTGTCCGGCCCCCGGAAGCTGATCGCCAGCCTGACCAGCGACTCCCTGAGGCACGTGTACGGCGAGCTGGACTTGCAGATTCAGAGGCGACCTTCGATGTAGACACACAGGGGGCGAGCTGGACCCAGGCACCTGGCCTCTTGTAGTCTTGGCTGAGGAAGCTCTAATGCAAAAATAGTCAGCTCTTGCTTTAACTTAGCTGTGAAGCCCTGGACAGGACTGGATAGGGTCCCAGAGTGGTGACCGCGTGTATTTCAAAGGCACGCTTTTCAGTGTGGCTGTTCAATGTGCGAGTTAGTTTTTAATCACCCCACCTTCCAAAGGATTCTGAGCATTAGCTTTAATTAAGGCCTAATTAGGCTCTCGGAGCTCATAAGAGTAAAAGTCATCATTTATCATCTCAAATGGCTGCAGCTCCAACATCAGAGGACTTCTCTTGCCTGGGGATTTGCTCAATACGTGGCCTCATGTAAAACAGGGCTTCTCTTCCCCCTACTCAGCCTTTTGGGGACCACATACTCCTCAAACGGGAGGGAAGGACGTGATTTGGGCCCTAGAATTCTATTCCCCTTTCTTGGAATCAGGTTTTAGCCTCCATATCAGAATATTTTCCCCAGAAATTGAGCGCAGTATCATTTTTCTTCTTGGCAAAGCCAGGGAAAGGTCTTCCATCTTGCACCTGCGGCAAAGCGACCGCCTGCCAAATTTCACAGATTTACGTTGTGAGACAAGGTGGCTCCATATTAACAAATTGCATTTGCGGGGAACTTAATCCCCGAAGATGAGATAAGAAAGCGGGTGCAATACTCAGGTCTATGAAATAATGTTGTTTTATAGGCTTTTTATAGGAGGCTCACACCATGGCCCGAACGGCAGGAACCAATGGCCCTAACTTTAACCCTTTGGGGGCTGTAGTATTAGAAATTAACCAGACCGACTTAGGACAGTGGGGATAAGGAATTAACCTCCTTTATTAGTGATTATACTTCACCTGTCTCCCTGGAAGCATCTCCTTGGCACAATGACCCAGGTCTAGGTACAGTTTTAGAGACAGAATAAACCCAACAAGTTGGAGAAGCTGGCAGATTTAGTGACCAGATGTGTGGAAGGGCAGCCACTATTTCTCTCATCCTTCACATCACCCACATTGAGACCTCAGCTCAGCACGCAAGTACTAGAAGCTAATACAGACTCCACCCCGCAAACAGCCAGCCCTACTGTACAGCCGATGACAGAGGACATGGATATCATTGGAATTCGGCTCTAAGGTTCCAACAGGCAAGGCGACCAAATATTTATCTGCAAGGCTGATGTTTTTTGTCCAGGTTACCAAATTGATATGCCTAGAGTGTGATTTAGGTCAGTAAATTGTGATTCTTAGCAGAAGAAAGAAAAGATGAATAGTGAGAAGGAACCAGGGGGAACGCCAGAATGGAATGATATATGGTCTCTGCAACCACATTTCTAGGCCTTTGAGATGGTTCCTGAAACTTCAGTGCTGGAATCCATGAGGGTTAGCCAGTCCCCTTCACAGACACCTCATACCCAACTCTACTAAGTAATCTCCCAGTATTTGCCAAGGCTTCCAATACTCAGTTCTAAAATGAAATGCATTTTGCTGGACTGTTAAACTGGCTTACTGTAGTGTATTCTTATTTACTAGAATGTAATCAAAGCTTAAAATAAAGCTCATCTCATTGTATCTGCATCTGTACAGAAGTGAAGGCTTTTGCTTTTCGATACAACACGCACTAACCACAGCTGCCTGAGAAACCACCCTTCCTTGGCAGCAGGTGGTTCACCCTGGAGAGTGAAACAAGCATCTCTCCTTGAGGGAAAATAACTCAAATGGGTAATGACGTTACAGTTAGCTTTCTCGCGGCTCTCTCTGCATTTTATTAACCTCATTCAACTAAGGAGGAAGTTTGGTTCAAAAATCAGCTTCCAGAAACTTTAAAATCTCTGCAGACACTTTTTTCATGAGTAATCTCATGAATCATTATGATGACTCAGTGGACAAGCCAGCATGGACACCCATCATGACGGACACCTTGTGTGGTCTTAGCACAGAGATGGAAACTATATGAAAAATATGCATAGGAGGTCCTGGATTCATGGCTGACATTACTGAACAGCTGCATCCTAGGGCCTCACAGTCCTTCTCCATGCAGAACTCCAGCCAGCTGTTACAGACTGACGTGGAGCTGGCAGTCAGAATAGAGCCTGTCCCACCCATGTTAGAGTCAGCCCTGCGACTCTGCCTGTGACTAAACCTCTGACTCTGCCTATGCTAGAGTCGCCCACCCCCTTTGACAGCTGAGGCTCTGGACTGTGCAATGATGCCACGGCTCTAAAGACTCATAGTTTAGCCCTGGTGACAAACAACGTGGGCTTCCACGCTGGCTCAGTGGTGACGAAGCCACCTGCCAGTGCAGGGGATGCAAGAGGCTTAGGTTCAATCCCTGGGTCGGGAAGATCCCCTGGAAAAGGAACTAGCAACCCACTCCAGTATTCTTGCTTGGAGAATGGACAGAGGAGCCTGGTGGGCGACATCCCTGGGGTTGCAAAGAATCAGACACAACTGAGCAACTGAACAGCAACATATCTCAGGCCGCAGCAGAGGCTCTGAAGTCCAGTTTCTGCCTGTGCGGGTCCTCTATGCTTTGAACAAATCCTTACTTGTGTTTATAGGTGTTACTCTTTGACGACTAAAGAGAGGTAACAATACTTTTATTTCCACAAGGTTCTTCTGGGGATATTTCAAGCAAGACATAACAACACATGCAAAGAGCTAGATAATAGATAGATATATAGATAGATGATCGAGAGAGATGACAGTTGAGCAAGAGAGGAGGAGATGAAAGAGATTATATAAATACGTGTATTTCAAATAATTTACTTTATCAACCCTTTAAAAAAATAATCATTTCCAATATTTGATGAAGAAACTACAGGGACCTCATAGCCACACATCAGGGTAAATCAAGTAGGTAGGAGCTGAAAGTGAAGTCAATCTCTGCTTTGCTGTGCATTCTCTAAATCTCATTATGTCTCTCAGAGTTTAAAGAATGCTGAATTAAAACCAGCTCAAGACTCTTCGAGGGATTCCCTGGTGGCTCAGCTGGTAAAGAATCCGCCTGCAATACGGGAGACCTGGGTTTGATCCCTGGGTTGAGAAGATCCCCTGGAGAAGGGAAAGGTTTCCCGCTCCAGTATTCTGGCCTGGAGAATTCCATGCACTGTAGAGTCCATGGGGTCGCAAAGAGTTGGACATGACTGAGCAACTTTCACTTTATTTTCAAGACTCTTGGAAGAGCTGCAGTATAGTAACAAAAAATATACAAATTTAGGATAGGAATATGAGGGAAAATGGAGTTTGTGCTAGACTCATCATCAATCCAAAGTCATAAAATTCCACGATGTTATTTTTAAAAAGTAATAGTCCACACAATCACTTATTCAGCTTTTCTACTCCCTCCATCCTCTCAATATCCAGCCAGGCTTCCAACCATCTATCCATCCTTTATTCCAGCCATTTGTTTAACCATCCATTATTCATTAATGATTGTATGCAAGCATGAATTCAACAAGTATTTATTGACCAGTAAGCATCATAGTAGAGATTCAAAGATAAAAAGTCTATGCTCCTTGTTCACAAGCCAGATGCAGAGCCAGATATAGAAAAGTATGCATAAAGTATGTATTTATAAATCTGCAATTAGATGGGGATAGGTATGTTAATAGAGGTATATCCAGAGTACCATGGAAAGAAAAAGAAAAAGATGCCTGGAAAAGCCCCGCATAATTCTCCAAGCATACTGGAGGGAAGATTTAAGGTGCATCTTGAACAAAAGACTAGAAGGTAAGGTGGAGAACGTCTGACAGAGACGAGCTCGCTTAGCGGAGAGAAAGGCCAGCCTTCCGGGCAACTGCAGTTGCTGCGGCCTGAGGGGATGGTGAGTGTGCAGCAAGGAGGGGCGGGCTCTGCGTATTCCCCATCGGAATGCTTCGTGGGATCATTCATTGAGAGTATCTCTGGAGACTTTAGCCACAGAAGTGCAGGTACGAGTCAGAGCTGGAGCGCTTCCAGGAACAAGAATTTTTCTTCTACGCTGTATGGTGGAGAAAGGCTAAAAGTGGCTGCTGATTTAAAAACTGGGTCCAGAACTGAAAACCACAGGCGGATCCAGAGGGACAAGAGAGTGTGGGGTAGTGTGCCTAACTCAGGTCATGACTGAGTCCCAGGATGGGTGACCAGGGCGTGCCTACTCAGGCCATGACCGAGTCCCAGGATGGGTGACCAGGGTGTGCCTGCTCAGGCCGTGGCCGAGTCCCAGGATGGGTGACCAGGGCGTGCCTATGGTTGGTTCAGGGAGGGGAAATGGAATGTCTTAGGGTCCAAGAGAGGACTCCTGAGAGTCCCTTGGCCTGCAAGGAGATCAAAGCAATTAATCCTAAAGGAAATCAGTCCTGAATATTCATTGGAAGCTCCAGTACTTTGACCACCTGATGCGAAGTGCCGACTCATTGGAAAAGACCCTGATGCAGGGAAAGATTGAGGGCAGGAGGAGAAGGGGGCAGCAGATGATGAGATGGTTAGACAGTATCACTGAGTCAATGGACATGAATTTGAGCAAGCTCCAGGAGATAGTGAAGGACAGGGAAGCCTGGTGAGCTGCAGCTCATGGTGTCACCAAGAGTTGGACACAACTCAGTGATCGAACAAGTTCCCAGGAGATAAAGTGGGAGAGGAAGCAGGTCAGGGGAGCCATCTATCACACAAACAGATACCAGTAGGGGACAGACAAGTTCCTAGAAACTCACCTTTGAGAATCCGACTAACTATCATGGGCAGAGACTGCTAAAAACCCAAGAGCTTATTCCTAGGGATGAGCTCTCCACCTCATTTAGACTTGGTTTTGCCTTTATAAATCTCTACAGAGCATGAAAACAAGAAACCCACAACACATAAATAAATGAGAAGAAATACAAAGCACCTCAGTTGCAACAAGAAAAGTTACTAGGAGACGGTGTTGTCAAGAGCTCTGGAGCATTTTTTAGCTTCAAAGACAATAAACCTTTTTAAAAGATGCTTGGTAAGCTTGCTGCTAATATAATTCACGAACTCCCATTAATTTTCAAGCTAATCATGGTTCTAGGACTTCAGTAATTATCTAAGCAATATTTTACCACCCTAAAACTAGTTTATTCAAACTTAAGGGGTCCTAATGAGTCTTTCCTATTACTAAAAGCAAGTGCCTAAAACACCCAAGAAAGGGTTCTTTCCTCTTCTTTCTGGTTTGAGCAAGTTTGGACAGTGGGAAAGTATTGCATGATAAAAATTACAATCAGAATTTCTTATCTTGAGGCAGTGGACTGTGAATAAGATCACTACCGCTCCTTTCATTGAAAGCTGGTCATCTTTCCTTCTCTCCCCTTGATTCAAGGCTAGCTTTCTGGTGCTCAGACCAATGGAATGTGGTAGTAAGAACTCTGTTGGTTCTCAGACCCAGGGAGATGGGCAGCTTTCACTTATTGTCTCTTGAAATCCTTTCCACAGAAGTCGTGAGCTTCTGTATAAAAGCTCAGCTTCTTTGGGACCGCCGAACTGGAGAAGCCACAAGCAGATGTTTCTGTCAACCGTCCTAGCTGGATTCAGCTTCCAGGTCCCTCCACCAAGGCCCTAGACATGAAAACAAAGGCATCAGAGCCTAAAAGGAACTGGCAATATTTAACCTATTGGACCTGGGAGGACACATGCTAGCTCTCTTCAAATATATGGAGGTTGTTGACCACACACTGTGCAATCTACGCATTTTTCAGATAAAAGAGATGAAGTTCCAGCCCCGAGCATTTCCTTCCAGCAGGAAGAGCGACGACTGCTCTCCTCTCTGAGCCTGCTGGACTAAGCGCTCTGCTTGTGTGATGCTGCACTGCAGCTGACCTGGACTTTCAAGCTGTGGCTTCTAGGCCCTTCCTCACCCTCATCCCATCAGCATTTGGTTGGATGCCATTAGGGATAACTTGAAGTTGAGAGAGAAGTCAAGACAATGAGGATGGCATTGCTCTTTCTCAAAAACTTGGGAAATAAGACGATTCCACGGAGAACCTCAAAGAGACGTCAGTTCCCTATCACCCCCGAACCCATCTTTCCCATGAAGCCCCAGGGACAGTTAATTGCCTGATCGTGAAACTACATGCCATTTTTTCCCCTTGAACATTCAGAACTGCCTTGACTCGCACACAGGTCTATACTGATTGATCTCTAACGACATGGAATAAAGTAACTCATTTTTCTGTTAGCTATGTGCTTAGTTGCTCAGGCGTGTCCTACCGTTTACAGCCAGGCTCCTCTGCCCATGGAATTTTCCAGGCAAGATTACTGGAGAGGGTTGCCATTTCCTATTCCAGCTATACCTAAACCCTAAATTTGTGGCCACTGTTACGGGTTTAAGTCCAATAACGGCTTAAAACCTGGAGTATCTGGTCCAAGATGAGTTGGAAATTATCCATGAACAAAGGAATGTCACTCTCTTGCCACAGTTGATGGAAGTGGCTCTGGACCATTCTTGCCTTCTAGAAATGTGTCCTGAGAATTCCACCAGTGGCCATAGCGAGTAATCTTCCTCCTGCCCAGACTCTTGTTTGCAAAGGCCTTTGTGCCATAGCAGGGTGCCGGGTTTTCGCGCAGAATCTTGCATCAGAGCACCATCCAAAACCCAGCCATATCCAGGTGACTCCTCAGGGTCCCTGGTAGGACAGCCTGGGAGGTCCCGGCTGTGTTCCCCAGCCTCGCAGACGACCACTTCCTCAGAAAGCAGAGGACATCGCTGCGTCTTTGCGTATACTTCCCCAGAAAAGATTCCCAAATGTATCAGAGCATGCCCTTATGTTACAAACCATGGCGTTAACATGGATTTTGAATATTTTCCTACCATAGTGACTTGCTTAGTCTCCTACTTTGGATGAGTTTTTATCATTTGCTATCCTTTACGTTTTGTGGAGGGGCTTCTCTGATGACTCAACGGGTAAAGAATCTGCCTGCGGTGCAGGAGACACAGGAGGAGCAGTTTCAGTCCCTAGGTTGGAAAGATTCCCCTGGAGAAGGAAACGGGGCAACGCTCTCCAGCATTCTTGCCTGAAAACATCCCATGGACAGAGGAACCCGAAAGGCTTCCGCCCAAAGGGTCACAAAGAGTCGGACATGACTGACACTTTTAATGTACTCTTGCTTTTAGTGATATTTTATCATTTGCCTCTCCTTTACTGTTTTCTGGGGCTAGTTTCTTACATTGCCCAATTTCGAATTTGAACATCTGCATTTTGCAGGGTTTTTTTTTTTAATTTTGTTTTGTTTTTTTAAGTCTTTATTGAATTTGTTACAATATTGCTTCTGTTTTCTGTTTCGGCTTTGTGGCCACAAGGCACCCCAACCGGGGATCGAACTCACACCGGCTGAGTTGGAAGGTGAAGTCTTAGCCCTGGACCCCCAGGGCTGTCCTCTCTCCCAGGGACCGTTCAGTGACAGGCTCACAGCCCACCAAGTGTCTCGGTGCCCGGACGAGGCCTGTCCAGGTGGAAGTGCCCGCAGAGCCTGACCACTGCTGCCAAGCTTGGTTTTCTGTGCACTGCTTTTATTACAGATGCAAGGCTGAGCTCATGAGTATGATTCTTTTTCTTGGCTATAACCATGAATTCACAAAATATGACTCTAATAAAGAAATCTGCTTTTACGCAGATCATTAAAAGAAATGCTAGATATCTTCAATAATATCCCAATTAGCTTTATCGAGTATACAATGCTAAAAACTCATATAGATCAACAAAATGTTATTACTGATATAAAATTGAAAAACAGGTATAATGTGAGAATAGTGCTCTCTGTGATGAAAAACAATAGGCTTCCAGGATCTCCTGACTAGCAATGTTAAGCAGAAAATGAAGGCCATTATCTGGGAAATTTAAGCTTAAAAAAAAAAAGGCCCAAGCTCACTTAAATAGCCTAAAATTGAAAGCATAATATAAAAGTGTTCTACTTCAACCGGTTCTCTCCGTTAATCCTGCTTATCCCCTAAGAAATCTAGTGTAAGGACAGCCACAGTGCCTCTGCATTCTTCCCAGTGCTTAATATTTTGTTCTGTTAGTGCTAACTACACATAAAGTGATAATGCATAAGGAAGCCCTGGCTATATATTGCTTTTTGAAAATTAAAACTTCAGATAATTAGGTATGCAAAAGGTTACCTTTGCTGTTATTATTCTTCCCGTTAGTATTACTATTAATAAAAAATGCCATTAAAACCTCACGGCACACCTGGCCCTGTGCTGAACTGAAATGCAGCAGAGTCCTGCCGAAACCGTGAGATAAGAGCCTGGTCCTGGGCGCCGCTGGCTGGAGTGTAAATGGGCAAGGCCCCTTGGAAAGCTTTTGGCAGCGTCTCCTGAGTCTGAATACATGCCAGGACCCAGCAATTCCATTCGTAGGTATATATTGAACAGAATTAGGATGCATATATTCACCAAAAGGTGAGTGCTCAAAAATGTCCATAGCATTCCCAACCAAACAACTTCAGCAATCCAGGCAAGGCTTAGCTGGGGTCTTCGGCTCAGGACTGGCTGCCATCAAAGTCAGCCAGGGCTAAGGTCTTATCCGAAGGCTCAGCCCAGAGGCTCTGGTTTCGAGCTCGTGTGGGCGCCTCTCACAGACGCTGGCCTGCGGACCTTAGTTCCTCGCTGCCCGTTGGCCTCCCCTGGCTCCTTGTTGCGTTGGGCCATCTGCCGGGAAGCTCACACCTGGACGCCTGGCTTCCACAGTGACGAGAACACGAGGGAGCAAGGCAGAAGTCCAGCTCTCCTTGGAGCCTGACCTCTGAAGAGACGCGCACCATTTCTGTCACATCTGTAGAAAGCAATTCACTGGCTCCAGCCGAAGGTCAAGGGGAGGGAATCCCACAGAACGTAACTACCGGAAGGTAAGGATCACTGGAGCCATCTTATGCTATAATATAATTCACGATTTTTAAAAAAAAGCTATTCTTAGAGCTGCCACGTGGAGTCACAGGGTCTGGAATACGCAAGGCTTTCTGGTTTCATGCTGCCTTTTTCCTTTGGCCTAAGAAGCTGTCCATGAATACTGCTTACGTTCTAATTCAGTTTCCTAGGCTTGTTGTTTCTTTTTCCTGCATAATGGAAGACTTCAAGCTTCCAGATTTACTTCTTGACCACTATCTGATCAGACCCAAATGAACATCTTTTGTTTTAATTTAATTTTTAACTTTCTTTGGCCATACCGTGCAGCATGCAGGATATTAGTTCCCCGACCCGGGATTGAACCCACGCCCCCTGCAGTAGAAGCATGAACCACTGGACCTCCAGGGAAGTCCCTCAGATGAGCACTTTTAACCTGCTCACTCGTCTCCTTCTCTAACTGCAAAGGCAAGATCTGGGTGCCAGGGACAGGGGAGTTGCTATTTTCACTTCAATCTCACATTACAGACACAGCTTAGAAAATAACCTGGAAAACCAACATCCTTCACGGGTAATATTTGGGCCGCCTCAACTGGGCTTCACGTCATTGTACACAGAAGGCAACAGATACAGTAGAGATCGCATGGCAGACCATATGTTAGCACGTGGGAAAAGAATAACCTTTAAGCTTAAAGTAGATTTTTCTCTCTCTCCATCTCTGTTGTGCCTTGGCATGGCTTCCCTGACAATTTCTACCAAATGTTGAAAGACGCTGTAGTATCTGGCTGACCCATCACGACGACTTCCTTTGCCAAAAATGACTAACAGTTTCAAATGATTAAAATAGATCCCATCTAGGCAACCGTCCACTTTTCATCTTATAAAAGGAGCTCTGTGACTCCGCGGCATGCATCGCTGTGTACCTGGTTCAGAATAATCTGTCAATAAGCACGGTTGAATGAATGAATGACTACAATGGCCACCCAGTGGAGGAAGGAGGCAGAGCTACCCTCCCTGGCACTCAGGGTTCGGGCTCCCCTCTCATCTCTGTTACTCCTATTCATTTTTCCTGCCAGTAAAATCCTACGTGCTTTGTCTCCAGGCAGTCCATTTCCTTCTCGCTATTTCACCTTCTAAAGTTGACCTAAGCATTAAAGCCAAAATAATATCAAAGGGAGCAGGGCTTAGAACTCGGCCGTTGAACACAGCTTGTTTGAGCATAGCCCATTGTCTGTCTGCTCTTCCCGGGAATGAAGCATTTGAAGCCTTCAAACCTGAATTGCCCTAACCTCGTTTCCCCAGAAACCACCTCCCATTTTCCTGTACACAAGCGCCTTCAAGACAATAATCAGAGAGTCAGAAATAGCCCCATTCCCTCTTCCTCTTACTGCCAAAGTGACTTGAAACAACTCTGGAAAGTATCAGTCACCCTACAGCGCCTTCCGCTGCTGGAGTTCGGAATGAGGCTGGGTTTAGGGGATTCAGAGATGGTGGCTTCAGAAGGGAGAAAAGATGAGCTTTTTTTTTCTCAAAATGAGGCCCCATGGGCTGAACATGTTCAGTTGCTCAGTTGTGTCCAACTTCTTGTGACCCCATAGACTGTAGCCCACCAGGCTCTTCTGTCCATGGGATTTTCCAGGCAAGAATACTGGAGTAGGTTGCCACTTCTTTCCCTAAAATACAGTTTCCCACCATGGACCAAACAACCAGGCAAGGTAGTGAGCCCTCAACTTGGTCCGAAAAGTGGAGGTTGGGTAGCCAGACCACCGACCAGGGATACTTGCATGAGGTCCTAAACTAGACTTGAGGATAGATAAGGTGATTTCTAAAACATGAAAATGATAATCGCTCAGTAGTATTTGACTGTTTGCGACCCCACGGCTGTAGCCCACCAGGCTCCTCTGTCCACGGGATTCTCCAGGCAAGAATACTGGAATGGATTGCTATTCCCTTCTCCAGGGGATCTTCCTAACCCAGAGACTGAATTCAGGTCTCCTGCAATGCAGGTGGATTCTTTACCGTTTCAGCCACTAGGGAAGCCCTGCAATTTCTAAAGTTAGTTCCAAATCTAAGCATCTATATTATAAGATCTGCGTTTGATGTAGCACTGACTACTCTGAAACTACTCTGAAACACTCACTGTGTCGTTGTCCTCTCTGTAACCGAGACGATTATCACACATTGTGTGTAACAGTGTGTCCATAGATTAAAATGTCGCTACTTCATTCTTAGCCCATAACTTGAGCCTCATCGGGACACCATTGTAGCCAATGCTTTTTATCAGATAAAGACAGTACGCTCTTGGACTGCCTGCCAGTAATGAAAGAGGGTAAAAGTGCCAAAAAAAGAGAGAGGTTTACCAATTTAATAGCTGGAATCCCAGGCTTTTCCACAGCACCCGAGGCCCAATTTTTAATGTCAATTGCCTTCCAATTAACATCGATGGAATATTATTTAAAAAGGTTAAAAAAAGGTCTGGAAGCAAAGATATGTTTAGGATTCATCAGTGAGTAATAATCCAGGCTCCAAAAATGACAATTATATTAGAAGGTTGGAAGAGATCAAATTTTCAAGAAACATTGCATATAGAGAGAGAGAGACATAAATTCATTGGAAAGCTCATTGACTCTCCTAGCCAACCACCATCTCGAAGATGGTTAAACTGTGAGATGGCTGGGAGTGGGAAGACAGCCCTGGGAGGAGATGCTGTCAGGAGCAAGACAGCTGGACCATGTGTGACGAGCTGGAGGCTTATCCCACATCAGTTAACTGGGAGAGGAATCTCTCCTTTGACATGGGACGTGCCAGGACCCTGGGATAGGAAGGGTATGCCACAGTGGAAGGCCAAAGGAGTGAACACGACTGTGAAGGACCCACTTTACCCCCTACTTCCTTGCGCCCCATCCTCCCCATAACGCTCCTCCCAGCGTCCCAGCCTCCACCCTGGGACTGGTTAACCCGTTTGTGGCTTCTTCATCCTCAGCCCTTAGAGACCATGTTCCTCTTACTCCGTCCACCAGGGGGCGGTCGAGAGTCTCCCATGCTGCGGAGCTGCGCTGGCCTGAAGTGGTTCAGTCCCCACCGTCTACAGTCCCACCAAAGGGGGCAGAAAACTGGGATGGTCTGTTCGCAAAGAACAAGGCATTTGGGCTGATGACACAGTTCCCACTTTCTGCGTCACTCGTCTTAACAAGGCACAGGAAACACGCCAGCTCCAGAACAAAAAAGAGTGATGTTCAAACTCCATTCTTGTGTCTCTTTGCCTCCCCTGAAGTATTTTTCCGGGAAAGAAAAAGCCTGTCACTCCAGGCCCATGGAGTTCTGATTTAGAATGAAATACAGGTGTTGCTCACTTCCAAAATCTTAGGGCTTTACATGTATGAGAACTACTACATCCTCAGAGAAATATGAATTAAAAGAAATGATGCTATGAAAAAAGGAAATGTGTTAGATCTGAAAAAGATCAGTGCTGACGCCGTGTCTCCTGGTAGTAAAGTTATAGCTTTGGCACCAAGTCATCAGAAAGGATGGGAGGGCTTGAGAACTGACCCACGACTACTCCGGGCCCTCTGCAGACCCCATCCCAGGCTCACGTGGCTCTCTCCCCTCTCCCCCACTGGCCCTCGGAGGCCCTCAGCATCCTTGCCCGCCCTGCTCATCCCCTCTCTACTCTGGCTTATTTACATGTGCACAGGACATTAGAGCTCGAATTCTAGGAAAGGGTGATGAAAGTAGATGGAGGGCCTCACGGCGGCTGATCCTTCAGTGAATCCAAAGTAAATTGTGGGCAGTGTGAGCACCAAAGCATCTCAGCTTCAGAGGTCACTGAAAGGACCCTAGGTTTAGGGGTTAAGATAAAGATTAAGATAAAGACAATAGTCCTTCTCTCTGGAGCTGTTGAAGCTGAAACTCCAGTACTCTGGCCACCTGATGCAAAGAACTGACTCATTGGAAAAGACCCTGATACTGGGAAAGACTGAAGGTGGGAGGAGAAGGGGATGACAGAGAATGAGAAGGTTGGATGGCATCACCGACTCAATGGACATGAGTTTGGGTAAACTCCGGGAGTTGGTGGTAGACAGGGAGGCCTGGCGTGCTGCAGTCCATGGGGTCACAGAGTCGGACACAACTGAGCGACTGAACTGAACTAGGATGTAGTCCCTCCTGTGTGCGTGCTAAGTCGTCTCAGGCGTGTCTGACTCTTTGTGACTCATGGACTGCAGCCCTCCAGGCTCTTCTGTCCATGGGGTTCTCCAGGCAAGGACACTGGAGTGGGTTGCCATGGCCTCCCCTCCTCCAGGGGATCTTCGGGGTCCAGGGATTGAACTCATGTCTCCATGTCTCTTGCACCGGCAAGTGGGGTCTTTGCCACTCATGCCACCTGGGAAGCCCACAGTCCCTCTTAACAGGACCTAATTTCATTGACTTTTATGATCATTTCCCTCTGACTATTACATTTAATTCTGTCTCATATATGGAGAGAAAGAAAAGACATAAAAAAAGATGAGTGAAAAGCTATTTCAAAGTTCAGTGGCAAAGATATGCTTCTTCTTTTCTTTTTATTAACTCCTGGTGGTCTGTTCAAGTTTTCTGTTGCTTTATGACTCATCCCTGATAGATTGTATGTTTGTAAGAATTTATCCATTTCTTCTAGCATTTTTTGGTATATAATTGCTCAGAATACCCTCCTTATGATGGAGGAAGACCAATGACGTCTCATCAAATGCAATGAGAGGGCATGGCTTGACTGGAGATGTTATTGCTGCAGCCTCTGGCCCTTAAGTTTATACACATCAGTTAAGAAATTATCAGAGGAAGGAAATAACTTTAAAAAAATCGAAGCAAGTCTACCTTGTTTCTTGGCAAGAAGTCATGCAGAAATGAGAAGGATAAACAGAAAAAGAAAATGTGAAGAATCATGGCTTCACCTTTACTTCTCTTTTTAGCTGAACAGCCCACATACCCCTAAATGGCAGCACTTTTTTCTTTACACATGACGGTCGAGGAGGTGGAGGAATGATTCGGTGATGGGCGGGACTCCGCTGGCCTCCTCTGGACCCATGAATTCAGAAGGAGAAAAAAGTTTCCTAAAATTAACCAACGGGAGTCAGGAAGGTGACTTACAAAGTAGGAGAGATGTTCCCAGAAGGCTGTAGAAGGATGAAAGGAAATCTATGCCTCAGTTCCATTAGGAAGCTGACCCTAGAAGAAGAGCGGGGCTTTGTGAGCAGAACTCATCCATTAGCTACAAGGAAAGGGAGAGAAAACTGCTGGAAGGTAATCAAGCTCAACATTATGCCTCTGCAAGGCCCTTCGAGTTTGGGTGGCGTCTTGAAGCTGGGGAAATTAAAGCGCCGCGGATACCCAGTAGGTCCAGCACGGTGATCTTACACGAAATGAGCAAGAGACACGCAGGCAGAAGTCTCCAGGGGAGAAGCCGTTCATTTATCGTGGGTACCTTTCCCCGCAGCGGAGAGATGCCTTTAGGGCTTGAGACCATCAGATGTCTCCTGTCCCTGGTGTGGTGACTGCTCATCAAAAGAGCTCCTACGAAGAGAGTCCCGATCACCTTGCTGCTTTCATTACCCGTGGAGGACACGTCTGTCACTGCTGGTGCTGGAAGCAGGGCACCCCCCCGAGGGTGGCTCAGAAATCTACCGGAAGTGGACGGCAGGGGTGGCCAGGAACGTAAAGCACGTGGGGTGAAGGGTGCTGTGTCCTGCGCGTGGCCGTGGGGAACATGCAGGCCCTGCTCTCGCCCAGCTTCACTGTTTCACACGGCACAGTCAGGACGTGAGGGGGAAGCTGAAACTGGAAGGCTCTCGCTTCCTGGATTCCATCCAACAGCAGGACGCTAATAGGCATTCCGAGTAGCCCCCCGAGGGTGGAACCTTACAGAGTTGGTGCTCCCCCGCCAGCTCCTCACTCCCAGGGGTGTGATCATTTCGCACTATGGACTCCACATGTGTTGGGGATTATTTCCACCAGGACTAAAATCCTTTGACTCAGGAAATGGCTCCAGGTGTTGGCCTCAGACTCTCCAGAAGCAGCAACATTGATTGTGGAGGTTCAGTGCCGTTACAACCTCTGCAGCACTCTAGGTTTCATCTTCCAAAGAAACGATTATTTGAGGACGAATGAAAATGTGGAGGCTCTCTGCCTCAGGGTGTCGACTTCCCCCTGGTTTTCTTTCAAGTGTCCCCTGGGTGCTTGGGGGCGAGGAGGACCTCTGTGCCCTGCCGTTTCCATCTTGGCCTGACTCTCACGTCTCTGTGCAGCCCCCTTGCCTTTCTCTTTCCAGGACAGGGTGCTAAGGAATCAAGCCTTGCTGTCACTCTGATTTTACTCCTATTCTCTCCCCCTTATAAAGACTGCAGGTTGACTTTTCATGTGTTTGCTAAAAGCAAAAGCAACCATCTTTATTATCTAAATATGAAATTCATTATCTCTGGTGGCTCAGATGGTAAAGAATCTGCCTGCAATGCAGGAGACCTGGGCTCGATCTCTGGGTCAGGAAGATCCCCTGGAGAAGGGCATGGCAACCCACTCCAGTATTCTTGCCTGGAGAATCCCGTGGACAGAGGAGCCTGGCAGGCTACAGTCCATGGGGTTGCAAAGAGTCAAACACGACTGAGCGACTCACACACACAGCGAACAGGTATACTAATCCATGTTTATTTATCTCAAAAACTGTATAATTTATTTGATTGGGCCTATTTCACAGTGTCTACAAACTTGGGAAGCTGTCACTGAGAATGACCTCTGACCATTTATTGATCCATGAGATATTATTCTACAGTTTTGCTTTCCTACTGTCCTCAGAATCTCCAAAATTCAGAGTGTATTTTGCACTTAGAGCACATCTCAGTTCCAACCAGCCACATACCAGCTGTCCCACAGCCACCTGTCCAGCTCCCAAACTAGACAGCAGAGGTGTAAAGCGATGGGCCTCACCAGGGCTTCACATGAGAGTCATCCAGGGGCTTTTATTGTTTTCTAGTTTGAAGATTATTTATTTATTTATTATAGAAATGTGAATGGACCTAGAGTCTGTCAAACAGAGTGAAGTAAGTTAGAAAGAGAAAAACAAATCTTGTATATTAATGCATAAATGTGGAAACTAGAGAAGATGGTATAGATGAACCTTTTTGCAGGGCAGGAATAGAGACACAGACACAGGGAACAAACGTGTGGATGCAAGGAGGGAAGGTGAGGGTAGGCAAATAGGCAAGGGCAGGACCGATGTCCAAAAACTACAATGTGCAGAATAGATAGCGAGCGGGAACCTTCTATAAAGCAAGAGTGAGTGAAAGTCGCTCAGTCATGTCAGACTCTCTGTGACCCCATGGACTATACAGGCCATGGAATTCTCCAGGCCGGAATACTGGAGTGGGTAGCCTATCCCTTCTCCAGCAGACCTTCCCGACCCAGGAATCAAACTGGGGTCTCCTGCATTGCAGGTGGATTCTTTACCAACTCAACTATCAGGGAAGCCCAGAAAGCAGGAGACATGGGTTCCATCCCTGGGTCGGGAAGATCCCCTGGAGAAGGAAATGGCAACCCGCTCCAGTATTCTTGCCTGGAGAATCCCATGGACAAACGCGCCTGACAGGTTTACAGTCCATGGGGTTGCAGAGTCAGACACGACTGAGCGACTAAACCACAAGTAAGTCCACGGAGGCTGGATAACAAGAGAGCTGCTAAAATGAGACCTGACTTGCGAGCCCAAGAACTTCCATGGGGCTGTGTAGCCTTTCTGACTTTGCAATGCAATGAGCTAAGGCCCAGGGTGCTACCCAGATCTGCACCCAGACGCACAGGATGGCGGTCTCATTAGCAACAGTAGACTAAGAATGTAGGGGGGCACCCCCCCGGCCCGACTGCATCCTGACTGTCCTGGTCTGCAGAGCAGAGCTGAATAAGCAGCTGGCCTGCTGGACAGAGAGCTCTGGGGGGTGGCAGCCAGTGAGAGGCAGAAAAGCCAGCCCTGCCGACTTCCCCATCCGTGAGCATCTTACGGGAAGGGCTGGAGCTCTCTGAGCTGCATTTCCCTTTTTTCTCCTCCACTAAGGCCCATATGGTTTTCTAATGGCATTTTAAGCCAGCTGTTAATGCGGGTAATGTAGTTTGGGAGAAAGCAAAAAGGCCCAATTATAAGAATCAATATATTGCGTGAAGGGAGAACAGAAGCCTCCATTAAATATGAAGCAGGGCTTCAATTCCAGCCAGAACTAGGCCAGCGAGGAAACCGAAACCATCCCGCAAGATGGAGGTGAGGCTGATGGAGGAGCGTTTCCGGGCGGGAACCCTGCGGCGTCACCGAGCGAATCAGGCACGCGGGTGGTCCCAGGCCCAGAGCACACGACCGGCTGCCGCCAGCACTGGCCGAGTTAGTTCCTGAACTGTGGATGGAGACATTCACTGACGAACCTCCCTGCCCTCCCTGGTCTCTTTCCTTTAGGCCAAGACTTTCCGAGTGTGGTCCCCGGAGCAGCAGCATCGGCATCAGCTGAGAGCGTGTCCGTTACAGGAGGCCCCTCCTCAGAGCTCAACAGACCAGCAGAATCAGCAGCTCTGAGCATGGGCCCAGCGGAGCTGCGATCTCCATGCCCCCCCTACACGCTCCACGCAAAGCCCAGGGCTCAGCCACGAGACCTACCACTCAGAACTACCCACTCTCGAGACTTCTCTGGTGGTCCAGGGGTGGAGAATCTGCCACGCAGTGCAGAGGACGTGGGTTCCAGCCCTGGGCCGGGAACTAAGACCCCACGTGTCGAGAGGCAACGAAGCCCTTAGGCCACAGCTACTGAGCCCTCGAGCTCTGCAGCTAAGACCCCAGCCGAATAAACACATTAAATAATTTTAGAAAAAGAGCTATACGTTCTGGCAGTGAAGATGGAAAAGTGACTCTGACATGCTCCCTGCCCTTGAGGAGTCCGTGGCAACCACTTGTCTGAGTCAGTGGCACTTTTATAGGGTCCCCTCAGAAAACCGTTTTCTCCCCTCCCACTGTGCCTTTAAGTTAGTAAGCATGTTAGTCCCTCAGTTGTGCCCGACTCTTTGTGACCCCATGAACTGCAGCCTGCCAGGCTCCTCTGTCCATGGGATTTTCCAGGCAAGGATACTGGAGTGGGTAGTCATTTCCTTCTCCCACTATGCCTTGAAGGGCAGCTCAAATTTAACCCTGGGCTTGTGTGTTCCTGGCCCCTGGATGAAATCTCCTGCAGGACTCAGTACCTCTCCAGATCCTCTCAGATAATGAAAGATTTTGGTCCACTTTTGTTAGAGGAACAGTCTTCAAATATCAAGTTCAAGGTCAAAATCCTGGCCAAACCTCAGACCCAGACACACTCTCTGTCTTATGAACAGAAAACCCCTAGGGAATTGAAGTCTGTCCCCAGGACCTCACCCCCTTTCTGGTCCATTCCAGAGAGCACAGCTAACTGCCGCATCTTGGGTTCAAATGAAATTTATGACTCAACCAGAATCCAGGAGAACTAGACCCAGGTTCCTTGGACCCTGAAGAAGTTCATCTGCCTGACTGCACGTCGGGTGCCTCCCCTGGGAACCAGCCTCCAACAAGCCACGATCAGGGTCTACCAACAGGCAGACGTCAGCAGACGCGCATGCAGAAGCTCTGTGCTTAACCAGAGATCTCATATACTGATAGAGGCTGCCCCCTCATTGCCCAGGCCCTGGCCAAAAGCCATTAAGAATTCAGGAAAGTGCATAAAGCTGATTGCTAAGCAGTGCTCCAGAGCTGGGCCCTCCGTGTGAATCGTTTCAGAGCGCAAACAGCATGGGCCGGGGCTGTGCAGTGCATGTGTGACAGGGCAGACTGGTGGGCCGACCACACTCCCGTCCTTCACTCTTTCCCGCCCACTCACTGCTTCTCTGTAGCTGCTTCAGTGGCTGGGAGAGCCGACTCTGACATCTTTAGAAAAGATCTGGATACTTTCCCGGGGAGCGGTGGTTATCACCTTGTACCATACTTGCTTCGCACACTCCACTCCACAGAAGCTCTCTCTCCCTTTGATGAATTTTCCAGCTTAGCTGATAACCTCTTTTTTTCCCTCCTCCAGCCACCTCCAAAGTTTCTCTCCAAGTTTCAGTTCTCAGCCATCTTCTACCTACCATCTATCTACCTGTCATCTATTTATCATCTATTTTCTATCATCTATCATTTATCTATTATCACCTACCTATCATCTATCTAGTTATCTGTCTATCTAGTTATCTATCTATTATATGTCTATCTCAGTTCAGTTCAGTCTCAGTCGTGTCAACTCTTTGTGACCCCATGGACTGCAGCACACCATGCCTCCCTGTCCATCACCAACTCCTGGAGTTCACTCAAACTCATGTCCATTGAGCCAGTGATGCCATCCAACCATCTCATCCTCTGTTGTCCCCTTCTCCTCCTGCATTCAATCTTTCCCAGCATCAGGGTCTTTTCTAGTGAATCAGTTCTTCACATCAGGTGGCCAAAGTATTGGAGTTTCAACTTCAACATCTGTCCTTCCAATGAATATTCAGGACTGATTTCCTTTAGGATGGACTGGTTGGATCTCCTTGCAGTCCAAGGGATGCTCAAGAGTCTTCTCCAATGCCACAGTTCAAAAGCATCAATTTTTCGGTGCTCAGCTTTCTTTCTTTCTTCTATCTATCTAATACATCATGCCCAAGACGCTCTACTCTGGGGAAAAACCCAGCGCTATATCACTAACCCCAGCCTCTCCCATGAGCTCCAGTCCAAACTGACTGAGCCCCTTATAGCAGGGGTCCTCAACCCCCAGTCTGCCGTGGACTGGTGCCGGTCTCCAGCTTGTTAGGAATGGGGGTGCACCGCAGGAGGGGAGCTGTGGGCAAGCAGGTGAAGCTTCATCTGCCACTCCCCATCACTCCCCTTTGCTTGCATCCCCTCAGCATCTCCAATCTGTGGAAAATTTGTCTTCCGTCAAACTGGTCCCTGGTGCCCAAAAGGTTGAGGACCACTGCCTTATAGGAACCTGTACCTGTTTGCTCTTTTGGTTTCTAGCATATGACTCTTTTCTTATTAATACCTTGGGAAACTTGCAAGACCTAATGAGCTTCAGTATGGGACAGAGGCCACATCCCACTCAAGAAGCCGGAAAACCCAGATGCTTGCTCTCCCAGCGGCCCTTGAGTCAGGAGCCTGGGGTGTAGGGAGGCAGGGGCTGAGAAGCAAGTGGCACTAGTGACTGGAGTGGTGGCAACGAGACCAAGGAGAGCAGAGCCCAGCGTCAGTGACCCGCGGGGCTCAGCGGCCCTGCCACGGGGACCCGGACTGGGGCGCTGTCCCAGGGGGCCTCAGCCTCGTTCTGTGGATCTCCTGAATTCTCTGAAAACTACCCAAATCTACTCTGGAAAGTTCCTTGGCCACTTAAGTCAGAATTGATTTTGGTTGCTTCCAAGGAAGAATCCTAACTGATACAGTTTCTTATCCATCATCTCGAATTCAACTTGTCTAAAATTGAATTCCGGCCTTTTCTCCCTGCTGCTGCTGCTGCTGCTAAGTCACTTCACTCGTGTTCAACTCTGTGCGACCCCATAGACGGCAGGCCACCAGGCTCCCCCGTCCCTGGGATTCTCCAGGCAAGAACACTGGAGTGGGTTGCCATTTCCTTCTCCAATGCATAAAAATGAAAAGTGAAAGTGAAGTCGTTCAGTCGTGCCTGACTCTTAGCGACCCCATGGACTACAGCCCACCAGGCTCCTCCGTCCATGCGATTTTCCAGGCAAGCGTACTGGCAGCAGCAGCAGCAGCTTCCAAGGAAGAATCCTAACTGATACAGTTTCTTATCCATCATCTCATATTCAACTTGTCTAAAATTGAATTCTGGCCTTTTCCCCTGTGAAGTGAATTCGCTTAGTCGTGTCCGACTCTCTGCGACCCTGTGGACTGTATTCCACCAGGCTCCTCCATCCATGGGATTTTCCAGGCAAGAGTACTGGAGTTGGGTGCCATTCCCTTCCCCAGGGGATCTTCCCAACCCAGGGATCGAACCTGTGTCTCCTGCATTGCAGGCAGTCGCTTTACCGTCTGAGCCACCAGGGAAGCCTAGGGAAATGCCCACCAGGCTTTTTTCGCTTTTAGTAGTAGCCTCTGCTCATAACCTTACGGAGGGCTCCCTAACACAGAGTGAGCTGCAGACCTCTATGTGACCCAGAGGCCGGCCTGCCGTTTTCCTGTGGGTTAGTTTCCCCCTAGAGCCTGTTATTTACTGGAACTCTTCTTTCCAGTGACATCATTCTCTCCGGCCCCCAGCCTGAAACTGCAGAACTGCCCCTCACTTAGCCCGCTCTTTGCGCCATTCTGTCGCCAGGTGCGGTTTGCTGATTCTATGATGACACCTTCCTCACCTGTCTCTTCTTGTTATTTTTACGGCCGCCGTCCTGTGCTTCTGAGCGAGTCTAACTTTATCTAGGGTCATCCTAAGGCAATACACAGAGTTCTAACTGCTGGTCCTGCCTTCAAGTTTTCCACCTTTCATTTCCTGGGCTTATCCCTTAAAATGCCCACCAGGCTTTTTTCGCTGTTTTAGTATTAGCCTTCGCTCATAAACTTAAGGAGGGCTCCCTAACTGCAGAGTGAGCTCCAGACCGCTATGTGACCCAGAGGCCGTCCTGCCCTTTTCCCGTGGGTTCTTTCCTCCAGATACGCACGCAGTCTCTGTGTTTGCTCCGGATCAAACCAGGTTAAACGTTCAGCCCTTCTTTGCATCTTCCCCAAACATTCCAAAGTGTTAGTGAGAGATTCAGACCTTGAGGGTTTCATAGACTTGGAATGACAGTTAACGCTGCACACCCCTGAACAAACATATGGAAATTCAAATTAGAATTGTGTTTCCCGCCTCCTTTCTAGGCCACGGCCATAAAGATACAAGTTATCACTCAACGGTCTGTTTACTTCTCTGCATCCCTTTGCTCATCTGTAAGATGAGAGCAGGAACAGAACCCATTTCACTGGGGTTTTCATGAGGCTTAAGTGGGTAGACGGGTGTGACGCCCTCAGACCACTGTCTGGCCCTGCATGGGTTTACTCTCATCACCCCTGAACTTCCCAGCTCCGTGAGCGAGCCAAACTGCCTCTGTTTGCTGAAGGAAATTTGAGTTGGGTTCTTTTCCTCTCTCCATAAAAGACTTGGCTATAAAGATCATAAAAGGCATGAAAGACACAGCCCTGTGCTGTAGGGTTTATTTTCCTCTATTTTATAGGGAGTTAGTGAAGCCAAGTAATATTCTCTGGCAGTCCAGAATATTCGGTTTTGGCCTTCAGGGCCATTTAAATCAAGAGAAATTGGAAAATGTTTATTTTATGGTCATCAAAATATTTTGCCCCTTGAATTTTCTGAAACCTCCTCCTGCAAATAGTATAATTCTCCAAATATCTGGTTTACTTACTTCTTTCTTAAATAATGTATAACTACGAAATATCTTAAGCTTATAGAAAAGTACTAAAAATAGCAGACATCTTGGGTTTATTTCTAGAATGCTTACAGCTTATTTTTCACAATAGGTCTTTAACCCACCAGAAATTTTTTTTTTTTTTCTGTGTAGTTTTTCTGCCGGTAAGGAGTTAAGATCTAATTGCATCTTTTTCATATAAATAATCCATGGTAGCTATGCCATGTATTAACGATCCGTCTTTTCTCCCAATGATTTGTAATACCATCTTTGTCCTTTAAGTTACCTAATACTTGTGTGCCTGTTTCTAGATCATTTTGTCTCATGACATCCCCTTACATTACTGTCCATTTTATTTTTTTTAAAGAGTCTTTTGATGTGAGGTCTTTATTGAATTTATTGAATTTGCTACAATACTGCTTCTGCTTTGGCTTTTTGGGCCTGAGGCATGTGGGTTCTTGGTTCCCCCACCAGGGATTGAACCTGCACCCCTTGCCTCGGAAGGTGACGCCTTAACCACTGGACTGCCAGGGAGGGCTTGTGTCCGTTTTAATTATTCTGGTTAGAGAACATCTCCATTTCTCTTGTATCTCCCTCCTCCTTTTTCAGCTTCTGCTTTCACTTTTACTGCTGATGCTGCTGCTTTTCGAAAAAAAAAAAAATTACTGTTCTTGGCTCTTTACTTTCTCACATGAATTTTAGGAAATGCATATTGAATTTCACAAATAATTTTAAGAGAGTTTTATTGTTGGGTTAGATTTTTATTGGAATTATATTGAATTTATAAATTGGGAAGAATTAAAGCTCCTGCAACATTATCTTTTCACCCAGAGATGCACTGAGTTCTGACGTTTATTTATACCTTCCTTTTTGTCTGATAGTAAACGTTTTTCGTGTTCTCCACGACAATGTCACATGTTTGGGAGTTGTATTCCTGGTAGCCTACAGTTTGGGATAATACGTGGATGTTGCCTTTCTTAAATTCACGTTGTCGGTCAGTTGGGCGTGCTGTTGAAGAGCACTGCTGACTTCTGTATATTGATCAATATCTGACAACTTTCCCAGAGTTTACCTGTAGAGTTTCTTGAATTTGCATAGAGACATCTGTTATCAGCAAAAAACAAAAATAACAGTTTCCTTCTTCCTTTTCAGCTTTTATGTGTTGTATTCTGGTGTCCAGCCTCACTGCTTGGTA
The DNA here is from genome assembly GCA_006408695.1 of Aepyceros melampus. NCBI lineage: Eukaryota > Metazoa > Chordata > Mammalia > Artiodactyla > Bovidae > Aepyceros > Aepyceros melampus. The sequence goes on along the minus strand of SJXQ01007417.1, from coordinate 65,772 downwards.
ATGACCTTCAGTTAACATTCGGTGGGCAGAGTGATAGCCAACGACCGTATCCTGCCACCAAGACACGTTTGATACTGTTACTGTGGCGGAGATAGAGTACATTTAACCCCAAGTTTTCCATTTACTCATCTTTGCTCTTGCACATCACCCCTAACTGTTGGATTCAGCTTCTTTTGCCTGAATTAAAACTTCTGAAGATTTGCATCCTCAGTGAAAGTGTGGATTACAACAGGAAAATAAAACTCGTTTGCACCTAATGGGTTCCAACTGAAAAAAAAAAAGTCTTTTCTGAGATTTCTAAAACCCACCCTTGAGTACCATGCACGTTGGAGACTCCAGTTTCACTACTCTTGTGGTCAGAACCTCAGGCCAAACCAAGATATACTAAGACAAAATTCATCTTAGGATACAGATACCCCTCAAGTTGTGCCAGAGCCAAACCCAAAAATCAGTCTAGAAGGGTGCATCCACAGCCCAGACCACAAGGTGTTTCACAGGGGAAAAAAAGTCCACATAAAAGTCACAAAGCTGATGAGAAAGTAATTCATCATGGCCAAGAGTCAGCAGACACAGACAGGAGGTGTAGAACTCTCAAGCATGTAAGATAATAGATTACCTAAGAAAGAACATCGGAGAAGGCGATGGCACCCTCTCCAGTGCTCTTGCCTGGAAAATCCCACGGACGGGGGAGCCTGGCGGGCTGCGGTCCATGGGGTCGCCAAGAGTCGGACATGACTGAGCGGCTTCACTTTCACTTTTCACTTTCATGCTTGGAGAAGGAAACGGCACCCCACTCCAGGGTTCTCGCCTGGAGAATCCCAGGGACGGGGGAGCCTGGTGGGCTGCCGTCTACGGGGTCACAGAGTCAGACACGACTGAAGTGACTTAGCAGCAGCAAGAAAGAATATACATTAAATAAGCAGGTTCGATCCCTGGGTAGGGGAAATCCCCTGGAGGAGGCAGTGGTAACCCGCTCCAATTTTCTTGTGGGACGGTGCCATGGACAGAGGAGCCTGAGGGGCTTCAGCGTCACAAAGAGTCAGAGACAACTGAGCACACTCGCACAAAATAGCAAAAGACACAAAACAACTATCGGTGCTTGAGAAGTGAATACGCAGATTTGCAAAGGTGCTAATTCAAGTTCTAGAACTTAAAGATATGGCCATTTAATTTAAAAAAACCCTCTTTGTATATGTAAAATAATACTTATGACCATTATGAAGAGAGAGTTAATGAAATAGATAATAAATAATAATGGATAATGATAATTTTTCTAAATGTGGTTGAAAGGAACTCTTGAAGGAAACTCCATGAGAGGCCACTTCTTTTTTTTTTTTTGACAATTTCAACTTTATTAGTTCAAATGTTATTTTCTCAGTTTCAAAAACTTATAGAGCTTATCTGAAAAATAAACGATGCAAGGCAGTTGTTACAGAATAATTATATAATTACAGATTTACTCTTAGAAAAAGGATAGCAAACTGTCCATACATTGCATTAAATAAATATTAACTCCTTCTATATAATGTAGTTAAGGCAAACCATATGCTGTTTGGAACTTGCAGTATGAGATTCACTTGTCTGTAGGCTCATCTTGACACTGCTCTGCTAGACTGGGAATAAATGAACTGGCTGGGGCAACAGGATCCCCACATTACTGCTGGAGAGCGTTGCCCTGTTGTCTTGGCAGATAGAGATTTGGAAGACGTGACAACTTCTAAACCAATGCACATGTGCCGTTACTAAGTTGTGTCCAACTGTTTGCAACCCCTGGACTGTAGCCCACGGGCTCTCTGTCCATGGGATCCTCCAGGCCAGAGCACTGGAGTAGATTGGAGAGGCCGCTTCTAAGAGAGCAGCACAGGCTGGTTCCTGGGGTCTGGAGCACTTTTCCCTCATGCCAGTCTCATGAGGAACTGCTCAAATCTGAAATGAGTAAAGTTTATTGAAGAATTTCAGTTCTGTGAAAATTCACACCACTGACAAGAGAAAAGCGCCCAGGATAATAGGCGGAGTGCATAGCTTTATCAAATAAGATGAATGAACCTCCAAAGCAATCATTTCAAAGTCTTACTTCCTTTTTTAATATGAAAGGGGGTTAATAAAATGTGAAGTCTGAAAAAAATTAATGCATTGAAAATATGAGTAAAGGACTCACTCATAATCCAACAACCCAGGGATACCTATCCAGGTATATGCACTATCCCTTGAAAGGTGGAAGAAAGTGAAGTCGCTCAGTCATGTCCGACTCTTTGCATCCCTATGAGCTGTAGCCCTCCAGGCTCCTCTGCCCATGGGATTCTCCAGGTAAGAGTACTGCAGTGGGATGCCATTTCCTTCTCCAGGGGATCTTCCCAACCCAGGGATCGAAGCTGGGTCCCCAGCATTGCAGGCAGATTCTTTACCACTGAGCCACCAAGGAAGCCCTCACTATCCCTTCAGTTCAGTTCAGTTCAGTTCAGTCACTCAGTCATATCCGACTCTTTGTGACCCCATGAATCGCAGCACGCCAGGCCTCCCTGTGCATCACCAACTCCCGGAGTTCACTCAGACTCACGTCCATCGAGTCAGTGATGCCATCCAGCCATCTCATCCTTGGTCATCCCCTTCTCCTCCTGCCCCTAATCCCTCCCAGCATCAGGGTCTTTTCCAGTGAGTCAACTCTTCACATGAGGTGGCCAAAGTACTGGAGCTTCAGCTTTAGCATCATTCCTTCCAAAGAAATCCCAGGGCTGATCTCCTTCAGAATGGACTGGTTGGATCTCCTTGCAGTCCAAGGGACTCTCAAGAGTCTTCTCCAACACCACAGTTCAAAAGTATCAATTCTTCGGCACTCAGCCTTCTTCACAGTCCAACTCTCACATCCGTACATGACCACAGGAAAAACCGTAGCCTTGACTAGACAGACCTTTGTTGGCAAAAAGTAATGTCTCTGCTTTTGAATACACTATCTAGGTTGGTCATAACTTTCCTTCCAAGGAGTAAGCATCTTTTCATTTCATGGCTGCAGTCACCATCTGCAGTGATTTTGGAGCCCAAAAAAATAAAGTCTGACACTGTTTCCACTGTTTCCCCATCTATTTCCCATGAAGTGATGGGACCAGATGCCATGATCTTCGTTTTCTGAATGTTGAGCTTCAAGCCAACTTTTTCACTCTCCTCTTTCACTTTCATCAAGAGGCTTTTTAGTTCCACTTCACTTTCTGCCATAAGGGTGGTGTCATCTGCATATCTGAGGTTATTGATATTTCTCCTGGCAATCTTGATTCCAGCTTGTGCTTCCTCCAGCCCAGCGTTTCTCATGATGTACTCTGCGGATAAGTTCAATAAGCAGGGTGACAATATACAGCCTTGAGATACTACTTTTCCTATTTGGAACCAGTCTGTTGTTCCATGTCCAGTTTTAACTGTTGCTTCCTGACCTGCATACAGGTTTTTCAAGAGTCAGGTCAGGTGGTCTGGTATTCTCATCTCTCTCAGAATTTTCCACAGTTTATTGTGATCCACACAGTCAAAGGCTTGGCATAGTCAATAAGGCAGAAATAGATGTTTTCCTGGAACTCTCTTGCTTTTTTGATGATCCAGCGGATGTTGGCAATTTGATCTCTGGTTCCTCTGCCTTTTCTAAAACCAGCTTGAACATCAGGAAGTTCATGGTTCATGTATTGCTAAAGCCTGGCTTGGACAATTTTGAGCATTACTTTACTAGCATGTGAGATGAGTGCAATTGTGCAGTAGTTTGAGCATTCTTTGGCATTGCCTTTCTTTGGGATTGGGATGAAAACTGACCTTTTCCTGTCCTGTGGCCAGTGCTGAGTTTTCCAAATTTGCTGGCATATTGAGTGCAACGCTTTCACAGCATCATCTTTGAGAATTTGAAATAGCTCAACTGGAATTCCATCATCTCCACTAGCTTTGTTCAAAGTGATGCTTCCTAAGGCCCACTTGACTTCACATTCCAGAATGTCTTATATTTAAATAAAAATTCTGCAAAAGTATAGAAAAAAAACTCACAAAACTATAAATAAATAAACACAAAACAGGCACGGAAGAGGCTAAAAGTATAATGGAGCACAATGTAGAATTTTTGCTTAAAAAATTAAAATGACAACAAAATAAACCACTTTATGCAAATATCAAAGCTGCCAGAATGACACAAGAAGACGTCGAACCCAGAGTGACTTCATCACTTTGGAAATATCTGGAAAAAGGAAGTATCTCCTCAAAAGACTTCACATTCAGAATGTTTGACAATTAAGTTTTTCAAATGTTTAAGAAGTAAAATTCCCAAACTATATAAGCAATTTTTGAGCCTAGAAAAGTCAAAAGGGAATCCTCCAAATGGTTTAAAAAACTAGAGACTCAAGAAGCTATAAAACTAAACTAAATATGGACAAGATTATTAGCATATTCTGATGTATGTGGTGTCAGTATTATTCTACACAAATCACTCACGGAAGTGCACAGATTCATTATCACCCTATGCTATTACTAGGTTGAGAGTTTCTTAACTCTTTCTGATAACGCTGTTCTCATTCTTGGAACTGAGTCCCATTCGGGTGTAAACGGAGCTTTCATTAGGGGTCTATGCTTTTCAGGTTAATAGGGTTTCACAGGACACATTAAAGAAGGAAGCTGTTCAATATGACTTTCATTGAAGGACAAACGGGTTCAAATTTATATTCATTCCAAAACTGTTAGTTTCTCTCTCATAATCATAGAAATCTGGTGGTTTTTCCCTTTCTTATTATCAAAAGTTCTGGGTGTCTAGTTAAAATATTTAGTTTTATCTGTTCAAAGGTGATTAATCAAGATTGTCGATCCCAAGGGGACTCAATCCTGAATATCCATTGGAAGGACTGATACTGAAGCTGAAGCTGCAATACCTTGGCCACCTGATGCAAAGAGCCGACTCATTGGAAAAGACCCTGATTCTGGGAAAGATTGAAGGCAGGAGAAGGGGACGACAGAGGATGAGATGGTTGGATGGCATCACCGATTCAATGAACACGAATCTGAACAAACTCTGGGAGATAGTGAGGGACAGAGAAGCCTGGTATGCTGCAGTCGTGGGCTTGCAGTGAGATGTATACAACTTAATGACGGAACAAAAACCAAGATGATTGCATCTTTTCCCATTTCTTTCTCTTTTAAATCAAACTGTTTCACAAAATTGCCTACATACTTCATGATGACTTTCTTTAGTTACATGACAATTACCTAGAGAACAGAGATTGTCTGTCTCCTTCTAAGTGTTAGTTATCTATCTACCTACCTAACTAACTAAACACCTACCTAACTAAATACCTAACCTACCTACCTACCTAACTATCATTTCCTCCAAAGTAGGTGTAATATGGCATCTGGATTTCACTATGCTAATAATCTTAAAATGTTTAGTAGAAGAAATTATTCTAGCTAAGTCATTTGAAAGTTAGCCGTAATGCTGGGCAAAATTAAAGTCCTTTGTAAAAAGTGTATAGTTTCTGAGTACTTTAGGGAAAATATTACAGTGGATGAAATTATCTAACCCTCAAAAAATTCTGAAAGATTAGATGGATTTGGTTCAAAAATCCCTTTATAAAATTAATATTCTAGTTTCAAAATTTTAAATGATCTTATCTTGTGCATATAATAAATATTTAGTCCATTAAGGCTTCAATGGTATGATAATATATGCTCTTTGAAATCTAGAGATAAAAGGCATTCAGCAGAGCAAATTATTATTTTTTATTATTTTGGGCATATAATATAGCTACTACTACTCTATTAAGAATGTTTTGAGACATCAAAAATAAAATTTGAAAATTAGAAGTTACATTGAAGAGCTAAGTTCTTTTTTCTTTATTTTTCTCCATCTGTCCTTAACGCTTGGAGATCATTGTTAGCCAGGACATGCAGCCTGAATTCATTCTTTTTAATGATCACTTAGCATTACTCCATAGCATGGAGTAGTCACTAATGAACACTTTTTATTTTTCACTATTACAAATAATGCTGCAGTGAACAAAAAGATGTACATATGTTTCTTATATATGTGAGTACTTCTTCCAAAGAAGTTTCTAGAAGTAGAATTGCTGTTCAAAGGACATTGAATTTCTGTGTTGATAGATGTTGTCAATGGTTTACAATAAGGCTATACATAGGTAAATAACATGAAAGCTCAATAAAATATAAAAGATATTAAATTCACGCTGGAAGAAATGGCATGATAAATGGGATTTGCTTGAAGATACTTCAGCAAAGAACATGAAGGAATAGGCACAAAAGTTGCAAAATTTTGAGAGTTGTTAAATCTGGGTAATAGGTATATGGAAGTTTATTCTATTACTCTACTTCTGTGTGTGTTTGAAATTTTTCATAATGAATTTTTTTAATTCTATACACACTGCTCCTTCAGAAAACCTCTCAATTTCCATTTCATCAGATGCTAAATAGACCTCAAGACAGGGTTTGCTTACCTGGGCCAAGCTCCATTCATTTCCTAGTCTAGATGGAGTCCAGCCAAAACCCATTATAAAACTAACATTTCAGTTAATTCACTGGTACCTAAATCTTTGTCTGTGCTTGTTGGTACACTAAGTTATTTAAGGATAATTCCTTGCTCATACTGATTTTTTTTTCAGAAAGGTAAAACCTGGGGAAATCCCCTAGAGTAGGAAATGGCAACCCACGCTGGTATTCTTGCCTGGGAAATCCCATGGACAGAGGAGTGTGGAGAGCTACCATCCATGGAATCTCAGAGAGTCACACATGACTGAGTGACTGAGCAAGAACCCAAGACCAGGTACATTCTGTCCAGTAGCAACGTGCGTTTTTCACTACACACACTTTAGCCAACACGGGTTTTTGTCTTTTAAAATAACCTGTTTTAAGTGTTGATGTAGAGAGATAAATAGGATTGAACCTGGCTTGATCAAGGGGGGAGGTCCTTTAAGGCCACAGAAACAGCACTGAAGGCACAGAGGTAGGAAAATGATCTTATTTCCCTAGTGCTGTGTTACCAGAGCTCACTCACTTAGCAAATATTTATTTGCCCAGAGCCTCTGTATTTAAACGGATATTAATGGCATTAGTTAAAAATATATTTGTAGCTTACAAAATAAATGAGTCACAGGATGAAATGTACAGCATAGGGGGAAATAGTCAATAACAGTGTAACATGTTTCGATGGTGACAGATGGTAACTAGATGTGGTGGTGATCATTTTGTAATGTATAGAAATATCAAATCACTATGTTGTATACCAGGAACTAACAGTGTTATAGGTCAACCCATTACACTTAAAAAATAAAACAACAAAACTCATAGGAAAAGAGATCAGATTTGCGGTGGCCAAAAGTAGGGGGTGGGGGAAGGGGAACTGGATGAAGGTGGTCAAAGGGTACAAACGACCAGCTATAAGATAAATAATTGCTAGGGTATAATACACATCAGGATTAGGACGATTAACTCTGCTGTGTTATACATGAAGGTGGTTAAGAGTAGATTCTAAGTTCTTATCACAAGAAAAAATTTTTTCTTTTTTTATCTACATAAGGTGATGGATGTTCCTTAGACACATCATGGTAATTATTTCACGATGTTCATAAGTCAAATCGTGTTGCGTGCACCTTACAGAGTGCTGTATGTCAACCATATCTCAATAAAACTGGAAGAAAAAGTATACTGGTAACTAATCGAAGCTTTATTCCTTATAAAGTAAGAAGAAATGAGAAGGAATGCTGCATTTAAAAACTGGCAGTTTTTCAAGAAGGAGAGTGCCCTTCTGCAGACTTTCTGGAATATCTAGTATTCCGTGGAGTCCGGCCTATCTTTCCTCTCTCTCCCAGGCCTTCCCTCAGTGCCCTCTGGCCAGGAGAACATTGGCGACAAAATATTTCTCAATATATTATCAAGATCGGTGACATCCAACATTTTCTGCTATCTCATTACACCTTAGGACACTGTCACAATGGACAGCCCTTTCTGCAGCAGCAGATTTCTCTAGCAAACCCTTCCTGAAGAATTAAAAGGCAAGCTCGCCTTTAATAAAGACAGAAGACCTCTTCATTTTCCAGTGGGGCTGAAATTCAGAATCCTATTCTCCAGAAACCATAATGTGTACCACCAGGCAAGCAACAACGCCTGTTCCAGGTTAACTGGAGAGAGAGGACCTTTCCTTGCCGGGTGCTCGCAGCTAAATGAGCCCAGCACTGCAAAGCCTCCTTGCCCTGCTCCTCAGCTCTAAGGCGCTGCTTGGCTGGGCGGAGCACTCAGGCTGTTCCAACTTGTGGGCAGCCGGCGCATTTGAACAGGAATGATTGGAAAGGAGGAGCGGGGAGCAGGGATGGCGAGGACAAAGAGCCGGAGCAGGGGCGGGGGTGCGATCTTCCGCCGCAGCATCTCCCTGCGACGTCTCCGGGCTTCGCCAGCCGTCAGCGCACCTGCCCCGCGCGCAGGCCTCCCGCGCCTGCGCCCAGGCTCACCGGCCGTGCTCCGAGGGCCGCAGCAAGCGAGAAACAAAGCTTAAAACCAGCAGTGATCCTGACACGCTCAGCCGCGAAGTCGTTTTCAAGAAATTAACCTTCTTCTCCTTGAAGATGAAGAACATGTAGTCATCTCTTCCCTTGAAAGCCAGAATCAAGAAAACAGTGATTCTTAAAAGAAAAAAAATACATCTCTGACTCCAGAAGTGCGCTAATAAGGATGCGTAAATATACAGCACGGCAGTGCCTGCTTTTCATTTAAATGCTCTACCATGTCCGTTCATCTCCAAGCCATGTTCTCATGTCTCAGCAGTCTCTCATCCTTTGGGGAAAGATGTTCATAAAGGAATGTAAAATATACATATATGCTCCGTGTTATCTTACATTGTTGCAATATAGGGCATATTTAATAGTATATAATATTCACGTAAATGTATATACATAAGGACAGAGATATAGTGCCCTCTACTGGATCAAATTCAACTAGGTTAACCCCTCCCTTGAAATAGTTAATGTAACTTTCCTCCAAGTGACCATCAACACCAGAATAGAAACCCTAATGCTAGCGATCCTTCACGTCTGGCAGTTCCTCCCTGGCTTATACTAGCAGCAAGATAACTGCCTTTTCGCATGCTGCTCGTCCTAACGATGCTTGCTGACTGGACCTTGTGTCCCAAGGCCTTGGGTTCACAAAGGTTATTCACATTTATGCTAGAGGTGCACTTGCGTCCCTCTCTCTGATGTCTACAGAACAGCGCACAACACAAAGCAAGGGAAAATCTGACGGGTTAATTGATTTGAGCCATCTAAGCAAATAATCCAGGCTCTGTAAGTCTCAAACCAAGCACAAGCTTTCTTTAGTGTGTGCTACTTGAACTAATCAGATATAACTTTAAGAATCAGACAGACAGGGGTTCAAGTACAGTTTCCATGTCCAAAATGCTGGATGGTGGGGAGGGATAAACAGGAGGTTGGGATGGACATATACGCATTCAAAATATAAAATAGGTAACAGGACCCACTGCATAGCACAGGGAACTCTACTCAATATTCTGTAGCGACTTCTACTGGAATAGAATCTAAAGAAGTAGGAAAAAATAAATGTTTTGAAAAGTTGAACAACTCAGGACAGTAGGCAAATTGAGAAGTACTGGTTTAAAAGCAACATTATCCAGACAGCTTAATAATACAGAAATCATCATTTTGAATAATTTGCTCTTGAGTAGCACAGTGACCCCACGGTAAGACACATCTGCTCCTCAAAACTGGCAACCCAATCTCTTACATGGATTTTTGAAAACTGAGACTAATGATGGGTTTAGAAGTTTGTGGGCAATCATTAAAAATCACAGAAAGATTATTTTAAAATAAGAATAGTTTCAAAAACTCCACAATTTAACATGCATGCAACATTGAGGACCAGCTGGAAAACAGAAGGATTCTTAAAACACAGGGGCCACGATTGCCCTGTAAGAGTCTCCACTGCCAACATTTCTTTTTCTGGAGGAGACCCTTGTCCTAACCTGAATCTTATCTCCTGGCCACTGAGGGCAAAGCTCCACCTGGTTAACCCTCCGCAGATATTCAGAATCTGGACAGAGCTTGTTATGGAAGTTCACAACCCACCCAGAATAAGCTAGCTGGAAAACTAGATGCAGAACATTTAAAAAGAAGATACCACTCTGGGAAAGATTGAAGGCAAAGGAGAAGAGCATGGCAGAGGGAAAGATGTCCATCACTGACTCAGTGGGCATGAATTTGAGCAGACTCCAGGAGATAGTGGAGGAAAGGGGAGCCTGGCGTGCGGCAGTCCACGGGGTCTCAGAGTCGGACATGACTTATCGACTGAACACCGCCACCACCGCCAGGCCGACAGCTTTCAACCTCTGATGCGCAGAAACACGAGAGAAGACCTATTAGTAACACGGAGGAGAAGACTGGGCGCGAAAGATCCATGGCTGGCGGTGAGGTTATCCTCTACCCGCCCAGGTTTCTTAGGGAGGCTCAGGCAGCCACATGGGCTATTTTTAGCTTTACTCCAGCCATCACATCAAAGTGTTTACTCTCCTAGGAAACTCAGTTCTGTCCAAGGTCAGAAACAGTGAGGACAGGCCACGCCCCCCTCCCAGGGTTGTGTTCTCCCCCTCCCATAAGTATAGGGATGCCCTGGTGGACCGGTGGGAAACCTGGAGTCTGCAGCTGCCCCTCACTCTGGTTCAGTGAGTCTGGAGAAACACCCAAGACTCTGCTTTTAGCAAGCGGCCCAGGTGACTCTGGTACAAGCAGTCCCTGGACCACACGCTAGAAACACTGCCTCAGGAAGTGAGGAAACGTACAGTTAGCCAAATGCACTGACATCTTAAGACCTTCTGTTTATGAGCATCCATCTCTTAATGAGATCCTCGTGGAATAAGAACCCCCTTGGACTCATTTTTGTCCTTAAATAAGCAGTATTATAATAAATGTACTTTGAGATTACTTTGAGATTCAACCTTATGACAGTGTGTATGTCTACACACGAGCCTGTAGACATCTCTGCGACCCTTTTGAGCCCTAGACTAGCCCCTTTTATTTTATGCACCAGTTTCAGGAACTGGGCTCTCTGCTCCTTCCTTAAAACTGTCTCCACCTATTCCTTCTGACCAGAGTCCTCTCCCGGCAGTGCTGCAGAGGAAGGAAGCACGTGGGTCCTCCTCACCAGATACCGTCCCTGAAAAAGTGCACAAGACGTTGCAGGCCTTCCTTGAAGGTCTATAGCAAGTAACGCTGAGGAAAAGACAAGGGGAAATAAATATGGACTTAGATCTAGAGAGAAATCTCAGTTTCATATAAATTTACCCCCAATCCAGCTTTTCTGTTGATCAGCTGTTGACTCTATACCTGTGTTGCCCCTTCCTTCTTCCCTTCCTTCCTTCCCCCTCCTTCTTTCCGTCTTTCTCGCTCCGTCCCCCTCTCCCTGGCTCGAGCTTGTACAGCGTGGCACTCTGGGCTTGAGGGCACAACTGCCCACGTACTCCACAAGTGCATCAAAGTGCTGGGGCCGCATCAAAGAATGGAGGTTTCCAAGGGAGGCTTCACTGAGGGTTAGCGTGAGAAGAGACTGGAAGAAAGGACGATCGACTGAGCAGATTGTTAGGGAGATAAACTCCCTTCAGAGGAGAGAAGAGCCCACACAAAGCCTCAGAGAATAAGGCACGCCCTCTTCTGAGAAGGAGTTCCTGGAAATTGACCAGACTGGTGGGCAGGACCAGCTCAGGAAGGACCATGTGGGTCAGAGAGTGACCGTCTTATAAACTGTGTCGAAATGACCACTGAGACTTTCAAAAGCTACAAAACTCGCAATTGTATAAGTCTAAAATTCAGTAAATTTTAATCTGTATTTGAAACACAGACAATACTCAATATCTATATACATTCTGGTCGCACAATCTGAAGCATCCTGGCACTCAGCATCATCGCAGCTTGGACACAAGTCATTTTCTCACTACAAATCTGTTTCCTTTATTAAAGCATTTCTGTTAAAAGTCTTTGGAAATGTGAATAAATCAATTATGACTATTAAAAAATTCAAGGTCCATCCCAAGTTGGTAGAAAGAAGAGATAGGCCTCATAATTATTACTCCAGTATAGCAGACACAAGCCTGGTGTGTCCAGGACAACCCAGAAAGATGACCGCTCTGACCACAGGGTGTCCCGGCTCGGGTGGACGGTTCCTTGACTCATATCTTCCTCCTCTTGGTGAGAAAGTCTTCATCTTAAGAGCTTCACCCACTTTGAATTTAAACACTGTGAGTCTAACTACTTGGGGGCAAACCCCAGATGCACTAAGTTCTTTTCTTCTCCCAGGGAGTTCCTCAATTTAAAATATAATAGCTTCTTGAAAGTCATACAGATGGCCAGTAGGTACATGAAAAGCCCTTCAACACCGCTAATCATTAGAGAAATGCAAATCAGAACTAAATGAGACATCACCTCGCACCAGCCAGAATGGTTATCGTCAGAAAACTCATCACAAACAGTAAATGCTGAAGAGCGTGTGGAGAGGAAGGAACCCTCTTACGTTGGTGGTGGGAATGTAAATTGGTACAGCCTCTACAGAGAACAGTATGGAGGTTCCTTTAAAAACTAAAAATAGGGCTACCATATAGCCCAGCAATCCCACTCCTGGGCCTGCATCTGGAGGAAAGCATGACCCGACGGGATACACGCACCCCAGTGTTCCTTGCAGCACTGTTTACAAGAGCCAGGAACGGAAGCGACAAATGTCCGTTGGCAGAGGAACGGGTAAAGACGACGTGGTGTACACACACACACACACACACACACACACATTACTCAGCCATTTAAAAGAATGAAATAATGCCATTTGCAGCCACACAGATGGACCTAGAGAGTGTTCTAACTGAGTGAAGGAAGCCAGACAGAGAGGAGAAATATGACATCCCTTATATGTGGAATCTAAAAAGAAGTTATGCAAATGGACTTACTTGCAAGACAGAAAGAGGCTCACAGGCTTAGAGAATGAACTGATGGTTGCCAGTGGGGAAGGGATAGTTGGGGAATTTCAGACAGACGTGTACACACTGCAGTATTTAAGATGGGTAACCAACAAGGACCTGCTGTAGAGCACAGGGAACTCCGCTCCGTTATGTGGCCTCCTGGATGAGAGAGGGGTTTGGAGGAGAATGCATACATGTATATACATGCCTGAGTCCCTTCACTGTTCTCCTGAAACTGTCACAGCATTGTTAATTGGCTCCACCCCCAAAACAAAATAAAAAGCTCAAAACAAAATAGTAGCTTCTTGAAAGGCGAGATGTGATCTTTCAAGATGGCGTGTGTGATATTGACCACAGTGCTTACTGGATCACGTTTTTTCTTCTTCTTCTTCAGTGGTAAACGATGAAACGGACTGAGTTACTAAGATCGTAAAGACACAGGGTGTGTTGTGATTTTTAGGCACAAGGAAACCCTGATACGTTTATGAAAAGGTTCTGTGCTTCATTTAGGTTCTACAGTAGACTGTCATGGGGCCCTGATAGGGACTCCCCTAAAGTCACGACATCATCAGGGGGCCAACGGAAGGGTCAGTTCCTAGCTATTCTGACTGGGAAAGGGGGCTGTGAGTCATTCCGGGGCTGGAATAGGACCTCCCAGCTGCCAAATCCGCCCAGACATTTTTCTGCTCATGAACAAAAACATCACAAATGAAACAAGTATTTGGGTTTGCTCCGGGATTTAGAGGGAAATATTTTTATGCAAGCTCTAAGGGTCTCCATAGTGGATACATTGTGATGTTGTTTCCCTTCTGAAGCTCTTAATCCCTCTACCAGGGAGGCCAGATGTAGCCTAAATCAACCACATTAGCCAGAGCCCGCTCAGGGCCGTGTCAGGAAGGAGTTCAACTCTGGTCGTGAGAATTACAACTGCCTCTGGATCTCTCTACAAAGGTTACCCGGTCCTGCTCTGACAGTGCACGTCTGTGCAGCCCTCCCTGAGAGGCACTCTGGAGACCAGGGCATCTTGCTCGCGTGCGCTCGCTCGGCCTGGGACAGGCCTGTTCCCGTCTGTGCAGCCCTCCCTGAGAGGCGCTCTGGGGACCAGAGGGTCTTGCTCACGCGCGCTCGCTCGGTCTGGGACGGGCCTGAGCGTCTCCAACAGGCTTCTCAGTGAGGCCTGTGCTGCCGGCCCACAGGCCACTGTTGGGGCCCCAGGGCCTTAGAACATACTCAGAAACTGAGACGGCAGTGTTTCTGAGATGTGTCAGTGGTGACAGAGACGTCAAGCCAGGAGAATTGAGATGTTGGATCACCCTGGAGCGTCTGAGATGCGTGGCAATCTCCTTCTGTTCCCAACATCTCTCAGGCTCAAGTGGTAAAGAATCAGCCTGCCAATGCAGGAGAGGCAGGTTTGATCCCTGGGTCAGGATGATCCCCTGGAGAAGGGAATGGCAACCCACTGCAATATTCTTGCCTGGAAGATCCCACGGACAGAAGAGCCTGGAGGGCTACAGTCCATGAGGTCACAAAGAGTCAGACACGACGGAGCATGCTCGCATTCTCTTAGACCCATGTGTGGGTTACAGACCATCACAGTTTCCTACACAATTGTTCAGGCAAATATTCTGGATTCTCACCAAGGCTACCCATAAGCAAACTGATAAAAAAGGAGTTTACTTAGAGTGCTGAACACGCTCGTATTGGGCACCCTTTTCTTATCTCCCGGTGCCCATCCCCTCCTCTGCATCATCTGTGCCCCCCAGCCCTGCCCCCGTCCTTCATCTGAATCCTCTCAATCCTGATCCCCAACCCCCAACCCCACAAAAACATCTTCCAGGATGAAAATCTAACTCACTCATGTCAATAATGACAGCCTAGGGAGATGTTAGCTAAGTCAAGAGCACGTGTCTCTAGCGGTGGAAATTCCAAACCCCACCCAGAGGGGAGCAGTGGTCCGGGGAACGTCCATCCCAGGATCTCTCAGTCTCCTTCTAGACCCTCCTGTGGTGTAGAGGCCCTCACACCTTCCCCAGAGGAAGCCTCTGCCCCAGAGTGTCCTAGAACCCGGCCTTGCATCACCATGGTTCAAGCAGACCCCAGGCAACCTCAGGGTTGGTTTTATGAGGGCATCTAATGCCTTGTTGGACATTATATTTCTGTTTGTTGTTGTTCAGTTGCTCAGTCATTTCCAGCTCTTTGCGACCCCATGGACTGCAGCATGCCAGGCTTCCCTGTGTTTCACTATTTCCCAGAGTTTGCTCAGACTCATGTCCATTGAGTTGGTGATGCCATCCAACCATCTCTCCTCTGTTGCCCCTTTCTCCTCCTGCCCTCAGTCTTTCCCAGCATCAGGGTATTTTCCAGGGTCTATGCCTGTCATTCAACCCAATACCTAGTTGGGAATTTTCCATCTCAAATTTATTTATTTATGTTTACCAAGTTGCCTGGGTACAAAATCCCTCTACGTGAAATCTTCTCACTCGAGAACGTCAGATTTTGCTACAACCGAAAGGAAGGCCCTCTGTTTATTCTTCATCTTTAAGTGCTTGACATTTGTCAAAGGTGTGCAGGCTTGGGGAAGCAGGGACACATAGCTGCCCTCTGTTCCCTCACCTTCCTTCTCTCTGTGTCCTCCAGAGCACTCCTCCGACTCAGCTCAGTGGAAAAGTACAGCGATTCTTGCATCATGTGGGCTGAATCTCTTGCCTTAACTCGCTGGGGCCGAGTCACTGGGACCAAACTAAAGATGCTTCTTGCCGTAGGTTGCCCAAGCTGTCCACCATGTCATTTATGAAGCCAAGAAAATATTGAATTAGATACACGAGGACTGTGGATCCAGATGTCCAGCCGGTGGAAAGATCGGTAATGAGGAAACAGAGCTGACCTCTTTCAGCAAAGCGAGGAAGTGGCAGGGGAATGTGAGAGGCAGCTGCTCGCCGTTGGCAGCTGCCTCGAAGGGCAGTGCTACGGAATGTCAGCAAACGGCATATTTCACGGCTGCTTCTCCACTGCCCTTTAATGATTCAGGAGCAGAGCCGTCTTTAACGGCGCTTGGCATGCTGTCTGGTTAAAAGGCAAATAAAGTGTCCTCATTCCAGCAGCCTTTCCAGAGAAAGAGCTGATAGTCAGAATGTGTCCTTCTCATGGGTCCCTGGAAAATCAGTTTATCTAGAAGCAGCACGGGTACACTCTCCTCCTCCGCCTTTGCCTGGGAAATTATCTCCCACTCGGATTTGAGAACACCTACTAAGCTAATTTTAGATCCCAGTTCCACCGTGGCCTCTAAATACTCTAACTAATGTGGACCATAATTCGAGGTTATAACACCAAGTTAAAGCTGAGAGAATTTCTAAAGCCAAAAGCTTTAACTGGGGCTTTCCTAATTTAACAGAGAATAAACTTGATTGTCATTCATTGTAACATAGTCATTTAAAATGAGCTCTGTCCTTAAAAGTGTCCTCCCCACAGAAGTCACTAAGTCACAAAGATGTCACAAAAGCCATAAAGATATTTCCTCTTAGTTCAACTTTGTATGCATAGCATGAGTAAGGAGGATTTAGTGATTAATCATATTTGATCAAACTCAAAGCACACCAACTAACGAGCTGTTAAATAAGTCAGTCCTAAGGTATAACACTTATAACTTTTACTTGATGTTGACTAGACCCGAGTTGCACAGAAGAATCTCACGGTTCTTTAAATGATGGCATTTCTGTCAACGTGATGCAACACAACACGTAAAATGTGTTGCGGGAAGTGCATTGTGTTGTGTGAAGTCACTCACATTTATGCAAAGTAAGTAAGTGAAGTCACTCAGTCGTGTCCGACTCTTTGTGACCCATGGCCTGCAGCCCATCAGGCTCCTCAGTCCATGAGCTTCTCCAAGCAAGAATACTGGAGTGGGTTGCAATTTCCTTCTCCAGGGGATCTTCCCGACCCAGGGATCGAACCCAGGTCTCCTGCATTGGAGGCAGACGCTTTAACCTCTGAGCCACCAGGGAAGTCCCACGTTCATGCAAGACACCATGATTTTCAGACAATTGGCTTGTCAATATCAATTCTGAAGTGCGTCGCAAATAATTTGTCACATTTAATTATCGAAGCAGTTGGGTTTTTAAGTAATTTGCCTTTTATATTGGCTATGTTTATAAATTACCGTGTGTGTGTGTGTGTGTGTGTGTGTGTCCCTAATGCCATTACTCCCAAACATATTCCCTTCGAATTGCTCAAAAAAGAGAGAGAAAAGAGTGATATTGGAGAAATAACTGTTGAGTCAAAACGGAGTATAACCAATGGTCAGCAACCATTGTAATTGCCTCCAATAATACTTTCAAATGAGCTCCTCTAATGACCATCTCATCCAGGAGGCCATCTCCCTCCCGCTAGTCCTTGCTGGTATGCCCCAAAGGAAAGCAGCTCCCAGCTGCTCTCACAGCCCCCACATCTGAGGGAGACACCAACCATGGGCTCAAGGTGCTGCCTGCCACTGTTGGGCATATGGAAGGGGAGGAAGCCCTTCAGGAAACAGGCAGTCGTCCCCATAACTACTGACAGAGAACACGCCATCTTCCAAAACTTGCCAACCTAGATGATAACCTTTAAAACTCAAACATCTGAGGCGTGGAGATGATTGGCTGCCTACAAAGCTGGATTAAAGCAGTGGTGGACACAGCTTCTGAAACAGTCCAGATTGAACCCACAGTGAGACTTGAGAAGTTGGGGAGGCGAAACAAGATCAACAGAGGAATAGTATGAGAACAAGAGCAAACTCTTGGGAAGACAGAACGAAAACCAGATGGTGTGACTTTCCACCTAGCAGAGTCAGAAAGGCTAGCTGGAAAAAACTTTTTAAAGCTATGTTTTTGGCAAACTGTTGAGTAGAGGTGATTATAGAGCTTTTTAAATCTCCCTGAATCCCACATCCCCACCACCATGGAAAAAGAGAAACAAGAATCACATAACGAAGAAGACAGGGATCACGTCTGTAACAAAACTAGATGATATGATATCCCTGAGAACCTCCACCAGGAGCCAGTGGGAACAAATAGGGCCGCAAGATCCCTGTGGCATCAGCAACTGTGCAGAAGGACCCAGAGAGGGGGACAGGTGTCTGCCAGCCTCAGAACAGAGGGACGCCACCACAATCACCAAGAACTTTGCATCATTCAAACCGACCTTCAAACATAACGTCTGCAGAGAAGCTGTTGTGTACATTTGAGAACTCTGCCATGCCTTCCCATGATCCCTCCCTAGAAACACACAGGACAATGAGCTACAATCAACCAAAAATGACTTAAGAGACCTTGACGATGGGACTGGAAGGGATACGAGCAACAGAGGAACATGCTAAATGACACCATCGGATTCAAACATAAAAATCAACATATGGGGAACTCTATAGAAAGGGAGTGAATTTGTCAACAGCAACAAACAAAAAAAGAATTGGGGGAGAACCTATAGATTTAAAAATACCAAATAATCACCATGTGTTGAAACTGCGTGTATGCTAAGTCACTTCAGTCATGTTTAACTGTTTGCGACCACATGGACTCTAGCCCACCAGGATGCGCTGTCCCTGGGACTCTCTAGGCAAGAATCTTGGAGCGGGTTGCTGTGGCATCCTCCAGGGGATCTTCCCGACCCAGGAATGAAACCCACGGCTCCTGTGTCTCTTGTATTGCAGCTGAATTGAGTTCTGTGTATGTTTGCAATTTTCTATGTTAAAAGCAATCAGAAAAACAAAAACAGATAAATTCTTTAAAATCAGAGACAAATACTAACCCACAAATTATCATTTGGGTAATATTCTGAGAAAGGGAGGCAGCCATCTTAGTAGCAGCAAAATCTATATATATATGTATATATAATATCTA
Organism: Aepyceros melampus; assembly: GCA_006408695.1. Taxonomy (NCBI): domain Eukaryota; kingdom Metazoa; phylum Chordata; class Mammalia; order Artiodactyla; family Bovidae; genus Aepyceros; species Aepyceros melampus. The sequence goes on along the minus strand of SJXQ01007417.1, from coordinate 46,932 downwards.
GAAATTAACTAAGTAGAAAAGACCTATAAGGGAGAAACATAGGAGAGCTTAATCAATAAAGAGACATTTTATGCTCCAAATGGGAAGTCACCATTTAAAGATTTTTCCACAAATGTATCTATAAATGTAATACAACTCCAATCAATATTTAACTAGATTTTTTGAACTGGACCAATTAGTTATAAAGTTCACCTCTAAAATAAAAGATAAAATGAGGAGAAATTTTTGGGAAAGAATTAAGAAGAAAGAATATTTGAATTACCCGTTAACAAAATACATTGCAATATTGGAGAAATTAGAATGGTGCTGTGCTGTTTAGGCCTAGACAAATCAATCAGTGAAATAGAACAGAGATTTTGGAAAGAGACACGGTCATTTATAAGAATTTATTATGGAGTAAAGATGGCATTTCAAATCAGTGGAAAAAGGATGGATTATTCAATAAGCCCTGTTGGTACCACTGGATCTCCTTTTGAGGAAGAAATAATGTTAAATTCAATCCTCTGCAAAAATAATTTCCAGACATTAAATATACAAATACAAAAGTTAAAACTCTCAAAATATGAGAAGTTATTTTTATAATTCTAAAAGATGGAAAGCTTTTCTCATTAAGACAGTCTACAGCTTTAACATTGTATGTACTAGTATGGAAAGAACTCCAAGCTGTACTGTTAATTTCTTTTTTTTAAAAAAAAAAAAGGTACAGAATAATGTATATAACTTACTACCATTTGTGTATAAAAAGAGGCAAATAGACATCTATATTATCTATATTTGTTTGGTTCTATGTGTGCTAAGTCACTTGGTCATGGCTGACTCTTTGCAACCCAATGAACTATAGCCCTCCTCTGTCCTTGGAATGTAGGCAAGAATAGTGGAGTGGGTCGCCATTTCCTCCTCCAGGGATCTTCCCGACCCAGGGATCAATCCTGCATCTCCTGAATTGTCAGGTGGATTCTTTATCACTGTATCACCCAGGAAGCCCATCCATTTCTATGCACAAAAATAAACTCTGGAGAAAATCTTTAAGTTAATAATAGTATCTGTCACAAGTGGAGAGTACAGGTTCTGAATAGGGGATGACAGGACTGGGTGAAAGATTTTTCACTATGCAATTTCACTTTGTTTTTTATTTTTGAATTCCATCAGTGTATTGCTCATCTCAAAAATTAGAGAAATAAATTCATGAAAAATATTGTCATAACATATTATAAACAAATTGAATAAACAAATGACAGAAGAGAAAATGCCACCTAGATGACAAAGAGTTTAACTCAATATACATAAATCTCTCTATACTAAAGAAGAGAAAAAATAAACATCTGAAGAGAAGGAAAAAACACAAGCAAAATGTACAATGTATTCTCTAAAAAATAAACCAAACAACGCTCAAAGCCTTAGAGAACTTGAATCAGATGGGTATTTTTGCATTTCAAATCAGCAAGGAACACCTGGTCTCAGCTGTGGAAACAGCTGGAGCCCCATTCATTGCCCAGATTCCTTCTTGTCTTCCGTCCACGCAGTCTTCACACGGTGGCCCTCGGCTTTAGGGATGTAGATCTGATCCTGTGCCGCCTCTGACTAAATTCCTCCAGTGGCTTCTCATTGTTCTTAGAGTAGAATCCAGACTTGCTACCAGGCCCTGCGGTAGCTGGTCCCCACCTGCCGCCGTGGTCTCCTCTCAAACTGCTGTGCTTGGAGCTGAGTCAAAGGATGTGGTAGCTCTGTGTGTCTTGATATAGAGACTGATTCGCACTGTTTTCAAGTTTTAAAAGCAGGTTACTTTTGGAGAAGACTCTTGAGAGTCCCTTGGACAGCAAAAAGATCCAACCAGTCCATCCCAAAGGAGATCAGTCCTGAATGTTCATTGGAAGGACTGATGCTGAAGCTGAAACTCAAATACCTGGGCCACCTGATGGGAAGAGCTGACTCACTGGAAAAGACCCTGATGCTGGGAAAGATTGAGGGCAGGAGGAGAAGGGGACCACAGAGAATGAGATGGTTGGATGGCATCACCAACTCGATGGACATGAGTTTGAGTAGGCTCTGGGAGCGGTGATGGACAGGGAGGCCTGGTGTGCTGTGGTCCATGGGGTCACAAAGAGTCAGACATGACTGAGCGACTGAACTGAACTGAACAGGATGATCCCACTGGACAAAAGATTTAGAGAGATAGATAATGTATAATGTATGTTATATGATAGGTAACGTATAGTATATTATATGTTATATTTTATATGCTGCATATTCTATTTTATGCTATATGCTATTACATAGTATATAGTATATATCTGAGGGTCTCCAAACTGTTAATCGTGTTTTCTCTGTGGATGTGTTTCTGTAGGGGGGAATCATTTTTCTTCATTACATACTGTCCGTAGATTATACAATAAACATGTACCGTGTTTTGTAATAAAGACAACATTTAATCCCATATAAAATGCATTTAGATTCTGCAGTTTTGTGGTGCTTCCAGCTTTCAGTTTCACAGTTCATGCTGTTTGATGTTTCTGTTGACCTGAGGAGGAAGGGATGCAGCTATAGGTAAAGAAACATGCTTGACAGGCACGCCCACCTCTTCAGAGCACACCAGGGAGAAGGGCGCCACCAGCACGCTGCCTAGCCACACGCCAGCTCTTATTTCAGAGGCAAAGGCAGACAAACGATGAAATGAATGAAATGGTCAGTGACATCATCATAAAAGCATTCTGAACATTAATAAATTCTCAGGCAATTTTTGCGTGAAATAATTTTTACTTGTTCTTATTCTTTAATGACACATACTTTCTATTTTGTTAAAACTACTTACGGAGTGAGACAATCTGAAAGCTTGAAGTCTCTTTTTAGAAATTCAATCCTGTTTTCAAAATTAGATAAGCCATATTTTCTTTGTAAAAGGACAAGTTTTGAGATCTTGAAAAGACTGATTCATTACTCACACGCGTATACAACGTACTTTACGAAGGCCATAAAAATGTGATGCCATTTGCTTTACTTCTCTGCAACATTCTGTGGGGATTCATCACAATCCAGAGGGATACAAGGCAATGCGTGCTATCACCATCACGTATACACACCGAGAAAGGGAGGGGGCTTCAGAACTGCTGCTAGTCTAACAAGCAGAGGTCAAAGGTACACATTTGGCATCTTGACCTTGGCACCAGTTCCATGACTGACTTCTGGAAAGCTGAAATTCTACAGCTCTTTTCCCTCCGTCAATATATGGTCATAATGCCAATGTTGCCGCATCAAAGCAGCTGCTTTAAAGATCCTCTAAAGGATTACACTCGCGCTGGGGTTTTGCCCACAGGGACTGGAGGCTTGTGTCCAGGGGGGAGCCCTTGATCTGACCTTCGTTATGAATCTGGTGGTGGAACAGCTCCCTGTAGACCTGGGCAAAATGCACCATGGATCCAGGTGCCACCTGCCCCCCGTCCAAATACCCACAGTGACGGCAGTGATCACCATAACCGTAAATCCTAAGCAGTGTGACTTCAGAGCTTAAGAAGGGCAGAGCCATTTTTGTTAAATCTCTGCCTGCTGGATTAGGGCTTCCCCAGTGGCTTAGCAGTAAAGGACCTGCCTGCAATGCAGAAGGTGCGAGTTCAGTCCTTGGGTCGGGAAGATCTCCTGAAGGAGGGGATGATACCCCACTCCAGTATTCTTGCCAAGAAATCCCCACAGACAGAGGAGCCTGATGTGCTACAGTCCACGGGAGTCACAAAGAGTCAGACGTGACTAAATCAACTGAGCATTCTGCTGGGATTAAAAATAAGTTTATGAAATAAACGTAAGACGTTAAGCACTGTTTTCTCACCACCGTCTCTATCATTTCTCAGCTAATACTCCATTCCTCCTGAAAATGTCATGGGTAATTGTTTTGTTACAACACAATCTATTTTCCATCTCCTCCAGCTGCTTAGAACTCCTGAGAGAAAAATGGCACAGGAAGAGTTTATTTTGTTTTTTTTTTTCACTTCTGTGTTTGTTGTTTTTAAAAATGAGGCCGTTTCAAGCAGTAGTGACGGGGGAGTTTGTTTCTTTGCTTGGGGGTTATTTATTTATCGGTTACTCTTTGGTCCCCCCTTTCAGCTCCCTGTTGCCTGTATGAACAGCCCTCTGTAGCAGGGGTCCTCAACCTCCGCCATCTAATGCCTGATGATCTGAGGTGCAGCTGATGCAATAATAATAGAAATAAAGTGCATACTACATGCAGTGTGCTTGGCTCACCCCCAAGCCATCACACCCCCTCTCCAGTCCATGGCAAAATTGTCTTCCACAAAACCGGTCCCGGGTGCCAGAACCGCTGGGGACTGCTTCTCTGCAGTATCTCAGATCTCCTGATAGATGCGCTTCAGTCAGCAGCTCTACCAATAGCAAAAGCACACAGGGGCCCAAGTTTAGGATCCAGTCTGCACACAGAACCACACTGGCCTTCAGTTTTATCTTCCTCCATCTTCATCGCCTTGCCTTGCCTGGCTTTGTCAATGATCCCTGAATGTTCTGAGTGCTCCAAAATAATGTGATCATTGGTGTGGGCTGCGCCTGAGGTCTGAGCAGCGCCTGGTGGTCTCTCACTTGGTACAGTGATGCCCCAGTGCCCCTGTTCTGCTGAGGATCCACCCACAGGGTCCGGTGAAGCCCACCCAGCTTTGGTCCTCACCTCTTCAAGTCTTCAGTCGGTTTGAATATCCACTTGGAGTCACGCAAGTCTCCTGGCACAGGGCCCCCTGAAAACCCCCAATTCTGCACCTTCTCCTCATTTCCGAAATTCTGAACCTTCTCCACATTTCCTTATTTCTGAAATAATGATGGGCTCCCCTGAGACTGAAAGGAGGGGGGAATGTGACACCCACACACCTCCCAAAGGTGTTCATGACCTGTGCACGAGCGTCTCCCTCTACTCCAGGCCACTTTTGGCCTCGTATGGGCTAGTGGAAACACCAGCAGCCACAGGTAGCCCTAGAATATCCAGAACCAGCCGGGGTGCCAGAGTGCAGCAGGGTCCCTGCCAGCAGATCAGGTCACAGCCCACTTCCCCTCTCACTGGCACGACTGCAGCACAGCTGCTCCCTCCAACTGCAGAGACGGGCAGAAACATGCCCCTCGCGGCCCTCGCCCCTGCTGTCCACTCTGGCTCATTCTCAGGCTGACCAGCGCAGGATGACCAGCGGCAAGGGGCCGCAGCAGCCTTTCCAGCTCAAGGGCTGGATGAAAGGAGTGAAAGGAGCTGCTACACGTTTTTTAAATGTATACAGTTGACCTTTGAACATTGCCAAGCTTAGAGGCGCTGACCCCCATGCTGTCAAAACTCTGCATGCAACTTCTAGAAGGCCCTGGTATCCACAGCTCAGCACCCACAGACTCTACCAACACCAGATCACACGGTATCACAGTGTTTACTATTGAAAAAAATTCACCTAGAAGTTGATTCACACCTTTGAAGTTCGACTCTTTTGAGAGCCAACTGCAATTGTGACCACTCCATTTCCCAGTCCCCAGTTTCTTCCTCTGCAAAATAAAATAAGTGAATTAGAATAAATGATCTTTAATATCATTTCCAACACCACCCACACGGACCTTTTTGTGAGTGAAGATGATGTGTGTGGTCACAGGGCCCATTTCTGGAAACTTCTGGACAATGTGCAAATGAAGTCCGCTTAGCTTATGCGTTGCCTTCAAGCTCTCTGTCGTAATAAGCAAACAATCTCTATTATTAGGGGCTTTTTTCTACATATCTCTAATGCTAAGTTAACAAATGTTCATACTTTCCAACTTGAAGCACGACACAACCTTGACATGGTCAGAGGGAAAACACATTCAGTTTAGTTTTGTTAGACTTGAATATTGTCTTTGGAAGATCAGTTCTGTCTTCTCTATACTATCAGAATGTTTTATTTTAAGCACTCTGGAAAAAAGCTATTTACCACAAATAAGTTAACCTGTACTTCTATCAGTGATGCAATGAGAACATTTTGGCATTCTGGAATTAGGTCTTTAAGACTACTTTTTGATAATAAGCTTTTCCCTATCAAATGTCAAGAATTATTAAACATTCACAGGAAACTTATTTTGATCCTTTGCCATAAACTGGTAAATTTTGATAAGTCTAATAAGCTTCAAATGAAATACTAAAATAGGCCTATCTTTTACAAATGTGAACAAAATACTAAAAAAAAAAGGCAGTGGGAACCTGCCGAGTGAAAAGGTTGCAAGGGTCTGGAGACTCTCACTGGACAGGCCCCTTATGAAAAAAGCTCTGAGGTCTTCCCTGGTGGTCCAGGGGTTAAGACTCTGTGCTTCCAAAGCAAGCAGTTTGGTTTTGATCCCTGACTGGGGAACTAAGATCTCACATGCTTTATGAGAAAAAAGTTAAATTAAAAAAAGAAAAACTCTGCAGAAAGACTTTGATTCTGTCCTGTTCTGTGTGCGTTGATTGAAGACTGAGCCGTACAACCCCCTCATTGACAGTCTTATAGCTGACCAGATCTACAACGCCCTCGATCAGACTTGGCTTTCACATAATTATGACCCCAAAGGCGCCATGCTTCTGCATCCCTGTATCTCGAGAGTCCCTTGGACAGCAAGGAGATCAAACCAATCAATGTTAAGAAAATCAACCCTGAATATTCATCGGAAGGACTGTTGCTGAGGCACTTGGGCCATCTGAAGTGAAGAGCCGACTCCTTGGAAAAGACCCCTATTGTGGGAAAGACTGAGGGCAGGAGGAGAAGAGGGCAGCAGAGGATGAGATGGTTAGATAGCTTCACTGACTCTGGACATGAATGTGAGCAAACTCCAGGAGACAGTGAAGGACAGGGAAGCGTGGCGTGCTAAGAGGCGGATAGGACTTCACAACTAAACAACAGCATCAGTCAGTCATTGGGAGCAGCAGGTTAGCTGGCAGGGAGGGTGGACATACTGTCCCTAATCTGTGGACAAGGGGCTCCTGTCAGTGGAGGGAAGGCTCTAGACGAGGCTGTAGCCGTGCGCCATCAGCAGACGACAGGGGCTGGAGGCCCCGCCCGGTACCATGACCGGGGCAGAGCCCCGACGCCTCCGCGCCAGAGGGGCTGCCACCAATCTCCTCTGGGGCTGTGGGGACAGAGGGACCGTCCTCCCAAGGCCAGCGCGAGCCCTGTGCTCAAACTCATGGGAGAGTCCAGCGCTTCCCAGTTGGGAATTTTGTGAAGGTTTTTTTTTTAAAGTAGGAACAGAGGGTAACTATAAACTGCTATCCTTGGAAGGTGTCAAGTTCTTCCCCAAGTTAATTGATTCAGAAAATATGTACTGAGTGCCTGCTTTCTTCTCAGCCAGCTGTGGAGCTGCAGAGATGACGAGGCCTTGCCCCTGCCCTTACGTGGCTCGCCGTCTCTCGGGAGGGTGGCCACGGGGACAGATGATGGCTGTTGACTTGGAGATGTGTGATGGCAGGGATGCGGGGGCACCTACAGGGGAGAGTGGCCGCCTTGCTCTTGGACCAGGGACCCGCCTACACGGGCTGCGTTCCCACAACACCGTGAAGAAGTCCGCCTGGTTTATCACTGAGCAGTCCTGCACGCGCCTGAGCGACGACTTCCACACCAACAAGCGCGTGTGCAAGGAGATCACCATTATTTCCATCAAGATGCTCTGCTGCAAGAGTGCGGGCTACAGCCACCTCTGATGGCGCAGGTGCAGGGAGCCCAGGGAGAGGGGTCGCCATCGAGCTGCAGGAGGGGCGGGACAGAGGAAAGGCAATTACGCGCCTGAGGTCCCAGCCCGGGATCTGGAAATCACTGACGTAGGTCCTGATGCTGAAGCCCTTGGACGTGGGCAGTCTGTCCAACCTGCAGATCACTCAGCCTACAGGTGGGATGAATCTCAGAACACCACGTGGAGCCGCTTGAGTCTTTCTGCTGTGCTGTAACGGCAGCCACTCCAGTGCTCTTGCCTGGAGAGTCCCAGGGACGGGGGAGCCTGGTGGGCGGCAGTCCATAGTCACTGGGAGTCGGACACGACTGAGCGATTTCACTTTCACTTTTCACTTTCACGCATTGGAGAAGGAAACGGCACCCCACTCCAGTGCTCTTGCCTGGAGAGTCCCAGGGACGGGGGAGCCTGGGGGGCTGCCGTCTGTGGGGTCTCGCACAGTCGGACATGACTGAAGCGACTCAGCAGCAGCAGCGTGCTGTAGCTTTTTCAAAAACCTGACATCAACAACACAGAAGAAGGAGGTAGGAAAGGAGCAGAATCTCTGCCTTATTCTGTGTTCCTCTGTTCCAGGTGCTAGAGACATACACATACACTGTCATTTAACTGCCACAATGGCCCTATCAGATGAGCTTCTTTTTATTCCCCTAAAGCATTTGACGGCTTCCCAGGTGACTCCGTGGTAAAGAATCTGCCTGCCAATGCAGATCTGAGTTCAATCCCTGGGTCAGGAAGTTCCCCTGAAGGAGGGAATGGCAACCCACTCCAGTATTCTTGCCTGGAGAATCTCATGACAGAGGAGCCTGGCGGGCTGCAGTCCACGCAATCGAAAAGAGTCAGACATGACTGAGCAGCTATATAACAACAGTGCCGCATGCGGGACCCACAGAGACTAGCTGACTTGCTGGCGGTCACACAGCTGGAGGTCTGGTTTCCTAACAAATCCCCAAGTCTGTGCTTCTGACCACACAGATGCTGTCATGCATTACGCTGGGAGGGCAAGGAGAAGGCACAGGAAAAGAAGCCCCCTGATAACTTAGCCTGGGAATCCCACCATGGGGAGTCAACTGGGAGGGGGGATGGGTTGTGCTCAGGTGGAGCCCAGTTCACAGTTTTTGCATTCTAAGCAATTGGCATATTTTAGGAGCAGTCTCGAAAAAGAGCAGGAACCTGTGGTCCTTGCCCCCTCAATGTCCTTTGCCTGCCTTTTGTCTCTGGAAAGCTGTAGTCTAAGAATAAGCGTAATCAGAGAAATAAGAAATGCAGAAACAAGGGAAAACAGTCGAAGGAGACCAAATAATAATACTGTAGTCATTAAGCACAAACAGGACAGTCAGCTCCTTCCCAAGGGCTGTAGATAAGTCAGAGCCACATGCTATGAGCTGTCACATAGATGCTAAAACATCAAATGGAGAAGGTAACTACACAGTGACCGGACGGCAGCCGTGACATGAGCTGCTACCATTCTGAGAACGGGCCTCAAAGAAATGGAACAAACGGGCCCTGGAACTGTAGTTAACTGGACCTAAAACAGCCAAGAGGAGGGCAGACCGCCGATGACCGATTTCAAGATGACCGACAGAGACGACTGTGCTGTTTCTGCGTGAACCCCCCACCCTGTGTATAAAAGTTCTCGCCCCAGTGGCGGCCAGTGTGGGAGGAGTCGGCCTGTGGACAGATGTCCCCCACCCCAGCTGCCGGCATCTAAAATAAAGCAAATTTCCTTTCCACCAGCTTGGTCTGCTTATTGGGTTTTGAGCGGTGAGCAGGCGGACCCCACACCTTTAGGTAACAGTTTCATGGACTGCTCTACTAACAGTTCTCTACAAAGAAAAATAAGGTCATGTGCCAGCCCAATGTGTCTTATCTGCTGAAGCAAGGTAAAACTCTTGCCTACATGGTTTTGGGGGTTTTTTTCGCTAAAATAAGGGAGATATATTATCACTGTTGCAATCAAAGTGTCTGTGAATGCAGAAATGCTCATTATTTATACAGCAACGTGAATGCATTTGGCAATTTACCATATATAGCACCTGCTGAACAAACATTCCTCTCCCCCAAAGAGCTGAGGGAAATACAATATAGGACAAAACAATGCAGGAAAAATACAGTCTTAGGCAAGTAGAAGGGAGTTTGTGGTCTTTATGGCCAGAAAGCTTCATGGAACAGAAATCATTCTCTGTTTAAGTATTCAGTGCTGAGACTCGGTACACTGTGTTTGTAAAACACAGATTTGCTTGATCAAATCTATCATTTTTACCTTCTTCAGGAAACCGATGAAACCGCATTTCAGAATCAGCTCTTTGGAAATCAGAGTTGAGGAAAAGCCAGTGGTTTGGGAAATGGAGCTGAGAAGTGGACATAAAAGACAAAAGGAGATTTAAAATTAATGCAAAGGGGTCATGATTTAGAAAGGATTTGCTTAGCAAGTTAGAGAAGGGCTATGTGTCTTATAGAAATGTGTTCCTGGGTTGATCAGAGCAAGATCAGCTGGCCCTCTGCAAGTTACTTACCTTTCCCAGTGGCCACTGATTCCGGGCCACGGTCTGCCCAAGCAAATCATAAATGTGGGTAGTGGATCACAGCAGGAAGTGGGCTGGAATGTGGCTTGAAGGACAGAGGTCACCACTATTTGAGACAAGTAATTCAAAGTAGCTATCATGATGATGGCAATGAATCAAACTAGCCATTACTGAGGAGTTATTTTTAAACTGGTAGCACTAAAGTTGAGTAATGCATATTATTTAAAATGGTGTGGATGCATGGTTGAAATACCCATCGGTCAACTAATATTGTTTATAATATTAATATTCATTTATTATCTAAACCAGGACACGTTTGTTGGTTTAAAAAAGGTACTGTTAACAATCACCCCAATACACTGTGGGCAAACCAGGAGACTGTTCCTGGCAAATCTGGGCCTACGGTCGCCACAGCCATCTGTGAGCCACGCACAAAATGAAGAAATGACCAGGTTACCAGGAAAAAAATCTGTGAAACCTGAACCTTCTTTATTCATCTTCAGCCGTCAGGGAAGTCATTTACCCTCCAGAAAGTACGATGAATACAAGACTGCACTCCACAGAGCCTCCTGGATGGGAGCCAGAATTAGGTTTCAAACAAGTTCTTACAGGGCATTTGTCCTTCTTGCCCACTGCATTTCTTAACCAGTTTCACTGACTTCAAAGAAGCTTTGAAGAAAAAAGAAGAACCTTTGAGATGTGTGTGAAAACCACAACAGAAAGGGCGTATTCGGCAGCATTTCTGGCTCATCGCTTAGGAAAATACCTGGTGAATGTGAGTCGGCGTTTATCCATTCAGCAACTCTCATTACCCGTCAACAGAAGAAGTTAAGCTACAGGCCAGCGTTTCTCAACCTCGCCAATAGCAAAATTGGAGCCAGATAATCCTTTGTTGGAGGGAGGCTGACCTGCACATTATCGTCTTTAACAGCATCCTTGACCTCTACTCACTAGATGCTGTTAGCACCTTCCCCTGAGTTTTAATGATCCAAAATGTCTCCAGCCGTTGCTAAGTGTTCCCTGGTGTGAAAGGGCCCCAGTTGAGAACCACCGGCACAGACCACGACCTCTCTGTGCCATTTTATTTGCTACTAACTTGGCCCATGCTTTAAAAGTGTACACATCCTCAATCTTTCAGCAGGAAGGGATCGCAAAGGAAATGACTCCTCTCTTCCACGTGTTTATTAAAGCCCCTGTAACATTCCCACCATTGGAAGGACTGAGGCTGAAGCTGAAGCACCAATATTTTGGCCATCTGATGTGAAGAGCCTGATGCTGGGAAAGACTGAGGGCAGGAGGAGAAGGGGCAACAGAGGATGAGATGGCAGGATGGCATCATGGACTCAACAGACATGAGTTTGAGCAAGCTCTGGGAGATGGTAGAGGACTGGGAAGCCTGGCATGCTGCAGGCCATGGGGTCGCAAAGAGTCAGACATGACTAAGCGACTGAACAACAAGAGCAGCATCCCAGGCGGGTGGTCATCCAGGTGCCGCTTGTCTCTTCCAACACCAGGAGCTCACCTCCTCGCGACACAATCTCTTTAATGATTGGCACTTTGAATATGAAGACGTCTTTAATGCTGAGCACAAATAAGCTTCCATCCTAACTTTACCCAAGGGGCACTGAGGAAAGCATCTCCTCCTCGGCTACTACGCTGCCCTTATGCACGGAGCCTCCTTTCTTCCCAGAGAAGCTCCCCTGTTTCCTTCCACAACACCTTTCTTAATCCGCCAGTGTGTCTGTCCACCTCAAGACTTTCCCAAGGATCAAGATGCTTATGGCGGTGATGATGGTGGCAATGATGACGGTGGTGGTGTTAGCCGTCATTTATAGAGTTCCTTCTCTGCACTGTGTGCTCTGTCAGCTACAATGCAATCCAGTGTGCCAAGTATAGTGACTGGTATTGCTGTTCCTCAGTCGCTAAGTTGTGTCCAGCTCTTTGCGACCCCATGGACTGCAGCATGCCAGGGTCCTCTGTCCTCCATGATCTTCTGGAGTTTGCTCAAATTCATCTCCGTTGAGTTGGTGATACTATCTAACCATCTCATCCTCTGTCACCGCTTCTCCTCCTGCCCTCAGTCTTTCCAGCTTCAGGGTCTTTTCCAAAAAGCCGGTTCTTCACATCTTTCCCAGCATCAGGGTCTTTTCCAATGAGTCGGTTCTTCACATCAAGTGGCCAAAGGATTGGAGCTTCAGCTTCAGCAACAGTCCTTCCAAGGAATATTCAGGGTTGGTTTCCTTCAGGATCTACTGGTTTGACCTCCTTGCCATCCAAGGGACAAACATAGCAACTACCCCCAAAAGAAACTAGCAGATTAATCTGAACTATGATTTCCACCGCGTCTTGCCCTAGCTCGTGAGCCTAACGTGGCTGTCCGCAGCACAGCTCTCCCCGAGACTTCCAGAGCACTTCCGGAGCTGTCTGAGCCATAGGCTTCTCCACTTCACCGCCCGTGAGCCTCCGATGCCATCTCCCCAGTCTCGTCACATCCCACCACATGACACATGAGCCCACAGCTACGCACACCCTGATTCTTATTTCCCTGGAATTCCTCCTACTGCCTCTACCCCCACTCAAATATTGCTCTTCCTTCAAAGCCAGGTAAAATCCTCCTTGATTTCCTTCAACTAATCAAATACTTCTTGAGTAGCTCTCTGTGCCAAGCACTGATGCAGAACTCAGCCTGCTTCTCAGAGAACTTGTGACAGAGACGACCGACCTTTAGTCGCCGATAAGACTTCTCAGCCTTCCCTCCTCTGGCTTCCAGCTGCTCAAGACGGCTCTGGCCGGTTAGGAACCTTACCCCGCTTCACCCCGGAAAGAGAGTTCTCCCTTTGCTACATTGCATTCAGCAGCTTCATGAAGCAGAATTAAGAGAATGGAGAAAGAAAAGGGAAACCACCCAGACAGAGAGGGAGAGAGAAGAAAGATAAAAGAAAAGGCGCACTTTTGTGTTAGGAAAGTCGGGCTGTTTCTCGTTTGCAAATTTTCAGAGCAGGCACTGTCCTGGGGGCACTTAGGGAAGAGAGGAGAGTGACTTCCGAAGAATGTCGTGGTAGACTGCCGTTTATATAGTCCCCACGTTCCTCCTGAGACACAAGAAACATTTTAAATTACTTTTAGTTACTAGACTGTGTTTATTTGACGGCAACGGCATAAAAACCCTGGATTATGTTGTCCTCAGTTTATATTTCAGTGATATCTATAATCTAAACTTGGACCTTGGGATGTAAAAGGGAGAACCATTTATAATTATTCTGGAATAGCAGAGAGAAATCAGGACTTTGCTGGACAAATCAGGATGTCCAGTCACCCTACTTACACTCATTACACAATGCGGCAAGTGGAGGGGTGTCATGTTCCAGGACGACTTCAGGGCCCGAAGGATAAGCGTCTTATCCAGCAAGTGGCAAGAGAGGAGAAAACATCTGGAGAAGAAGTCTTTCCAACTCCAAGGGCCTCCTGTGAGCCCTCTCTGTTCTGAATTAAACACTCTGTATCATCTAAATTACACCCTTTCTCTTGTTAATGGCTAATTCTTGCCAGTAATAAGAAAACAGTTTAAAAAAAAATGTGAAACGTCAGTCTTTAGCATCACCAAAAGGAGGAAAGAAATGAGCATCATTTTCCTACACATTAAAAATTCTGGGCAGTAGGTGAAGTACAGAAAAAAAAGAGCACAATAAGTAGAGACTGTCTGAGCAGCCTTCCTCCCCGAGACTGGGGGGTGTGCAGTCATTTTCCAGTTGTTTCATAGCAGCCTCTGAGCAAATGCTCAGTAGTGGGGCCCGAGTCTGATGTCCATGCTTTCAGGCTAGTGGGCATTCATGTCTACTTTTGATTAATAGAGACAAGAGTGAACTCAAGTCTCATTTACCAGGCTTCCCCAGCACCCCCAAACATCGCATAACAGTCCAACACATCCATACATCTACACTGCCAAGTGGAGGTAGACCCTATCTGTCTTCAGCTCTGGAAAAGAACAAGGCTTACGGCGCTCACCACCCCTTTCTCCCTCCACTCCCAATCTACTCTGAGGATGTGCTAGATAGCTTGAGGACAGCATTTCAAAGGCCATTCTGTGACCGGTGGGCAGGATCAAGAGAAAACAGACCATCTCTCTTATCCAGTTAAATTCATGTGATGTGATGGAGAACCCAAGACCCAGGAAACCCACACTGCACACTGCCTTAGCAGCTCGCCTCGGGTGCAAGCAACTTTCTGGCATTGGTTGGGGCGGGGTGCATAGACTGATGCAAAATCATCTCTTTGGCCCTCCAGGGGGCAAATGGGGTGATGATGGTTGGGAAAGACCAGTGAAACGTGCCGGGGTAAGTGCCTGAACTCAGACAGGAATGCCACAGGCAGGAGAGGGAATCTCTGGCCACTCAAAGTGGGTCTTTTGATTTGAATGTCAAGCAAACACTGACTTATCGCTGACAAGTCCAAGAATGTTTCCTTCCCTGCTTAACCCAAAGTGGCACCTTCGCTGACTGGTCAACTCCATTATAAATTATTCTTTGGCTGCCAAATTTCATGACATATTGTTACTAAAGACAACTTTCTAGGTTACAGGGAGTCTTCCTGGTAGCTGGTATTTATTCATTCATTTATGTGTGTATTTAATATAATAAAACTCAAGCATTGTATTAAAGGAAGGAAGGAGGCAAGGGGAGGAGGAGGGAGAGAACACAGGAGGAAGGGAAGGAGGAAGGAGGGAGGAAAAACCTTTCCTTATAACCACCTCAGGCTGGAAACAGAATCATCAACAACTCCTTGGCTTCTAAAGAATGAAAGACACTTAGATAAGCCGCTGGGCAAGTCATACCATCTTCACCTTCTGTCTGCATTATTCCTTGAAAAACATAAGGGACTCCAACCAGACGGATCCTGTCTTCCAACATAAATATTAGGAAGGAGTTCTGCTTCTAACCAAACTGAGACACATACATTAATAACAACCACCTTCCAACGTCTTCCAACTTTTGCCATCATTTAATGGAGACCATAAGTGTCACCTCAACTTCAGGCTCGATTCAAGGCATACTAGAACTAGGAACAGTCTGGCATATGTATCTGGTACATTTTTATCCTGTTTTGTGACAAGACACTAAATGATTAGCCAAAGGGTACAGGGAGGGAAGCTCAGTGAGGTTCTCAGAATCTAAAGAATAAGCTGTCCTTTTATTTGGCAGCTGATAAATATTTTATTGTTCGGAGGACGTGTAAGTGGAAACACCGATTTCCTTTCTGCAACTCTCCTGGAGCTGGTCATTACTTCCTCATGAGCAGAAACAAGAATTCCCTTTTAGCTGCCCACCTGTGAATGGAAGCCCACTTTTCTATGCAGCCAGCACACTTGTAAAAGGCCTGGTAAGAGGTCACCTCACGTCAGCTTTAGACATATTTCCAAAGAAATGAATGTTAGACCTTGGGCGGCCTTTGCTAAGAAGCCATTCGTTCCCATGCTGAAGTTTTAAGCAATGTGCAGCCCCTCGTGGTTTCATAATTTAGTGATCAGTTCATGGGGGAGATGTCCAAGTTAATTTTCTAAGGCACTTATAATTACTGAAATTCCTTCTTTCCAGTAATACTCAGGAAAAAAATGTGTTCTACGAAGATTAATCTCCTTGAAAACTGGAGTTGAAAACAGGCTTTCTTTTTTAAGATTTCATTATGTTTGTGAAAATCCTCTCAAAATATATTACACATTTGCCTGCTTTCTTAAACAGAAGACGGTGTGTCTACTGTCCTTGGTGATTTGAAAGGCTGTCATGACCGATTTCAGATAGTACCGGGGGAAGGGCTAAAACCTGGAGAAGCAAGAGTGTCCTCAGATTCAGTCCTCGACTCTTCATGTGAGAATCAGTCAGAACACTTTCTGGATTTGTCATACTTCTCATCAAGTTTACAACATCTCTAGAGAGGAAGACGTTGAGCCTGAATCCCAAATACCGTATCACCCACCCACCCACTGCCACACAAGCTCACAAGGGGCCACACAAAGCAAAACCACTCTGTGTGTTATAATCAGCAGAGGAGCAAACTCAAGCCCCAGAGGGGCCAGGGAGGTAATAAGAGAAGGACATAAGACGCCCGGGCTTCCCTGGTGGCCCAGCAGTAGAGAATCTGCCTCTAGTGCAGAGATGTGGGTTCCGTCCCTGGATGGAGAAGACCCCCTGGAGAAGAAAGTGGCAGCCCACTCCAGTATTCTTGCCAGGGAAATCCCATGGATGGAGGAGCCTGGCAGGCTATAGGCCATGGGATCGCAAAAGCGTCGGATGCAACTCAGCGGCTGAACAACAAAAACATTGGCTATATAACAGAACCCAGTAGCAGACTGGGGGACCCGAGAGCAGTCTGTCTGAAGGGCATGATGTGTTCAGTTCCAGACCATTGGACCAGGCAGGTCTGCAAGCCCCTTTGCTGCCAGTTTCCCTGACTTTGCGAGAGCACCTGGAGCTCTAGGTGGTCATGCGTCCTATCCCCGCTATTCAAACACTGTGCAGAATACACACAAAGATCATCTCAGCTCACACCATCTGCGGTGGCCTCAGACCAGCGTTTGTCAACACTGAGTAAAAGGCACTGGACTCGAGCTCTAATGTGGCTACTACTTAATTTTTATAAGTTAAATTGATGACCTAACTTACCCTACGTGCAAGTCACTAAAATCTCACTTTGTGCCTCTGGACAAGGACCTATATCAGAAGTCAGTCGATCCAGATCCATCCTGTTGATTCACTCTCTTAAAGTCTCAAGAATGCACCCATTTCTTTCCATCTTGTCTCACCTGCCACCTTGAGAGCTGCCTGCACAGACTCCTCACTCTGCCTGGCCCCTTTCACTCCATGATGCACAGACCAGGTCCTGTCCAGACCAGGTCATCACCTCACCCTCCTGGGACACTCCCCTCCTTTGAAACCCTGCAATGGCTTCCCAGGACGTCTGGAATAAAATCCAAATTCCTTAAGGTGGCCTACACAGCCACAACCTCTGTCCAAACTCAGCTTGTACCGCTGTCTCCTCGCTTTACTCCACCTTCCCCGGCTGGATTCACCGAGACTCACACATGCAAGCTCTTTCCTGCCTCAAGTTCTATTTTCTATCCTGGTTCTTTGCCCAGCTGTCACTATCTCTTTTTCAGGTCTCAACATAAGTATCAATCCTCAGAGAAAACATCCTTGATCGCTGAAGTGTCTCAAGAAAGGGTTTGTTCAAGTCCTAACCCAGATACTCGTGGATGTGGAAATTCGGCCTTTGCAGACATAATCAAGATGAGATGAGGTCGTGCTGGGTCACTGTTAGTCACTCAGTCATGTCCGACTCTTTTCGACCCCATGGACTGTAGCCCGCCAGGCTCCTCTGTCCATGGGGATTCTCCAGGCAAGAAGACTGGAGTGGGTAGCCTTTCCCTTCTCCAAGGAATCTTCCCGATCCAGGGATCGAATCCAGGTCTCCTGCATTGCAGGTGAACTCTTTGCCATCTGAGCCACCAGGGTAGCCCTTGTGCTGGATTAGGGTGGGTGCTAAATCTAATGACGAGTGTCCTTATAAAAAGAGAGAGATTTGACAACACAGAGGGAGGACCACCACGTGAAGACAGAGGTGGAGGGAAGTACCAGCCAAGGCCTGCCAACGATGCAGCAACCGCCGGGAGCCAGGACTCGGGGAAGGACCCACGCTCAACCCTCAGAGGGCGCATGGCCCTGCGACGCCGTGACGTTAGGCCTCCAGCTCCCAGAACCTGAGCCACAGACGTGTGTCCTCTTAATCCGCCACGCTGTGGTGGTTTATTGCCGCAGCACTGGGGGACTGACACAGCTCCCCAGTGTAGGGTAGCTTCCTCCTGTGGCGGCTTCTTTCCCACCCCAGCAGTGTGAGCTGCTTTCACAGTTTGGAATTATGCCTCAGTGTGTTCGCCTGTGTCTTTCGAAATGCTCAGAGGCCTGCGGTTGGAAACCAGGTCTGTTTTGCTCCCCTGTTACACCTAGAGGGCACCTGTCTTATGGAAGATGCTTTGTAAAGGCTCTGCGATTTTTTTTAGCAGAAAATATTTTTGAGTAACTTTTTATTTCATTATTGAGTTGCTTCTGGCTGGGCTGGGTCTTCGTGGCCGCGCGGGCTTGCCCTGGGTGCTGTGAGCAGGGGCCACTCTTCTCTGCAGAGTCTGGGCTTCTCGAGGTGGGGCTTCTCTCGTTGCCAGAGGAGGCGGCAGGACCTAAGCACCCGGACTTCAGCAGTTGCAGCACTGGGGCTCAGGAGAGTCACTCTGTGGCAGGCGGGGGGTCCCGGACCAGGGATTGAACCCCCGTGTCCTCTGCACTGGCAGGCAGGTTCTTACCCACTGTGCCACTCGGGAAGCCCCAAGGCTCTCTGACTTTACCCATGGGTGTTTATACTCTTTTGGGCTCTTACTGTTTTGGGTGGTGTGTCCCCAAATTGAATAGCCTCAGATTGTTGGTCTGATATCTACTAGTTCTGTCCTCCCAGAATCTTGGGGTTACAGTGCTGGAAAGAATCTTAGAAATCACCCAGCTCCCCACCACCATCAGCCCCCACGGATTTTTTAGATGCGAAAACTGGGCCTCCTGCGCGTGTGGCCAGCTGTCACTCCTCACAGTGGCCAGTAATTCCTGATCCTGAGCAGCCACCCTGGACTGGCTCCGACCTCCTTGCCTGAGGGTCTGAAGGCAGCCCTCCTTCACCTGCAGAATCTAGTCGCTGCTCGGTGGCAGCTTTGTTTAATTAGAAGAATAGAATTTTAAGCCTGGAATCATTCTCCTTGGACATCATTTGAGCAAAGACAGGCGACATGCCCTCATTCAACTGAATATGTCTCCATTATACACGGGCTTTCCTGGTGGCTCAGGCAGTAAAGGATCCGCCTGCAGTGCAGGAGACTCCCTGCAATACCGGAGACCCAGGTTCAGTTCCTGGGTTGGGAAGATCCCCTGGAGAAGGAAATGGCAACCCACTCCAGTATCCTTGCCTGGAGAATCCCATGGACAGAGGAGCCTGGTGGGCTACAGTCCAGAGGGTTGCAAAGAGTCAAACACAACTGAACAACTAAACCACTACTACCAGTTATAGTCACTTCAAATGTGGCAAGATTTCTTGCTGTGAATTCTCCATTCTCAAAAAGTTCCCCCAGATATTTCTGAGCATTTCCCAAAAGGCCACCCTGCAAGGGGCCAGGGACAAGGCCCTAAAGTTGCCTGCTCGAGCCCCACCCAGGGGCCTGCCGGGCCCCAGGACAGCCCCTGCGCCTCTCGTGGTGCCCACTGTGCCCCTCTTGCCCCCTTCATCCTGGATGTAGAGCACCGTATCTCACAACACAGCTGTGAACTCTCGTGACCCCTTCCCAGGATCAGGAGCCATGGCAGGGAAATGCAACACAGGAAACAGGACACAGCCACGGCCCCAGCCAGCCACTGTCCTGGGCGCTGTCTGGCTCCAGCTGCGCCTGCGGTCAGAGCAGCCGGTGGACTCCCACCCGGGGAGGAAGCACTCCAGGCCTCCCCAGGCCTCAGCGCCTCCGCCCAGTGGGCCTCTGACCCCAGAGAAGCTGGGAAGCCCTTCCTTCAGCTCGGCTAAGGCCCACCACACCTGCTGCTCCAAGACTGATTCCGCCCCAGATTCTGCTCCCTCTGGTGAGACACCCCACTGCCACCAGCGTCGTCTGGTCCTGTGCACTAGTTTGCTAAGGCTGCCGTAACCAAGTGCCACCGACTGGGTGGCTTGAAAGAGATTTATTGTCTCAACACTCTGGAGGCTGTAAGTGTAAGCTCGCGGTGTCATCAGGGTGGTTCCTTCTGAGAAAGGTCTGTGAGGGAGACTGTGCTAACTTCAGGAGGTTTTTCCAGAAATCTTTGGAATTCCTTGCTTTAAAGATGTCACATCTAATCCTGACTCCATCGTCACACGGCTGTCTTCAAACCATCTTCTTTCTAGGCGTGCCGGTCACTGTATTTAAATTTGCCCTTCTATAAAGGTAGAGATGTTATTAGATTAAGGCCCACACTAACCACCTCACTCTAATTTGATTACCTTTATAAATAAGGTCCCATTCTGAGGTCCTGGGGTTAAGACGTCAACGCATCTTTCTGGAAGAACACGATTCAATTTATAACCTATAATCCCAATGAGACAACCACAGAGCAGCTTAACATCCATCTCAGACTGTGAGTGATTCAAGTTGAAGCAAAGCTCTATCAACTACAATCCAGCTTGTCTGCTTCAAGCTCATTCAAATTCTTCAGTCTCCCTCAAGAAAGCTTGGGGTCCATGTTAACCCAGGGTTATGTGTTCAACACACACACACGTGATGCTTTGATCAGTGATTATCTGTAACACATCAGGGGTTTGGGGCACCGATTACCCCTCCCTTGGCCCAAGGTTCTGAGCAGAGCACACACAGAAACACAGATCTGATGAGCAAACGCTTGACATCTCAGAGCAAACCTCTAATAAAAATTTGAGTAGAGAAGACAGCATAACCTCTTTTTTCTGCATGTAGTGCTTTGTTTAAAAATTTATTTAACTTTTACATGATTTTTAAAGTTTATACTCTATTTACAGTAATTACAAAATATTCACTATATTTCCTGTGCTGTACAATACATCCCTGTAGCCGTGAAGATGGCTTAACCTTGAGGCTAAAGTGGGTCTCCCACTTCCCTCTCCAAATTAGGTCTTGGGGCCAACTGGAAGGAGAGAGGGGTAAGAAGAGTGAAGAGCAGTTTCCAAGTTCACGAACACAGCAAGCCTCCCAGAGGCAGACCAACTTCAGAGACTCCTGGAAACAAAGGTCATCGTCCAGCATAGAGGTCACCGAGAGCACAGTGACTGGACTCAGGTGGGAGAAGTGACTCAGGTGGGAGAAGTGACTCCAGGAAAACGGGCGCTGAAGAACTAGGAGGAAATTGAGACTGAGACGCCCTGCCACTCCAGAGCATCCGCCCCCAAAACCACGCCCCTGCCAAGGGAGGAGCGTAAGATCTCTCTCTGCGGTCTGAAAACAGGAGCCCAGGAGGCACAAAAGGTTCCATGCCACACCCCGCCCACAGTGAGCTTGTTAAATACAACACTGCGCCTTCTCAACAGCTCCCATCTGGTCAATATTTTCACACCCATTCTAAAGATAAGGAAACTGAAGCTAAGGAAGTAAATTATATTTTTACAGCAAGTAAGTTCAGGGAGGAAGCCAGAACGCAAATCCCCCGCCGATCTGTCTGACTCCAAGAGTGACCTGCGTGTGATCGTTTCCACTCTGGGTTAATAAATGATTCACGATCATCAGGAACTTACTGGTTGAAACCCATGAGGCTGGATTTGCTGGTTTGTCAGGGCGAGACGGATTGACGTCGAAAAGCTTATCGCCAGGAGCCTCTTTATACCCACAAGCGGAAAGGAAGTCTATCCAAAAGCATGCTCATAAAGAGCGTCCTGGAGCCTCTCACCAGGAAGGAGACAAGGAGAGGACGCTCGTGCGGGCTGCCAGCCAAGCGCCCCTCCAGTGAGCTCACAAAATAATGGATGACATTTACAGCCAGCCTCGCCTCCAGGTCAGGGCTGTCTCTGTGTTTGAACTCTTGACAAAATCACATCGTTCAAAAGCACAGTTGGCAAAAAATATGCATCTGGTAAAATGACACTCTAAACAGATGAATTAATTGAACACAGTTTTTAAAAATCAGATAATACTTTAAGAGGAGGAGAGGTGACAGCCAGAGGCCTTGGGGAAAAGAGCTGGTCTTTCTCGTGTTGGGCACAAGACGCTGACGGGCAGGTGGATCGTTCACTCTCTGATGACAGATAACTACCTTATACTTGTCACTTTCAACCCTTCCTCAGGGTGTAAAAGAAAATAATGGAACCAAAGCATATTCCACTGAAGGAAGCAAGGAAGGAGGGTAGAAAGGAAAGGAGGAAAGGAAGCATGTAAGGAAGGAAGGGAAGGAAGGAGCTCTTCCTACTGCAGAATGTCAAGTAGCAAGTTTAGAAGAAATGAGGAAAATAGAGACCCACCACTTGCTGACCACCATTGAGGTGGCTGACCTAGACAGGGGTGGTGGGTGGATGCTGGGGCCTTCCTGTGGAGTCATGAGAAGGACTAGGAAGTCCACCTACGCTGAGAACGCTTCCCCCCAAACACTCACCAGTTACAAAGAGGGAGCGATGAATTTGAGGGAGAGACACCTGGCCAGCCAGGCAAACCAGGCCAACATCCCCCCGGGGGTGGAATGGGTCTCACGCTGTGACTCCTCAAGAAGATCGCTGAGAAGAAGGCCCCTCGTGTCTGAGGTGCCCCCCTCCACAACTGCTTGGTCTGAGTGCAGTGGTGAGAAAACATCAGCTGGCCCAGGCTGAGGTCATCCCAGAAGGAAAGGCTCCCAGGAGGCCAAAGGCCCGGAGGCGTTGAGCACTCTGCACATCAAGCCAGTTTTCCTTACGTTCCTGTGATAAACCGTGCAGGCTTTCTCTTCTGTGAAATACCTTTCCATGTCCTTTGCTCAGTTTTATTTCAATGTGTGTGCGTGTGGTTTATTCCTGGAATATACCATACATGCTTCTCTTCTATGAAATACCTTTCCATGTCCTTGGCCTGGTTTTATTTCAAGGGGTGTGTGTGTGTGTGTGTGTGTGTGTGTGGTTTAAGGAATTCTTTAGTTCTTGATACCAATCTTGAGGATTTTGGTAATATATCCTTTCATTTCCTTTAAGGTGTTACTTTGTAAACAAAAGTTTCTCATTTATTATGGCCAAATGTGTTAATCTCTTCCGGGTCGTGCTTTCTATGCTTATTTAAGGTTTAAGAGGGACTTTCCCGATGGTCCAGTGGTTAAGACCCCACCTTCCAGTGCAGGGGGCACAGCTTTGACCCCTGGTCAGAGAACTAGATCCCATCTGCTCCAACTAAGAGTTTAGATGCTGCAACTTACGATCCTGGTGCAGCTAAATAAATAAATAAAAATTTAAGAATATTCACCTATATATTTCATTTAGTTTTAAAAGATTGTAGGGGGAGACTATTCAAGTCCTTAAACCACCTAGAATAGATTTTTTAAATAATTAATTTCAAATAACTTTAGACATAAAGAAAAATAGCCGGAGCATTACAAAAAGCTCCCACATGCCTTCATCCAAAGATTCCCCGGGCTTAACACTTGGCAGTGTTCTTCCATGACTGTCTATTCATCCCCATTATCGCTATTTCTTTTCTGAACCTTAAGAGAACAAGCTACAGATATGATGTCTCATCTCCCCTAAGTACTCCAGTGTGTGAACCCCCAAAGGAGGACGATCTTGTCTGTGATCACCACACAACTCTCCAACTGGGAAATCAACATCAGTACCAACTGATGTCCAATTCACAAACTGCAATCAAATGTTGCTAACTGTCCCAGCAATTTCTCTGGCTTTTTTGACTTAGGATCGTACCTAGGAAGACAGCTTGCATTTTAGCTGTCTGTGCTGTTTCAGTGTGAATGGGGACCACACAGATAATTCGATTTATGATCAAGCACACCTTCGTTTTGTGCATGGCTCTGTGTGTATATTTCATAATAAAAATCTTGATTTTTTAAAATAAACCGTGTACTATTAAGTACGAAGCTAATTACACACGCACATTTCAAACATAATGTTTGCTCCCAGGATTCAAATTTCTGCACTAAAGTCAAATTTCTTCAGCCGGTCATATATTTAAGCCCTAGAAGTTTCAACTAACTTTAAAGTGGTGATCAAACATGAAAAGTCACCTTACCAAGCAGTAGATGCAAAGGGAGAGTCAAGCCTCTCAAAGCTGATTTTTATTAGGACCCCTAGCAACAGAAGGCAATGGCAACCCTCTCCAGTACTCTTGCCTGGAAAATCCCATGGACAGAGGAGCCTGGTAGGCTGCAGTCCATGGGGTCTCGAAGACTCGGACAAGACTGAGCGACTTCACTTTCACTTTTCACTTTAATGCATTGGAGAAGGAAATGGCAACCCACTCCAGTGTTCTTGCCTGGAGAATCCCAGGGACGGGGGAGCCTGGTGGGCTGCCGTCTATGGGGTTGCACAGAGTTGGATACGACTAAAGTGACTTAGCAGCTAGCAACAGACGTCTGCAAAAATTCCCTCCCCCTCTTAATTCATATACATATTTCAATATGGTGTAGTTGTCAATGTTTCAAATAAAAAAGACATATACATTCATAGTTGTATTTTGATTAAGGACTTTAGTTAAAGGCATAGAAATGACGGGGCTTCCCTGGTGGCTCTGTGGTAAGGAATCCACCTGCTAATGCAGGAGACCAGGGCTTCAGTCCCTGGGTCAGGAAGACCCTCTGGAGAAGGGAATGGCAACCCACTCCAGTATTCCTGCCTGGAGAATCCCATGGACAGAGGAGCCTGCAGACAAATCCCATGGGCAGAGACTGGCTACAGTCCACAGGGTTGCAAAAGAGTCCGACATGACTTAGCGACTAAGCAACAAATATGACAGACTAAATTTATGAGTGGCATGTATTATTAGACCAACCCATTTTAATATAGCAGTGGATTTTTTTTTCTGACCCAAGAAAAGGTAGAATTTCCTAGCAATTGCTCTGGCAATTGCTCTTGCAAATAATTTCAAAGGCTTTTTTTTTGTTTTTTAAGTGGCAGCTCTGGAAGGTGCACTTATGGGGACTGGTAGAGAGAACTGGGACATGGACTGCTCAATGCTCTGCCCTGTTGCCAATGCCAGGACACTCGCACCTCACCAGGTGGCCACGTGTGGAACCCTGCCTGCCACTGAGACGAAGCTTCAGGGCCGCCAACTGAGAAAGAAAGGCAGTGGCAACCAGACTTAAAGACCATGGTCTCTTCCTGGTAGACTTGGTGACAGGGAGCTTTGCACATTCACGCCTTGATTATGCAGACTGACTTTCAGGGGCACCTCTGGTTCAATTTGATATGTAGATCCAAACTGACTTTTTTTAAAAAAATCTTATCCTGAATAGTATTTGTTTCT